>CAUDMG010002032.1:2162500-2210769 GCA_958450375.1 Homarus gammarus
TGATTACACCGTACATGTATGGCAGTGGAGGGGACGTTGAAGTAAGATGTTTAATGAGAGTAGCTTTGCCTCTCAATGGAGACTTCAGTTTTTTGTTGAACTGGGTGTTAACTGTGTTGAGAGGATTATTTATGAGTTTAGAATATGTTGTTGTATCACATACAAGGTCATTCATTTTAGAGATATAATCATCTTTGTTTAAAATCACTACTGTGTTGGCTTTATCTGCTTTAGTGACATGTAGATCCTTATTTTTCTTAAGGGCTTGGATTGCTTTGGTGAATCTTTCTGGACAGTTTGGAATACAAGGCTTGGACATAGATGCATACACAACACCTTTACACATGTTCACTTCTTCACTTGTCAAATTACTGAATTTCTCCAAATTGCAAAATGCTCTGGCTATGTCAACACTGTCGACTCCCTTGTTAGAACCATCAAAACTTAAACCATAGCCGAGGGCACACAAGGTATCGTGATGTACGAGTAGATACAGTGGTCATTGGGGAGGTTCTCTCATAGATGTGTACTGTAGATGTGCTTTAAACATATTTACCCTGTAGACTGTAGAACACAAACTTAACATTAAGGCTGCTGCACACTGGGCACTTTTCCTCCCAACATGTTAGGCAAACACGGTCCGGCCAGCAAAACGAGACGTTTGCATCACACTGGGAGGTTTTTGCTGCATCTGTCCAACACAACGAAAACAACAGTGTCTAGACAAGGTTCGCCATGGATCCCGTCACTACAGTTGAGACCTTGCAGGATTGTGCTATAGTTCTTCAATTGCTGAAGCAAGTGAGGCGTCTGAAAAAAAAGAAGACAATGGGTGCGTCGTGAAGTTTTTAGAAGTGGCGGCGGTGGATGGTCAAAGAGGATTCTGAATAAGGATTTAATAATACTAAAGTTTCAGTGACAAATAAATAGAAACATGTCGCCATTTTGTTTTATATTTTAAATTGTTTCCGGATTTACTTCAGTTTTTACTTGAATAATCAATACCTAATATGAAGCTAATTTGAGCACTAACCCGGCCAGCAAAGCTCGCCGCCAACAAGTTGTCCATTTCTCGCAACAGCAGAAATGCTGTTGTTTGGTGGGCCGTCAGGCCAGCGGCCAGCAAAATGGGCAACATGGGAGAGAAAAGTTCCCAGTGTGCCACTGCCTTTACCCACTCTGTACCTCCTTCCACGATCTCCTACCTTAAGACAATAGAAAATATCGGTTCCCTTAAATAATATGCATTTTGGTAATACAATGCCGTGAATTAGTTTTAGGATGTACAGTATTTGTAATTTTTGTCACACGATTACCTCAGGACATATTAGTGAATATGGCTCATTACCAGGAATTTTAAACAATTGTTTTTATCAGTGATGTAAATGTCTACAGTGTAGACTGTGAGGGTGTAGCTGTAGCATAACAGCAAGGTGCGTTGAAATAACTTCAGGATTAATAAGGTCTTGACAAAACGGCACAGCTGACTTGGACCTGCTCGTGCTCCCTCCCTCCCTCCGTGTCACATTATTGTGCTCCCTGCTTCCCTCCCTCAGGGTCACATTATGGTGCTCCCTCCCCTCCAACAGTGTCACATAATGGTGTTCTCCCAGTGTCACAGTATGGTTCTCCCTCCCACAGACCCATTATGGTGTCTCCCCCTACTAGTGTCAGGTGCTACTTCCACTATGAATGAACCTGCCTTCATCCTCTACCTGCATTCACCATCCTGTCCTGGCATAGGTATCATAAATCACTTCCTCAGTGTTGCACTACAGTACTGTATGCAGCACATTATGTGGGGGATCCTTACTGGAACACAGCAGATGGGTGTATTCTACTCTAGGGTATGAATCATTTACCATCAAAGTTAATGAATAACAACTTGAATAGTTGTGTTTTAGAGGCGTGACTTTGGTGGTTGTGAGGATTTGCTGTACATTGTGACCGGCATTGGATGAGGAAACCAAAATTTTATCTCTGGATTCCAGTTACACTGTACAAGTGCTAAGTAAATAAATCTTATTTTGAAATTTTTGGTACAGATTTACCATTAGAGAACCTTAACTGCTGTAACTGGGTAATAAATGTAATATACTTGAACTTGATCAAGTCGGTCCTCCCAAGCACGTCGAGGCAAAAGACCTGTTGTTACTTGGTGACGTGTTACCCATGACCATGAACCAGGCTGTACTCTCACATTGGATTCTTTGGTATTTATTTAGGTACACTTCCCCCTCCCCTTGTTTAAAGCTCGCTAAATGACCTGTGTCAGGTCCGGATGCTGATTAGGGCAGTAGGAACAAAATATTTCGTCGGTTTTAGTTTTCACACTATTTCAGCAAGTAATACAACTAGAATAGTTTATGCCCCATCCATTCTCGGCCAATATTTACAACAACAGAGTGATTTGACAGTAACAGACAGCTGATGTCCCAACTTGCAGTGTTCATGTGCCTAGGAGAGGAAGACATCTCTCGACTCTGCACGTAAGTATCATTTGTTTGCAGCCGAGATAACTACAGTCCGTGCAGTTGTAAAATGGTACCTTTTACAGTGGTTAGCCCACTTAGGTACAGGTTATTGACCCACATCAGGGTTGGGGGAGACAAATTAAATAAAAATTAATGCGGTAATGGAAAAAAGTAAACAAATCAAAAGTGAGAAATGATGTATATGTTGGGTTGTCAAAGTAAGAGAAACAATAGAGATCCTGCAATTTTGTGTAAATGAGACAGAAAGTCAGATCAGCCACCTGGGACTTGGTCACACTTTTTGTGATTCCATATGGCAGCAGGGTCTACCATTAGACAAAACATTATGCTTCTAATATCTTCCCAGGCGATAGTACCTCCCCTGTTTGATAGCTGTCCACTACCTACTTAATAATAATACTTACAATTGGGGAAGAGAAAGTGTAGTGCAGGCCACACTGCTCCATATAGGCTCTGGCTGATGGGATCCCTGTTTAGTGATGGGGTACTGTACATACTGCAGTCAGATATTTCAAGGATTCTCCTTTGTTAATGTTGATAATCTTGTCCTCAGGTGTGGATGTAACTGCCAACCAAGAGGAGATCTCAGACCATGAGAAGTTCCAGCTGGAGTATGATGGAGCCACAAAACGGTGGTATGTCCGAACTATGCAGGACAAGTACTGGACACTTGAAGCTGGTGGCGGTATTCAGGCAAATGCTTCTAAACCGTAAGTGTTATAACTTTAACATCAGCAATTTTAAGGTTGAAATAATGTTTACCTGTGTGTTTTCATGTTTTGAACAATTTTTACTGTGATTTCTAACGAAAATGAGCCATTTTGGAGTTATTGCACCCCCGCCCCTCTAAAAGTCTTAGGCTATCGGCGTGATTTTTATTTTTAATTCGGGGGGGGGGGGGGGGGGTGGACGACGAGTGATCTAAGTGACTTAAGTTGGCTCTGAAAACCTAACTAAACCTAACCTAGTGCCCTTGGTTTTCTTACTTTAATTGGAATGAGAAAAATGGCCAGGTTTAGGGTTGTCGGGAGACCAAGTTGCTTGACGGTCATCTGGGTCATCATCCACAAGCATACACACTCCTCTGATTTATTGGCACTCGCTAGGCAAAACACCAAGGGATCATAGAAATGCCACCAATTTTGAATTATTATTGTAAAACCTCACGATCGCGGCCTATTGATGTAGATCGCACCTGTCGCACACAGGAGCCATTTTGATTGATTCAAATTTAGCCATTACTGCTGACTATACCCTTAAATGCATGAAATATTCCCAAAAGCTAAGAATCAAGACCGTTCATTGGCTCAATAAAACGGGTAGGATGTCCTGCGCGCCTTGCCTAAACCCCATATAAAAAATGTCAAATACTGTACCTTGCTTACATGTAATTTGCAATAAAAATGCCTTGAGGAAAACTGATAGAGGTGGGCGACATCTATCTATAGCAACTATTCATTTGCAAACATCTTTTGAGAGTCCACTTGTAAAATAATTCCACTATGATTCCTTTAATTCACTTACATATTGTTTGTTTGCTGGAAATTGTCTATAGTACAGTACATGCATACCCCGACAACTGACACATAGGGACCGAGAAAAGTCATTAATTAGTGAATCGATAGTTATCAAAGCAATTAATCCCATAAGAACATAGCAAATTCAGGGGGTTAGGGACTGGCTAACCTCAAAAAACTCCCATTTACCCTTGATATACAGTATATCTGTACTGCACACAGTCAAGTAGTCAAGCAACAAAATAAAGCAAACATAGAAAGCAAGCATAATAAGCAATGAAAAGCATAAATTGACTGTTATTTATCTGTGTTGAGGATGGCAGGGACAGTCTAGGGTAGCAAGTTCAAGTCTACCACTGTTGGTCCATCACCACTTTTATTACACCTTATTATACCTTATCAGTTCACATCAAGTTGCTCAGCTCCAAAGGAACGAGCACGGAGGTGTTTAGGTATGATTAACACACTAAGTTGGAAAACACGAAAAAGCATGAAATCAGACACTGTAACTATAAACAAGAGCAAAGATTGCGGGTATGAGTCGGGGGCAGTGCACAAAGCCCTCTGGTGGCAAGAATGTGTACCACGCCAGCTGTCGATCATAAGATCTCCAAGGTATCAACGAAATAAGGGGGTATTTTCCCTATATGTAATTGTCTGTAATGCAAATTGGCGGCCAACAGGACATGGGTTATCGGGGTTCACCTGTATACCCCCAAAAACTGACGTCCTGTTAACTGCTGCTTCGTGTAGCTGATGATTACATATAGGGAAATACCCCGTAAGTTTTGTTGATATCCCGGAAATGGGACAATTGAGATAGGAATGGCAGAGCTGTTTTGAATTTGGCGGGCGGTGGTGTGGTGTGAATTCTTGCCACCCCAGAGGGCTGTGCGCGCTGCCCTCGCTCAGAGCTGTGGCTAGTGAGTTCGGCCAACTGCGTGCCATGTTATACAGCGGGTGGGAACTGGGAGGTCTTCTTGGGCTGCTGCTCTCGGGGTTTCATTGCCTCCTGATCCATGCCACACAAATGCAAGAAATAAAGATGAAAGTCTGAGAGTGCTTGTTTGGCATATCTAGGTTTCCTCTTTGATTTTATTATTTGTTCTTAAGGATTTTCTTAAGACATTTTAATACTTTGTATTCTTTTGACAGAGACAAATAACACAGATTGGTTTGTGAATACAGTGATCCCTTGGTTAACGAGCGCCTCGGTTAACGAGATTTCGGTTAACGAGTTACCTCCCATAAGATTCTTAACTTCGGTTAACGAGTTACCTCCCAAAAGATTCTTAACTTCGGTTAACGAGTTACCGCCCATAAGATTCTTAACTTTGGTTAACGAGTTTCTTACGAGCCTACCTCGACAGGTTTTCGCTTGCACTTGGCGGTCAACCAGCTGTAGTATTAGTCTGCCAATACAGTAATCGGTTCTAGGGCTTAAATTCCTTAATATTTTAGTAAATATCAAGAAGTTTATACTATTCAATAATTTTAAAAGTTTAATATTAAATTTTTTAGTCATTTTAACAATTATTGAACATAATTGAAGGTAAAGTGACTAGTTTTATGCGTGCTATCCAGCCTCTTAACACAGCAAACAAGCGTTAGTGTCTCTCTGTTTTCAGTGGAGGTAACACCTTGCTTGAGACTTTCTTCAACTAAATGCTTTTTTCTGTGTTTCCAAGCAAATATTGGTCATTTTGAAATTTATTTAACATATTGACAATATATAGCGCAGTGCAGTGTTATTTTAAAGAAAATATTCTTTATTTACAGCAAGTTTAACTTTAAAAAACACTTGTTGACATTGTTTGAATCCAGCATGGGGCCTAAGAGATCAAGAAAAGCAATTTCAATCCAAACCAAGCAGGAAATTATAAAAAAACATGAACAAATGCGCTATGCAAAGAATATGGCATGTCGACATCAACTGTGTCGACAATTCTTGCACAGAAAGACAAATTTAAAGTGAAAGTGAGTCAAATCTACCAGGGTGTTTAAAAGTATATCCCTAATTGCAGAAACCAAGAGGTTACTTCTCATCTGGATTAGGGAAAAACAGATGAAAGGTGATTCAGTTTCTACTGAATTCATTTGTGAAAGAGCCAGGCAGATTTACGAACATTTAAAGACAGATCAACCTGGTTCTTCAGGCACAGAATTTGAAGATTTTCGGGCCAGTAAAGGCTGGTTCGAAAAATTTAAGAAAAGAAGTGACATTTTCAGTGTTGTTCGGCATGGTGAAGCTGCTAGTGCTGATAAGGAAGGGGCAGCACAGTTTTTAGTGGAATTTAAAGAGCTGATGGAAGAAGAAAATTATCTTCCACAGCAAGTGTTCAATGTGGACGAAACTGGGCTGTAATGGAAATAGATGCCCAAAAGAACATTCATCACCAGAGGTGAAGCCTCTTTACCTGGGCATAAACCCATGAAAGACCGTCTCACTCTATTGCTTGGTGCCAGTGCTTCAGGGGATTTCCGACTGAAGCCTATGCTTGTCTACCACTCTGAAAACCCCAGGGTGTTCAAGCAACAGAAAGTGGTAAGAACAAAGCTTGGAGTTTATCGGAAGTCCAACCGTAAGGCATGGGTGACAAGACAGCTCTTTAATGAATGGGCTGTTGATGTGTTTTGCCCTTCTGTCAAGAGCTACCTAACCACCAATAAACTCCCTTTAAAGGCTCTTCTCCTCATGGATAATGCTCCTGGTCATGACCCTGAACTTGCCAGAAATTTGGAGTATCAATTTGACTTTGTGAAAGTGTTGTTTTTGCCTCCCAACACTACATCAATCATACAGCCAATGGACCAGAATGTGATCAGCAACTTCAAGAAGTTGTACATGAAGAAAATGTTTAGGTGGTGTGATCAGGCAACTTCCAATGATCCTGAACTAACACTGAAACAGTTCTGAAAGACACAATTCAACATCCTGGAGGCTGTAAAATTGATTGTGTCATCATGGCAAGAAGTCTCCACTAGATTCCTCAATTCTTCATGGAAAGCACTGTGGCCATCAGTAGTCCATGATTTTGAGGGATTTGAGGATGACACAGAGTTGAACCAGGAGATTGTGTCCATTGGTCAATCATTGGGCCTTGAAGTGGAAGAGGATGATGTCGAAGAGCTTGTGATGTCTCATGAGGAGGAACTTCTGATGACTTGAAGCAACTGGGTGAGATGTTACAGGTAGAGGCTGATAGTGGTGAGGAGGAAATTGAAAGTAATGACCATATGTCAACTAAAGAGTTGAAAGATGTGATTTACCACTGGGAGAAGTTCAGGGAACTGGCTTCAAAACACCTAGATGTGGAAAAAAATGAACTAACTTTGTCATGTTGAGGACTCAATGGTCTCCTTCTTTAAACATAAGTTAATGGTGAGGAGGAGAGATGCCCCACAGACCACAATTGACACTTTCTTCAGTAAAAGGCAGAGGGAACATGATGCGATCCCTCTGTCTTCCACTTCAAGAAGGAGAGAGGATGATGCTAGCCCTCAGCCTTCCACTTCAAGAAGGAGAGAGGATGTTCATGGTGGAGAATCTGTCAGTCCAGAAGTTCCTGACATTTTCATGGAAGGTGACTCACCTTCCAAGAAGCAGTAAAATGCTTCTCCTCCACTTCCTTCTCTTCTCCCTTCTCCTCCTCCACCTCCCACTTCAAATTCACATCAGCATCATCATCCAGGAGCCTTCTACATACACACCTCAAGGTAATTGTCCATTTCTAAATTTTTTGTTGAATTTAGGCAATTTTCTGTGAGCTGGAACCAATTACCCAAAAACCCATTAAAACAATGGTTTCGGTTAACGAGATTTTCGGTTAACGAGCAACCTGCTTGAATGGATTGTGCTCGTTAACCAAGGGACCACTGTACTGTATGTACAATAGCTAAAACGACTATGTGTGCATACTTTGTGGGAAACAATGAGACCGTGGACGATAAATTTTGGTATTTGAGGGCTGTCACGAATCACGCGTAAAATTTCGGAGCATAGCGACCCCCCACCTGCTCCGATAGTTGTTTTTGCTTTTGTACATAACTTAACAAAATTATACAGTATCAGTGTTGACTTCTGCCAGGTCCAGGAATAGTGATTTTGACTGGGTCACTTATTGATGGAGAGAACTTTGATCAGCCTGTACTAACACAGCTTACGAACATCTCCTGGTCTGTCTTCTTGTTCTGTATTTGGAAAGTAACTGTGTTTGATGCTCTATTTTTTTTTTTCCAGAACATCCAATGCGCTCTTCAACTTCCAGTGGCAACCAGATGGGTCAGTTGCTTTTCAGGCTAACAATGGCAAGTATATTGCTACCAAGAAATCTGGTCACCTTTTTGCTAATGCCGATTCACCAGATGAAGAAAGTGCTCGTTTTTACTTCTATTTGATAAACAGGTAGGTTAAGAAAGTTTTCATTTCTACATCTATTTATTGATGAGGTTTGTTTAAAAAGAATTGACAAGTTTAAACTGTATACTGTACAGTACTATTCACAAAATTGTATTATTTTCGTAACAATTGTTTGAAAGTAAGAGGAACTGGAGGAGTTGAATGTGGCTTTAAAAGAATATAAAACATGGCCAAGTATTTATTTACAAGCTTGGTGAACCTTGTTCTATACACTAAAAGAATAGTAATTAAAGAAACATGGAAGTGAAAGGAGTATTATATAGAAATGGATGGGAGGAGAGGGAAAGGCCAATTGAAAGGATTGGGTGATTTGAGGTAGTCAATAGAAGGGGGATGGACACCCAAGAACTAGTAAAGTGCATACATGATTAAATTACTGGGGATGGACCAAGAATTGAGGTGGACCTGCTGCTAATGGGAGATGCTGGGCTGTGTGAAGCAACAGGGAGGTATCCAGATGGAAATTTTGGGGCCATGTAGTGGAAGAGGAACACAAAGCAGAATACACCAGTTACAGTAATCGGTAAATGATGGTAGAACCTGTGGTGCTCCTAATTTTGGCATAATTATGAGAAAAGGATTGCAACAGTGAAAGTAAAGAAAACATACATGAGTTTTTGTATGCTGGTTGTAAATTTATTATGTATTTGCCAACCCACCAAAATTTATATCCTACCTCACCCAAAAGTAATGTTAATATTGTATTAGCATGGAAAGTGAATCGGTTTATCCTCACGTCCACCTTACGATATTTTCAGTTTCCAATCTGTCATTTTCCCATTTATGAAATAAATCTATCATTATTTTTTAAGTAAAATGTGAAGGTTTCTTGGCATTTCACAAAAGATGAGTGACGTAATCTGTGAATACGTTGATTTTTCCTACAGTTAGAGCGTTTTTATTATTTGTAAAAGATACCCACCAGAATAATGTCAATGTTAATGTTGGTGCATGAGAAACTACAATGAAACAACCTAAAGGCACATCCAAGAATATTAATAGGGGGGGGGGGGGGTCCAAGAAATTGTGTGGGGGAACATTGTGAGCAAAGTGAACACACAGCTGGGGAGGTTTTTTTTTTTTGGGTGGTGGGGGGATTACTACTGTAAGCCCCCCCCCCAGAATTTTTTTTAAAACTGACCAATATCAAGGCCATTTTGAAGCCTTGTGCACTTGATATTAGGAGATATTTTGAGGCCAATAGTAATTACTTTTTACAATACAAAATTGCCTTGGTACAAAACTGCATTAAAGAAAGGTATTGTATTTCCTGATGAAAATGGGGGCCAAACCCCCATGACTCCCCTGGACAGCCAGACATAAAGGAAGAGGTTCTATAGAGTGTCAACAAGGAGGAGGCCTTTACCTTTGACCATTGCCCATGATCCTACTTGGTCTTGCCCAACATTAGTTGATTCCTAAGTGACCCACTGCCACATAGCAGCTAATCCATCAAACAGACCATGCTGAACTTGGCCTGTAAACTCACACAAGTTAAATTGTTTATATTGTTGACTATTTATACTTGTTTCACTTACATTTTTGTAGTTACTTACTCTTAGGTAATGAAACCATAACGAACGGTGTGTGAAGATTAATCTTTTAATAAATTTTGCTTTATTTGCCATAAACTGGCTGCATCTACCTGAACTGTGGGCCACACTAAATCGAATTTCTCAATCATTCCATGGGCCACACAAACACATGGTTCGGGCAGCGGGTTGGCCATACCTGGTCTATAGCATAACTCTTGTGACTATGAAGTTATTTTAGAGAAATTATGTAGGTAGTGTATTGATGCTAAAGAAAGTGCCAAACATCAAATACCTATGTGTTTTAAAGATTTTGTAATAATTGTGTCAAAGATCAGATACTTGTACTGTATAACAATGTCTAAATGGCTAAATAGGAGTTTGGCTGGCTCACTGGTATGATTTTATCAGTACAGAACTTGTTCTCACTCCTTCATGCATTTATATGTTCTTTATTAGCAAAATGAACAGTAATCTGTAATAAATATTTGTCTTCTAGGCCAGTGCTGGTGCTTAAGTGTGAACAGGGTTTTGTTGGCTACAAAACTTCTAGCAGTCTTAAGATGGAATGTAACAAGGCAAACTATGAAACCATCAAAGTTGAAAGGGGCAACCAGGGTCAAGTCTTCTTTAGAGGTATGTTATTTGTGGTTTTTATTTATATGAATAGTGTAGTAAAAACCCATCGGTGTTCTAAGCCACATGACACAGGTTTGTGCTTCCTGTCGGTTAGGTTTGTTTAGTAGGTTAGGTCAAACCTGGAACGTATTAAGTCAAGCTCTTCAATGTTATAAGCCTTTAGAGCAGGAAAGATCCACCCTATGAATATTAGGGCATTAAAAATGTTAGCAAGAGTACTGTATTTATAAATATATCCATAAAATATTGTCATTATTTTGTGTATGCAGTAAGATTGGTTTCTTTAAAATGTAATAAATTTCATTGTCAATTCTTTCAACACAAGAATTAAGCCAGAGCATAAAATTCACGAGTTTTATCACATTTTCAATAATGAATGTTTGGTTTAAGAAATGAGTAGATATTATACAGTACAGTGACCCCTCGTTTAACGAATGCCTCGGTTAACGAAATTTCGGTTAACGAACTGCCTTCCATAAGGATCTTCAATTCGGTTAACGAATTTCTTACGAACCGACCTCAACATGTTTTCGCTTGCACTGGCCAGGCAACCAGCTTTAGTATCAGTCCGCCAATACATTAATCGGTTCTAGGGCTTAAATTCCTAACTATTTTAGTAAATATCAAGAAGTTTATACTATTCAATAATTTTAAAAGTTTAATATTCAATTTTTTAGTCATTTTAACAATTATTGAACATAATTGAAGGTAAAGTGACTAGTTTAAAGCGCAGCATCCAGCCTCTTAACACAGCAAACAGGCGTTAGTCTCTCTCTGTTTTCACTGGAGGTAACATCTTGCTTGAGACTCTCTTCAACTAAACGCTTTTTTTCTGTGTTTCCAAGCAAATTATTGGTCATTTTGAAATATATTTTACATATTGACAATATATAATGCAGTGCAGAGTTGATTTAAAGAAAATAATCTTGAAATACACCAAGAGAACTAAAATTTTATGGGTGAAATGGTGCCATGGGGTGACTTCTCTTCCACCCCAATGCCTTCTCTTCTTCCTTCTCCTCCACCCCCATTGTAATTCCCATCATCATCATCATCCAGGAGCCTTCTACATACACACCTCAAAGTAAGTGAACTTTTCTACCATTTTTGTTGAATTTAGGAAATTTTCGGTGAGCTGGAACCAATTCCCCAAAAACCCATTGAAACAATGGTTTCCGTTAACGAACTTTTCGGTTAACGAACGACCTTCTGGAACGGATTGAGTTCGTTAACCGAGGGGTCACTGTATAGTATACTGTATCATCTTTGTAACAGTGGCCATTTTTTCACCCTATGATGGTGGTTTATAACCACAATTTACTTGTGATTAAATTATTTTTGTTCTGCAATTTGTATTTGTTATTCATTTTAGGTCAGCAAGGTGGTTACTGGCATGCATGTGGTGATGGCATCATGGCTGATTCAGAAGTACCTGAAGGCTTTTTCATTGAACTTCGCGAGGCCACCCGAATGTGCTTGAAGAATTCTTCAGGACAGTATATTGTCACAGAGAAGAATGGAGGCTTTAAACTTGGTGACACAGATCCTTCACGTGCCACATTGTGGGAATTTTAAAGTGTGACTACTGTATCTTAAAAAGTAGGGAAGTTGGGGTAAAAATCCCATCTTTGTCTTACTGTGCTTTGACAGTGTAAATTGTAAACCAGTAATAAGCAGCAAATTGAATTATAAGAGTAAGGTTGTAGGATAAAGATGAAATAATAGTCAGATTGGATATATCCCATCCAAGTACATTATGTAAAGTCCTGAATGTTAACGCTCACTAGTTAGTAACGAGGATTTTTTAAATTAATTGTGATGTGTGTATGAGTGTTGCTCTTTGGTCTACCCAGTTAGCGAGTTCATGGTATAAAGAGAAATACAAATTAATTTTCCGTGAAAACTTTTATATTCTGTATACTGTGCTAGGTTTATGATCAATTAATGTTGGGTATAAGTATTCAATAAAGACAGTCAGATGGTAGATCATATTTAGTGTTGTCATAATCTGAGTGTTTAATAATATGCACTACTATTATACTGTACTGGGAAATCTTCAAAGCAAGATTACGGCCTAAATTTATATCAAAGGTAAAAGCTTTTTATACTGCCTTTGTCACAGTGATTTGATTGCAGATGTATGTTGAGAAACTGTAGTTTGCAGATGACTGCACACAACCAAAGTTTTTTCTTCTGTCTCCGTCTTTGTACAATTAATTCAGCTGATAAAATGATGTTATATGTAGATATCATCATTAATATTGCTTCCACATTGTCTTTAGGCTAAGTCAAATAACTTGTACTTAATTGTACTTTTTTACCATTTCTACTAGTGATTGTCATCCCTCTTGAGTTCAGAAAAAATGTGAGTAAGATAAATTACAGGAACATAGGTGGGTGACATGAATATTAGCGCAAATTTTATTATTTTATAAATAATTTTGTGATAGTTTCACTTCAGCATTATGCACAAGTTAGCCCAGTTAGCAACTTGGAAAAGTCGCTTGCTTGGTCATTGGCTGCTGGTGGCCTATTTCTCATATCAGAAGTAGACAGTAGTGGTGGATCATGGATTGGTTTGCATCCTATTTATAAACCATATATTGCACAGTAAGGGCTGTGACACCAGTCATGTATGTATTCCTTGTTTGCATTGTATCTTACACCTGTATCTTGTGCTGGTAACGCATGATAAATTTTGTCCAAGTTTTCACATAGATTGGCCCACAGATACATTATCACCTGCTACTTTCTAACCTTCTGCAACTGTTACAATCATAAATATTGATGTTATATTTGCTGAAGAATCTCAAGAGTAATTGTTCATTGATGCATGAGCACTTTTAAACTGAACTAGTAAAGTTAACTTTAATGCTCTCAAATTGTACTGCATTTTTAACTTGCTGAAAGAAACAAAATATGAAAGACTTCATGCCATTGTACCTGTTACATCTTGCAGATTACACTCTGAATATTATACCAGCAGCCTCCTCTCTCTTGGTGTTATACCCGCAGTTTCAGGCAGCGGTAACCAGCCAATGCATTTATGGAAGGAGAGCCCGGCCAAGGACAGCCTTCCTGTGGAAGCCCCAGCTGTGCCCACCTATGCCAGCCTGTCTATGCCCTCCTGCATCATTCTCATGAAAATGATAAATCCAAATAAACAATAATGTAAGAACTAGTTGGATAAGTACAATATCTTAATTTAAATTAATAAACTATCCTAAAATACCTTTCATGTTCATTGTATGTTGTGACTTTGGTTAAAGCTGTGAATGAAACTCCTACTTTAAAGTCACTTCTTATTTGAACCAATGCCAATGACAATTTATTAGGTAACTAGCTGGCAGTAGCAATCCTCTTGTAATATATAAACCAATGAAAGGTAAACGTAGGGCATTTTAATTATTGAAGTGCATATGTTTGCACAGCTGGTTGCTAATGCCTCTGTTCCTTTTAATGTTCTTGTCTGTCGTAGTGAACACGTTTTATCTTGTTTGCTAGTCCTTTGTATGATGCGCTTTAGAGTTTAGGGCAAACAATTTATTTATTGCAGTATTGTATTACATATCCTTATAAACCGCTTCTTAATAAAATTAAGCAGAATACTGGTCTGTCTTTTAAATTTTTCTGAATATTTATGAAGCGCAGTGAACTAAACTAAATATTTATTAGTTTACTATTATAAGGTTTATTGGATACAAATGGAAACCAAACTGTGCATCCTGACTTTGAGAGATCTGGTTTTAATTTAATTTGAAATTAAAAAGTATTGGAGGATTGAGATGGCATGTAATTGTGTAATAGTCGACTGGCCACACCGTACAATAGTATAAGAGTGGATGAGGCTTGCCGTATGATATCAAATGGCTTCAGTAATCAAGGCTTTATTCAACTCGTAAATCCATATACATCTGCAACAGAACAAAACAAAACCCAATTAGAACAAAACATTTTATGTAAAGGTAAACACAAACATAATTTATTCCATAATATGACATTCACCCCAGCCAACATAATCAATCAAACATCATAGCCGTATTGCTGGGGGTTCTCTTCGCTGCCGAGCAGAACGATGAAGAGAACTTCTGCATGATACTAGGATTCAGCAATGTCGTCCTGCTATCTCATTCTGCAGCAACTCCCTCACCATTATCCAACATTTCTGGCTCCACTGAAGGTGAGGTTGATCCGGCAGAGATGTCTGAGGATGAGGTTCCATCAGGGCATGGAGCAAGATCACGGAGGGAAACTGAAGATTCACATCCATCTGGATACTTGATGTGTGCATACGTTGGGTTAGCCTCGAGGAGCTCCACCTCATCAACGAGAGGGTCACCTTGCTTGAGCGGACGAATCAGCGTAAGAAGACAGGACCTGGAGTCGTTAGCCATGTTGGCAGGGATGTACCCTGACAAGATCATCTCAGAAAATTTAAAAACCTATCATGTGGAGTCGCGTTGATGGCTGTTGAGAGCAATGATCTAATGAAGTGAAGTGCTTCAGGTAGGAGAGCCTCCCGTTCAGTATCCGGAACATCTCGAGATTTGGCAGCTAAACATATGGACTTCCAGATTATGCCATTGTACCGTTCTATTTGACTGTTTCCTGTTGGGTGGTAAGGTGTAGTTTTGCTGGACGCCACTCCACGACTAGCGAGATGAGTTTTCACTTCACAAGACATAAATGCACTTCCTCGATCAGAGTGGACAAAACTCCCCATGCCACAAAGCGAGAAGATGGTGTCCAGACATCTGATGACAGTTGAGGATGTCATGTCAGCACATGGAACAGCAAAGGGAAATCTGGAATATTCATCCACAGCAGTGAAGAGATACGAGTTTCTCGTGCGTGATGGAAGAGGACCTTTGAAGTCAATGCTCATTCTAGCCATTGGTTGAGTAGCTTTGATATGGGTATTTTCAGTAGCCCAGTGAAATGTTGGCTTGATTTCAGCACATATACGATAAGTTGAACAGACCTTTTTCACATCCTCCGTAGAAAATGGGAGGTTCTTTGTCCGGACAAAATGAAGCATTCTGACAACCACAGGGTGGCAGAGCCCTTCATGGATGATAATTAGGTTTGACGACGAGATGGCTCCGCAGAACGCTCAGGTGAAAGTGTCAGGAGCAACGTTGTCTCTACCTGGCCAATACCAAATGGAATAACTAAAACAAGTGAGTTTGAGCCGCCACCCTTCACTTTAGTCCTCCTACGACTGTCCAGCGTAAATGCAATTGATTGCTGGTCAGTAACAGTGGTGAAGTGCCATCCCACCAACAGGTGATACCACTTTCTCACTGCTTCAATTATTGCAGTCTCCTTCTCAACAGGGGAATAGTGAATCTCACTGCCATATAACATCAGAGACATGAAAGCTACTGGCCGACCAGCTTGATTCAAAGTAGCAGACACTGCCACATCCAATGCATCACACTCCACAGCAAATGGGATGGCATGGTCAATGCAATTTAGGGTAGCATCCCCAAGCAGTTTCTTCTAGTCATCAAATGCTGTGAGCGCTTCATGGTCCAGAGGAAAAGATTTAGCCTTATAGAGAGGCTGTGCCTTGTCTGAAAACTTTGGGATCCACTTAGCGAAATAAGCAAACATACCAAGAACACGTTGAAAAGCCGATCGGTTTGTAGGTGGTGGAAGTTCTTGCAGTGGTCTTAGCCTCTCCACAATCTCGGCTTCGCCTTGAACGCTTTGAGTTTTTCTGACAGAGAGAAATTTCATCCCTTCCTTGCATGGACATGTTCAGCAAATTCAACTCGGAGAATATATCTGCCAGATATGCCAGCTGAAACAACCACCTTGGTTCCGAAAGCCTTGATGCCAGTGCGTGTTTCTTCTTTCTCGTTCAAGAAGATTTCAACCTGTGTACGCATTTCAAACAATCTCTGGAGCACTTTCCCTCGAGACAGCCACCTGATGGCAGAGGAGTAAAGCAGGTGTTCATACTCCGACCCCATATCAGAGCACACCTGGTTGAGCAGCCTTGAATTCAGAGCTGATGATTTAATAAGGTTTACTCTTTGAATCACATCTTCCATCACAGAGTTAAGCTCATGTGACAGTTTCCGGGAGGCAAGGTTTTCCCGGTGGAGCAGACAATGAACCACTATCACTGAGGGTTGACTTGTTTTACCCTAGCCGTGAAACCCTGACGTGCCCCTAGCATTGCCGGTGATCCGTCAGAGCACACACTGAAACACTGATCCCAGCTTAGGTTTTCTTCCTTGATGAAGCTGTCAACCAACTTGAACAGATCCTCACCTGTTGTTGTCGTTTACAGAACAGGAAGTTCTCTTCCATGTCGCTCTTCCCTTTCTACCACGCATATACCAAGAGCTGTGCATCGTCACTGACGTCAGTTGACTCATCCAACTGCAAGCAGAATTTTCCGCTCTCCTTGATGGCAGCCACTACTTGTTCTTTGATGTCTGCAGACATTTCTTGAATCCGTCGGCTAAATGTGTTGTTTGACAGTGGAATAGTTTCAATCTTTTTCATTTCATCATCTCCGATAACAGTGCGATCCATATCAAGGACTGCTGGTTTCACCAAATTTTCCCAAATTGTGTGGCTGTTTATACTTCGCAATTCTTTTTGCAACCAGATAAGATGCAATTGTTGCTTGCCGAACAGAAAACACTGCTGTGTTCATAGGGGTGTCTAACCGCTGACGCTTCAGTTCTTCTTCTTTCCTCTTAAAATACTGGCGGCCTTTCTCTGCCGGTGTCAGATGTTTTCCCTGGAGATGGCGCCTAAGCTTGTTTTCTTGAAGCGACTCGTGGCTGAGCACTTCGCCACATATAACGCATTGAGGTTTTTTGACCCCATGATTGATGAGAAGCGTAAACCTAATGTCAAGGAATTCCTCTCAGTACATCCGCCTTCTGGACATCACTGAAGAATCTGAAATTAAATATATAGTTGCTAACTGATACATCAAGCAAGAGATGCTCTTTGGTACAAATTTAAAAAAAAAGCAATGCACATGTATGGAAGGTAAAATTAGCATCAACTTGTGCAACAACCAACAAGTATCACTGACATACTGTGGTACAATACTTCGTCGTCTACCCCCTTTCCCTTCACCCCACCCCTTTCCATTCACCCTACACCCACTTCCATTCACCTCCCATTCCCTTCCCTTCACCCTCCACCCCTTTCCCTTCACCGCCACTTCCTTCCTACCACCTCCACCGCTTTCCTCCCACCCCACCCCCTTCGCTTCTCTTACCCCCCACCTCAATCCCAGCCCCCATCCCCCACCCCTTTCCCTTCATCCCCCACCCCTTTCCCTAACCCCTATTCCCCGTCCCTTCCTATCACCCCAATCCCCATCCCTTCACACCCCACCCCCTTCCATTCACTCCCCAATCCCTTCCCTTTAACCCCCACCCCCTTCCATTCTCCCTAATCCCTTCCCTTCAGACCCCACCCTCTTCCCTTCACCCCACCCCCATCCCTCTTCCCTTCACCCCACCCCCATCCCCTTCACCCCACCCCCTTCCTCTCACCTCCCTCACTGTTTCTGGTGATGCTACACTTCTTTTTCATATTCATTTAAAGAAGGAAACACTGAGTGTACCTATACAGCACATTCCTTTTCAATATACTGTACATTAACTTACCATCAAAAGATGAACAAGTTACTTTCCCATTCGACCACAGCTCGAGTGGTTGACTGGCTGAAGGGAAACACATGTGATCCAGGGTTGGCAGGGGATGGCGGTTACTGCATTGTATTTATGAAATAATACGCAAGTAAAAATTCGCCACCTTATCAGCAGTATTTAACAATATCTCCAAATCATTCAACCAATATTAGATAAGTATTTTATGTACCTGAGAATCCAGCAAATACTTGTTTTTAGTAGTAACATAAATATATGCTGGCAACATCTCAGATTCGGGAACTGAACCTGTATGATACACGTAGGGCTTGGCGACGGTGTTGCCACTTCTAAGAACGAAAATTCCCATGCACCTTAGCTAATTTCTCTCCCGAAATCCCACAGATTTATATCGAAATCCATCAACTTTCATTCAACACCTCCCATGTAGGCCTATTTCTCCTAAAGATTTGTGGGAATTTTCCATGAAGTGGCAGAACTGCTTCGCGACCCCAAGAAAAACGCTTGGCGACCCCATTTGGAGTCGCGACCCCAGGGTTGGGAAACGGGGCTTTAGTATAATCCTATAAATTGTCGGTATTATTTTACTTTAAGACATGGCGCCCCCAAAAGTTATAAAGTACTGAAACATTTAGATTGTAGTGGACCCCATCCCCTACAACTGATGACTGAGCTCCTGCACGCCTACCAGCCAATCAGCGTACAGCCAGCGACGCTGGTAGACCTACTCCACAGTGCGGACGCACACGTAGCAACGCCAGGATCAGAGTGCCGGGTACTTCTGGCATTCTCCTCTGGGATTGGCTCTCGCTCTACACGCATCCCAAATCCTGATGTTTCAGAATTGTATAAATACGGGCGTGGCTGGCCAGGGAAACCATTCTACTCTGACCTGGACCAGCAAGATCTCTCTACAGCGCCTCACCACCCAGCTCCCTCAGATAAGCTCCTCGCCCTAACAGGACCTCTGAGCAAGCTACTCCTCACCTTGTAACTCCTTAGCACTGCACTGTACAACAATATATATATATATATATATATATATATATTATATATATATATATATACAGAAAATGCATTGTGAGTTTCTATTCTACCTCATTCCTGGGTGTGAGATATCTACATGTACGTACGTTTGTGTGCCCATACAAAGAGACAAGAGACAACTAAAGAGAATTGACAACTGGCCACATACCGTATGCTACAAATAGTGACCCCCGGAGCTGTGAACATCACACACTCCCTCTGCTGCTGCCTTACTATCGGAGCTGTGAACACCACACTCCCTCTGCTGCTGCTGTGAGGATCGCTGTCTGCTGCCAGTCCGGGCCAATCGCCCTACCTGCTACTCCACATCTCACGACCGTAAGGTTTATAACGCATTAGTTTGTTCTCCCCACTGGCGATGTGAGTGACCCACATCACAGCCGGAGAACAACTATTGTGTGATATTCCAAACGTGGTTTGAGCTCTGGCCTACTCTCCTATTTTTCTTTTAGTTCTGGCCTAAGGACCTGCACCCTAAAAAGTGTATTTGTCCTGAAGTCCCCCCTGCAACTGTTCACCTCCCTCCTAGGAGAGTGTGAACACGGAAAGGGGTCGGAACAAGCTCCCATCCCTCATCCTTCCCTAACAGGTTTGACGCACTTCCGCAAGAATGTACGGACGGATCTCTCTACCGACCTTCAACCACAACATCGAGGACTGGTTAGTTCATGTGGAAGCAGCCCTCATCGGCTCACAAGCTACTGACGAGCAAAAGCACAGCGCCCTGCTCTGTGCCTTGCCCACGGAAGTCGCCATGCAAGTCTCACAGACCATTTCCAACCCTCCAGATGACGACAAATTCACTACCCTGCGGGATGCCTTAAAGACGCACTATCAACGGACCAGCCCCAATCTCCTGCAAGACTTATCCTCTATCTCCCTTGGAAACACAACCCCGGGACGTCTCTGGGAGGAGATGTGTAGGCTGAACTCCCGTCACACAGACAGACTCCCCGACTCTATCCTGCGCTAGCTTCACGCACAAAAGCTCCCCACACAGGTACGCATCACCCTGTCCACAGTAGATTACTCTACAACACCAGAACTCTACGCAACCTTGGCAGACAGAATATTCAACGATTGCGCTGCTGCGAGCCTGGCTGCTGCGAATAACCCAACGACCACACCAGTACTTACCCCCGAACTTGTAAGCCGGTTCATCAACCCTCAGCTGAGCAATACCTCACAAGACATCAGGGACCTGTTGCAAACTTTGAACCGCAGGGTGGACACCATTGAACAGTTCTGCTTCTCCATGCCTGATGCTGGGCCTGTTCCTGACTCACGCACCACGCCCTACAATCCCATGCCTGCTGCTGGGCCTGTTCTTGGCTCACACACCGCGCCCTACAATCTCGACGCGCCTTTCCTGCCCCGGAAACCGTCCCCAGCCCCCAGCACAACGGATCTACCCTATGCTGGTATCACAGACGTTTCGGCTCCAATGCTCAACACTGTGAGCCCCACTGCACCTACTCGGGAAACGGCAACATCGGGGATTGGTAGACGCTTCAGCCCCCGTTCCTTTAGGAGTCTCACTACTGCACATTACCGACTGCACCTCCGGCACGAAATTCCTCGTCGACACAGGTTCATCGGTCAGCATCATCCCTCCCTCACTACAAGACACGTCAAAGCAACCCTCTTATGAACTGTTCGCTGCCAGTGGTACCCCCATTGCCTCCTATGGTGCACGCACCCTCGCCTAAGACCTCGGTCTTCCCAAGATTCTGCGCTGGTCATTCGTGGTCGCAGACGTGTCTCAACCCATCCTTGGCTTCGACTTCCTCACCTTCCACTTGCTCGGCGTCGACCCAAACCATCTATGCCTCATCCATGAGCCTACAGCACGCAAGATCCAGGGTTCTCGTGCCAAACACACCGACACTATCACCTGTCTCTCGCCTTCCAACGAGTTCTCCTTCCTGCTCGACGAATTCAAGGAGCTTTTCTCACCTCGAGTCTCTCTACCCCCACCACCTACGTCAGGAATTTTCCACCACATCGAAACCAAAAGACCACCAGTCTTCTTACGCCCTCGCCGCCTGCGCCCTGAGCTCCTGAACACAGCCAAGGCGGAATTCAACAAACTACTGCAAGACGGCATCATTCATCCTTCAAAGAGTCCCTGGGCATCGCCTCTTCACATGGTTCCTAAGCAAACACCCGGCGACTGGAGGGTGTTTGGCGACTATAGAGCCCTGAACCTCGTCACCGACAGGTACCCTATTCCGCATGTCCAGGACTTCCACCACAAACTTCACAGCAAGACCATCTTCTCAAAATTCAACTTGGAGCGTGCCTTCCATCAGATCCCAGAAGCACCTGTAGATACCCAGAAGACAGCCATCACCACTCCGTTCGGACTCTTCGAGTATACTTTGATGAGTGTTGGCCTACGCATTGCAGCACAGGCTTTCCAGAGGTACATGGACCATATGCTTCGCGACCTCGATTTTGTTACCATCTACATTGACGACATCCTCGTCGCATCTTCGACGTCTGCCGAGCACCATCAACACCTACAACTCCTTCTCCAACGCCTGCAGAACAACAACATGAAAGTTCATCCTGCTAAGTGTGTCTTTGGAGCCTCCTCCATCGACTTCCTCGGTCACAGAGTCTCGCCTAGTGGCATCCAACCCCTACCACAGAAGATAACTGCCATTAGGGAGTTCCCCAAACCTGAAACGGCGAAGAAACTCCGAGAATTCCTGGGCTTAGTCGATTACTACCACCGCTTCATTGCCAACGCTGCCACAGTCCTAGTCCCCCTCTACGACCTTCTCAAGGGGCTCCCAAAGAAGTCTCACAAGCCTCTTGTGTGGACTCAAGAGGCTGTTACGGCATTCACCACTATCAAACAGCACATCACACGCCTTACCCTCCTGGCCCACCCCACACCTAACGCCCGGACCACTCTTACAACAGATGCTTCTTTTACTGCAGTGGGCGCCGTCTTGCAGCAGGAGATCAACGGAATTCTCATGCCCGTTGCATTCTTCTCAAAATGGCTTCAACCACCACGCCTCAAGTACAGCGCCTTTGATGGAGAACTCCTGGCCATATACCTAGCTGTCAAGACATCTCCCTCAGGCCTCACACTCCAAGAACTCCTTGTTCCCGGCACGAACATCAAATTGTGGTGCGAAGTATCCTGTGGGCAGCTTAGACCGTTCGTGCCTCACTTCCACTGCCGCGCTGTTTTCGACCGCATCCATGGTCTCAGCCGCCCGGGTGTGCGGGCCTCCCAGCGCCTCCTCACGCAACGTGTCGTCTGGCCCAGCATCAAGACCGATAATAAGAAATGGGCTGCCCAGTGCCTAGCCTGCCAGTCCTCCAAAATACATCGTCACATACGGGCCCCCTTAGAAACCTTTCCTATACCCAAAGGACGTTTTCAAGTAGTACACTTCGACATCGTGGGACCTCTTCCATCATCCTATGGTAGCACCTACATCTTCACCTGCATCGACCGTTTCACCAGGTGGACAGAAGCCATCCCCATGCCCAATGCTACAGCAGAGTCTGCCAACCGCGCCTTCATGTCCGGTTGGGTTTCCCGTTTCGGCTCCCCTGCAACCGTCATCACTGACCGAGGAGCCCAGTTTGAGTCACAACTCTGGCACAGCCTCCTACAGTTCCTCAGCACTTCTAGGCAACGCACTACTGCATACCACCCTCAATCCAACGGCATGGTAGATCGGTTTCACCGGCAGCTGAAGGACGCACTCAAGGCACAGCACGACCCTTACAGCTGGACGGATGCGCTGCCCTTAGTGCTCCTTGGCATCCGTGCATCACACAAGGAGGACATGGACTGTAGCCCAGCAGAGATCACCCTAGGCGAGCCCCTTCGCCTACCCGGAGATTTCTCACTCCCTCCTGACCTCCACCAACCCACTCCTGCCGTTCAACACCACTTACTCCAAAAGTTACGACAAGCAGTTTCTGCATTCAGAGCTCCACGCCAGCCTCCTTGGCGTCCTGAACACATCCCTCCTGCACTACTCACTGCCGAGTATGTTTTCGTCAGGCATGATGCTCACGGCAACCCACTGCAACGCCCCTATGATGGACCCTTCCAGGTTGTTACCCGTTCAGCAAAGTTCCTGACGATGACCTGGAATAATAGCAGACACGACACCGTCAGCATAGACCGAGTCAAGCCGGCCACCTTACACCCAACAAACTACGCCTGCACCAGTCTACCCGCAGTTACCACCTGCAGTAACACCTCGCCCACGACATTTCTGGGCACCCTCTTTCCACCCTCAGGTACCTACTGCTCCTGTCGTGGATCCTCCTCCTGACGTGGACCCTGCTGCCGTTGTTGGACCCTGTTGCTGTCATGGACCCTCCTCCTGACGTGGACCCTGCTGCCATCGTGGACCCTGTTGCTGTCATGAACCCTCCTCCTGACGTGGGCCCTGCCCTTGACCCAGTCAACCCAGCCAGACCCCGCCCACGACATTGCTGGGCACCCTCTGTCCACCCTCAGGTACCCCCTGCTCCTGTCCTGCACCCTGCTGTTGTCGTGGACCCTGTTGCTGTCATGGCTCTTGCCCCTGACCCAGTCTACCCAGCCAGTGACGCTGCCCCTGCCGCAACAGGAGCACAACAACCATTGCCTGTACAACCTCCTCTAATCCAAAACCCTCCTTTTGTGTCACTAGACGGAGTCGTCACCTGCAGCGGCCGAGTCGTACGTACACCTGCCCGGTATGTATCACTTGTGGGACGCAACCCTGCCAACATCCAGTCTCCCGCCGCGCCCGGAGGGGGATATCTCTGGGTTGAATAGAATCTTCTGGTATTAAAAATATTTTTTTTTTTTTTTTATATAAAAATTTGTTTTATTTTTTTTTTATAAAAATTTTTTTTTTTTTATATATATTTTTTTATATAAATTTATTTTTTATTTTTTTTTATATAAAAATATTTTTTTTTTATATAAATTTTTTTTTTATATATAAAAATATTTTTTTTTTATATAAAAATATTTTTTTTCATATAAAATTTTTTTTATATTTTTTTTATATAAATTTTTTTTATATAATTTTTTTTTTTTATATAAAATTTATTTTTATTTTTTTTATATAAATTTTTTTTTTTTATACCAGAGTACTGTGTTTATATTTGATTCATATTATCCACAGTTGTTCTGTGGATGATGTAGTATTAGGGTGTGTCATACGGAGGCAAATTTTTTTTTTTTTGAGTTTGAAAAATCGGCCCATGGTATTAATGATGTAGTTCTATGTGCAGAATCATGTGATATCTTCAGATTTGAAAAGTTTTCATTTTTTGCTAGGTAAATTTTAACTTGAAATCTTATGAAAATTCAGTATTCCCACCCTTTTACCAACACCACTAAATAGCTTATTTAAAGTAAAGTAAATGTATCAGGTTAATTTATTAGGATGAAAATGATCCAGAATAGTGAAACGAATGATCTTGACACATTTATTAAATTTAATATTCCTTTAGAAAACAAAATCATCAAATACAAAAACCGGTTTTACTACTACGACCCGGTGTTGCTGCACACCATAGAGAACATGTCTTTCTTGCTTCTTTTTCTACTCATCACCTCCCTGCTGACCACCTGAGCTCGGATGTAGCCTTCCCTCCTCTCCTGGCTGTACACGTGACTGCTGGCCTCGCTCACTTGCTGGACACAACGCTCTATACTCTGGGTGTGCGAGGGCCAGGCAGGGACATGCATGGGGTTGTCCAGGAAAGCTCTGACTTGAACATTGGTGAGGCTGCAGGTAAGAGGGGGCTCACTGCCAGCCTGGATGTTATCCAGATCTATGAGATCAGTGAGGGTCTTGGCACCTAGATTGACTTTAGGAGTCTTCCTGACCCTGAAGGAATCGTCACCAACTGATTCGTCATGCCCAGATCCTCTTATAAGTCTCATATCCAAGATCTTTTTGACTGCCACTCTTCTCTCCTCCTCATCCTTACTGCAGAGCATTGTCTGCAGAACTGCCTCGGGATGAGCATACCAGGAAGATCTCCTCGCAGTCTGCTCCACAATCTGAACAACCTTCCTTGGCTGACTCCTCAGGAGCTCAAGCTGGAAGAGAACATGCCTCGGACCTTCGGAGAACGATGACTTGACCTTGGTGTTGAACCAATTTGGCAAGTAGACACTCACGATGAATTGGACAATAAGTCTCAGGTTGTGAAGCTGGTTCCCTTTCAGTTTATGATGAGCGACCCAAATTCTGCAGAACCTGAGAGCCGTTGTGAGCCACCTAGAATGTGAGACTGGACCTATCTGCAGGTAAGCAAGTTTATCAGGCATGACCCCAGTTTTGATGGCACTGCAAGTCATGTAACCATAGTACTGGTCAGTACTCAGGTCGTCAATGACAGTATGTGCAAGCTCAACGAGTGGAGGGCCAACTGTGATTTTTTCAAAGCTCGGATTTATTTCTAACTCAGTGGCAGAGTCCAGCATCTTGCCAAGAGGACCAGACCATCTGTTGTTTGAAAGAGTCTTGCCATCCAGCTCCTGGATCAGATGTCTGAGTGGCAACTCGTTGGTGTGGAGGTCACAAACAATCCAGACCAGCTTCCTCCCAATCTTCCGCTCTATCCACTGTATGACCCCCCCTTGCCACCCTGTGTTCGTGTTGGTGCTGTCCCCTCCAATGGCCTGCAGGGTCTGGTCTACATTCCTCTCTCTGAGCCAGTTCACAATGTTATCTGCCACTATCTCAGCTGGTTTCCTGATGTCATCTTTCTCTGGAGTGAAATGCCACAAATACTTCCCTCCTGGTTCACTGCAGCAGGAGTAGTTATCCTCCTTCACCATGGCAGGGAACAACTTGTCAGAATCTCCAACTTTTATGAACACTTTAGTGTCATCCCTTCTCCCATCAAAGAACAAACAATTGATTCCATTTTCTCTTATCCCCTTATCAAACTCCTCTTCTAGGTTACTGACAAGTTTCTCCTGAGCTCTCCTTACTTTGTTATGATCTATCACCAGGTGAACATCATCAGCTGTTATCAAACCACCGTCAATCCAGGCAGCTGTTGCTATCTCTGCAGTTTCTCTGAGACCAGTGTGGTGTCGCATGCTGGCCAGAGCTATGCTCGGGATATCTTTCCTATTTCGAATCTTATGCCTGGAAGGTTTGGGATCATTATTTCCTGGGTTAGGGACAAAGTCACCATTCTCCTGGTCAGCACTCAGATCAGCCATGGGGAAGTCATTAAACTCTGAATCAGCTTGACTCCAATCATTGGCCTTTTTTACCTCACCCTGGGCCTTCTCAAGTCTCTTTTCCTCGGCAACTCTTCTCCTCTTCTGTCTCTCTGTGGCAGCCTCCTGTCTCTTGGACTCCGGAATATCTTGGCTAGAAATCATGAGAGCCCCTATACTGCCAGTCTTCTCTCTCTGTGCTTTGACAAATGCCAGTTCGATCACAGGAATCTTCAGTTTACGCTTGCAAATACAGGAGATGTGGGCCTCGGATTTACAGTCACGATCGCATCCAAACTCAGGACAGAGAACAATTGGGCACTTGCAAGTAATTATGTCAAATAACTGGTCCAGTTGCTTGGCAAAGCTGTCCTTAACTGCAAGTTTTCCTCTCCCAAGAGAGATATCTCTTGCCTTTTCCCAACTGGCTAGCAGTCACCATAGACAACAAACTAAATTGGAAACCACACGTCAATGAAGTTGTCAAATCCTCCAGTTTCCGTCTCCACCTCCTCCGCCGACTCAAGTCCCTCGGAGTTCCTGCACACGAGCTCCTCAGTGTTTACACAACATTCATACTTCCCAAGCTCACCTATGCCTCCCCCACCTGGTCTTCCTCCCTAAATGCCACACAACGTAAACACCTAGAAAAAGTGCAAAAGAGGGCATGCAAGATTATTCTCTCCCCCTCCTACTCCACATATCAAGAAGCGCTCAACACACTGACCCTTTCGACTCTCACTGACCATCACCACGACCTCATCTGCAAATTTGGTAAGAAGCTTCTACACCATCCCCGACACCGGCTCCTACTACCACCCGAGATCCCTTGTCCGAGAATTGCTGTGCGACACCACAACCGCATCCAGCCCATACGTGCACGAACTGATCGCTATAAGAACAGCCCAGTCCCAACCATTGTAAAAATTATCAATAACTTGTAATACTGTAACACTGTCACTATGTTGAAATGAACTGTAGTTTGAGCTTTTCCCCATCTAAGTTATTATATGTCTTATTTGTGTCACTTATGTTACTTGTATATTATTTGTAATTCGTAACCCATTCCCCAAATATGTAACTGTATATTTTCAGCCTTCTGGCTGCCAAGCTCTTTCAATAAACCGTTAATTATTATTATTATTATTATTATTAATCTTCTTCTGACTTGTTATGACTGGAGGCTTGAACTGAGCGTTAGCCAGAGTGTACTGTGCCAAGGCAGCTTTGGTCATATCACTGGCAATGTCTTTGTTTGTGTAAGTTCTTTGGTTCTTTTCATTGATTTGCCTGATTAAAACACCGTATCTCAAAGCATCTCTCAATGTAGGCAACTCCGACTTCAGGAGCTCTCTCCCAGACCCAAGATAGTGACTGAGATGGCTGGATTTTTGGTTCCTCGTCCTGACACAAGCAGCCATCGCAAATATTATCAACTTGTAAATGCATCAGAATCTGAAACAGAAAAAAATATTGTTAGTTGGGTTGTTAAAGAATGAAGTCAGAAAGCAATGTTCACTATTTAATTGTAATACACTAATGCAGCTGTACGTTAGATTTTCGATAAATTTCACGCTAAAATTTACCTAGCAAAAGGTTGCAAAATATTGAAACTGAAATTATTTTCTGTTTATGTACACTAAAATCTACCAAAAAAGTGATGGGCCATTAGTTTTAGCTGATCTTCCCTCCTATGACACACCCTAATATAGTAACAAATACAATATATCCTCCATATAATGAACTAATTAAAGCCGACCAATTCCGCTAAATTGGACTCTCCGTTATTTTCGCTCGATTCAGTAAACTAGTTCGCTAAATCGACCGTGATTTTGTTAAATCCCGTGCCAAAGGTGCCGCTTGGTGCGTGAGGTTTGCTTACATCCGCTCGGTCTGTGTCCTGCCGCCACCACTTAGTCAATACAGTGTTTACCATGATGAGAAGTATCAAGTGAAACATGTATATGGAGCAGGGAACTAGATCACTAGATTACAAGATAATGGAACTGCTAAAGTAAGATAAGGATATAAGTACCTCTGGCAGTATATCCCTCAAGCAGATGTGAAAAAAAACTAAATGCAAAGTGTGTGATCAAACAAATGACCACAAACTGGAATACCACGTCCTTGACTGTGTGAAGACAGAACCTTTTACGGACAGGTCCAAATACACTGTGTGTGAAATGGACAACACTTTATCTCTAAATGGCAAGATAGCCGATATATTAAGACTGCATCCACTTTTTTGAACTCAGTTGCTATATCATTTCCCATCTATAGAACCAAACACACAATATGCTTGAATACTTCTCATGCAAATGTGAATAACAAAGTGTGTGGCCAGGCATATTGCCTCACACTGTTGTACTCAGGCAGTTGTGAATAAGTTACCCTCGATGTACAAAAATAACACAAACAATGTATTTGAAATACTCTGTAACATTCAATGTCATAATGTCCTGACCACTGGGGTTAGTTATCCAGACCCCTTGTGACCTCAACTCTGTAATTCTTTTGTGCTACTGCTCACAGGATAAGTATGGGGTGCACAATAATCTGGTCACTGTAAGTGGCAAAATTAATTAAATTTTAACCATCCGCTACATTTGGTTAACAGTAGTGCATACTATTGGAAAGCAAGCAGTGGTCACGTCACCCGGCCACTGTGTCAGCAATTATAGCTAACCACAACAGTTGGTGGATGTACTTGATACATGTGAGGAAAATGAGTGTGATGCAGCAGTGTGGCAACTGGATTATTGAAACAGATAAAATGCAGAAAAATTCATGTTTACTGCATACCGTGTGAAGGAATTTCTGCCGACACTTGGACCTGCAGATCAGCTTTTACAATCACATGACTGACTTCATGACTAGAAATCACCTTATTGAATCTCTTGTCAGTAGTGTTAAAGACATCTGGAACAACACTGGCAATGAGAATATCTCATCAAAACTTGATCATCACGACCTTACAGAATACCATCAGGAAAAGCAAAAGCATAACACAAACTGCCCCAATACTTAACAGACTAAAACAACTGTAAGACATTCTAATGTTCATGGTTTTGATAGTGAAGCTGATTTACATCATCAACTGTACTACAATATTTTAGATAACTGCCTTGGTGAACTCAATGCTGAGTTTGGTGAGCATAATATTAGACTACTTACAGTCATTTCTAGTCGTTGGCCAGAATCCAAGACTTGTTTATTACTTCCGGAAAATCTTGTCCCATTGGCTAAACTCATAGGTGTCGACACTGAGTCGTCTCTTCTGGTAAGTGAATGTCATGTTGCTAAGTGACTTATTGAAGAATTTTATTGCCCAGTTCTCAAAAACATTGGTGAAAATTTCAAGATATCATATCCTTTCTGAAATGGATTAACTCACATACACAAGCTTTATGCGGCTGCCCTCACATTTGGTACAAGCACTGCAATATGTGAACACTCCTTCTCAACTGTCACGTGCTTACACAATATAGGCATTCAATGACTCACCGTAGAAAAAGTAAGCTGGTCTTGACTGTATTTTGGGCAGACCTTACACAGAAATTGAACTTGGAGGAAAAAGCAGGAAAATTAAATTGTATTGAGTTAATTATCACTATCACATAATGAGTACAGTACTGTGTATATAGACGTTATTAATGGAAGGAATATTTTCTCATTATTTCTCTGTTGTCAATTTTTTCATAAACATTATCAGTTTTCATTATTGTCTTGTTGGTTATTTGAGAAAAATTAATTTACATTCAGTTGTTCGTTGCTGTACTTCAGTTTATATAATTCTTTCCTGTAAATGTTATATACTTAAACTATCATTACATATATGTGTGTGTAGTTTAATAATTTATGAATTCATATACAGTATACATAAAATGTTGTGAGCTGACTCATTAGTTGTCATAAATAAAGTTAGTGTTCTGTTGTATAATTGGTTTTATATGCAAATGGTTTCATTATAGAAATTACAACTAATAATGTCATATATGGCAGTCGTTAATAAATAATCTTGGCCCTCTTGGTCGTTGAACAGGCCCCACCACTCGGCTATAAATCTGACAATGGGTCTTGCAGATAATTTACGATTTGATAAACAGCAACGCCAACACGAAGTCATAACTACGGAGGGAAAATAAAATATAAGAACATAAGTTTCACTCATTAACCAATACTACTCAAAAGAACTTGGGAATGTATTTAAACTCATATTATGGGATTTGATTCCAACAATATAATTCTCACAATTTATAATGTGCATAGAATAGGTTTAAGATCCTACTTAACAAACGAAAAAATAAATAAGGGATTTGTGGAGATAATAGACTCATGAATCTGGATAGTAAAGCCTAAAAGAAAAAGTCAATCAATTCTATATTTATGGTAATAAAACCCCCAATGTGAGGCTCTGTCATTTATTGACAAGTTAAGTACAGTATTACCGGAGTCAGTGTTTATTGGTTTAAGAGCGGACAACAACACAGGCTGCCACGTCATATTTTGGGGCAGATTGTTTACAGTAAATAGTTAATTTCTTTGCATACAAAGCACGTAGAGACATCATTTCAGTGTCACGCTATCAGTTCTTCACTGTGTTTTACCCCATAATTGCCCTCATCCTTCATGACCTGTCAACTACAAGTGATTTATGTTCGTATTTACAGAAGAGCGAAAAAAATACTGGTACTTATAACTAAATTAAGAAGTTGTGTCAATTTTATTAGTTAATATGATATTATGTCATTTGTTGCCACCCAAAGAATTTTGATAATTTTACGGTTGCAATCAGTAGTTTTGATCATTCTAAAACACTTTTATTATATGGCATTTCTGTCACAAATTAAGTACTGTATAAGTGAGATATTTTAGTAGCTGGTTTGTTAACCAACCAGATCTTGGTATAGTGCATGGGTTAGGTTAAGTTGGAGTAGGTTAGGTTAGGTTTTCCTAAATTAATTATATACTCTATATCTAATACATACAGTGCACATATATACTAAATACAAATTAATTACATACACTGTACACTCTTGTCCGAGATGTTCGTAGGAAATGTCAAATTTTCCCCTAAAATCAAAACTTTTTAATTTATAAATTTGTACCAAAAAATTTCAAACAATAGAATCAAATCTATATAACATTTTACATCCATCAAGCATAATTTCAACTTCCAAATGCTTGGTGGTAACAAGTGAAATTTTACCATTAATACTACATCATCCACAGAACAACTGTGGATAATATGAATCAAATATAAACACAGTACTCTGGTACTAAGTGACTCCACCACCACTACCCAATAATGGCTCAGTACAAGTTATGAAGGTGTTATTTGACTGTGCTGGCTGGGCAAATATCCAAAGGGTATTTGACCGTTAGCTGCGGAGATTGTCTATGATTTTAATGGGATTGTGGACAGGATGGCTGTGGGCATTATTACACTAGTCATTACATAATAAATGCTTAATCATTATCTCCCTTGTGATACTCCAAGATGTCCCACTTCTCTTATGGACATATAATTGGGTTAGGTTAGATAAACATTTTTTAGTCTATACCTAAACTGTATCATAACTGTTAAACGTTGAGCTGTTGGTTAATTTAATCATGTTCTATCTTCCTTTACGTGTTCCTATCTCTACTGTGTTACAATAGTTTAAAATAATATGTAGTATATTCTGGGGCCACAACAACCTTACACCCTTCAAGATATTATATTATAATTATAATTTGTTAGTCAAATTGATACAGTAAAACCATTGCTAAGTATAATGAATAATAATTATTGCCATACAATAATATGATATATAAGTGAGGGTAAAATAGTGCTATAAGCCGTGCCTACCTGTTGCTCCTGCCAAGTCTCTTACAACTATTATAAGGCTCTCTCTCTCACTAATGAGTCCTCACAACACAGTATTACACCAATTCAAACCAATTTTCTTCACAATATTTTTCTCCGCTTTGTTTACATGGAGGAGGGCATGACACACGGCTCCCTCTCACCGTCTATAAAAGGAACAGCTTTTACATTAAATTTAGTTTTTAAATGCTCTAACAATTATAAAAATATTCTATGATATTATTAATTATCATAAATTGTGTAAATTTTGTCACTGTGTGTACTTTGGCAATAATGCCTTGATAACTTTATATATGGCCTCCCTCCAGAAGGGACCATTCCCACACTCCCTAAATAAAAAGACGCACTTTGAAATTTGTTTTTTCCATCTATCTTGCATTCTTTCCTTGTGGTTTTGATGAGAGGAAGAAGAAGAATAAAAAGGATTGTGTTTTGATGAGAGGAAGAAGAATAATAAAAAAGATTGTGCTTTAATAAGAGGAAGGTTTTAGGGGTAACTATTATATTTGATCACAGAAAACGTTCCTGGGGTAACTATTATATTTAATCAGTGAACTTGGAGTAAAATGCAAGCGTTAAGTCGCAGCCAATATAATAACTATTGACCTCATAGATCAATTTTATGATTTTCCTATTAAACTAGGTTATATATTGAGTCTTGGTCTGTCCTTCACTGTCGACAAGAGTATTGAAGTAGTTAGGTTGGTTGGTGATATAGAGATGAACCATTAACCCTGAGGGTGTTTTCTTGGGGCAGTAGTGAATTTCTCCCCTACAAACTGTTTGTCGCTGAGTAGCCGACCCCACGAATTCCCCAGTGTGTGCCTCGTGGTCTGGGTCAACCAGCGCCGCCATACATCACGGAGCGGGGGTCAACTACTGAGCCACGCCAACCCCCGCTATTTACTTTTTTACTTTTATCCTCTTCGCCACTGATCGGCTTGTTAGCCGCTTGGACGATCGGTCACGTCTCTTTTCATTTATATTCTTCACCAAAAGATCGGCCCGCTAGCCGCCCGGGCGATCGGTCACGTCTCTGTCACGCACTGTTGGCAAATACTGGGCATGCACCGGCTCCTGAATGTACCTGAACCCGCTCCAGTGTTGGTCAAGTCTTCTCTTGAAAGAGCTCACACTCGGTGCCGTCACAACACTCTCTGGTAGATTGTTCCAAGAGTTTACAACCCTCACTCCGAAAAAGTTTGCCCTCACAGTTTTCTGGGCTTGCGGCTTCTTCAATATTGAGCTGTGACCCCTTGTGGGGCGAGCGTCCGCCAGCTCCAAGTAAGGACACTCAACTGAGTAGTGCCCCCTGAGATACTTATACACCTCAACTAGGTCCCCCCTTGCCCGTCTGTAGTATAAGCTAGGCAAGTTCAGGCGCTCCAATCTCTCAGGGTAGCTGAGGTGCCGAAGTGCAGGCACCAGTTTGGTGGCCCTCCTTTGAACATTTTCAACCAACTGACAGTCCCTAGCATATCTCGGGGACCAGATGGGGTGACAGTACTCCAGATGGGGAAGCACTTCACTCCTGAAGATCGTCACGAGGGACGGACCGTCTAGATATCTAAACGACCTTCTTATAAGACCCAATAATTTATTTGCCTGATTTACCTTCTTCTCACAATGGCCCGAGAACTTCAGCTCATTGTCAACATACACACCTAGGTCCTTCTCACACACAGTCTCAACTAGTGCATTTTCTTCATCCCGTTGGGACATATGATACGCCTCCTTACCGTTGGTACGCCCCAGGTGCATCCTCTTACACTTCGTGACATTGAATCTCAGCAGCCATTTCTTCGACCATTCCTGGAGCCCACAGAGGTCCTTCTGCAGCTCTTCACAGTCCGCTTGGTCCTTAATTTCCCGAAATAACTTGCCATCATCGGCAAACATTTGTATGGAGGAGTGTACAACGTCAGGCATGTCATTTATGAAACAAACAAACAACAGCGGGCCCAATACACTACCCTGCGGTACCCCACTTGTTACAGATACAGATGACGATTTCGTGCCATTAATCACCACACACTGCTTGCGGTCATGTAGAAAGTCTTCTATCCACGCTAGGACATTTCCCCGAATTCCGTACCCTTCCAGTTTGATTTTCAGCCTTTCGTGGGGTACACTGTCGAAAGCCTTGGGAAAATCTAGGTAAATATTGTCGATATTACCACCCCGTTCTAGAATATGGGTCCAAATATCCAATACCTTGAGCAATTGTGTTAAGCAAGAGCGCCCCGGCATAAAACCGTGTTGGCAATCTTTTACAAGGTTGTTTCGTAGTAGATGTTCCATCGCGGCATCTCTGATAATACTCTCAAGTACTTTACATATTATGCTGGTCAGGCTCACCGGTCTATAATTGTTCGTGGAGTGACTATTGCCCTTCTTGAAGATAGGACTCACATAAGCCACTTTCCATTCACTGGGGACCATTTGTTCATCCAGGCATTTACAAAACAGAATCTTCAGGGGCTCTGCAAGCTCGTTGCACAGCTCTCTTAGCACTCTAGGATGCACCATGTCAGGTCCGGGACTCTTATGGACCTTTAGCCTGGACAGTTTATTTCTAATACCCTCTTCTGTGAACACAATGTGGGTCAGTGCTGTGTCGAACCGTCTGTCCTCAAACGCAGGAAGGTTAGTTGCATCCTCTCTTGTGAACACTGAGGAAAAGAAGCTGTTCAATGCCTCAGCTTTATCCTGGTCAGAATCTGCGTAACTACCATCTTCAAGCCTCAGGTCTGATACTCCTAATCGCGTTTTCAATTTCGACTTTGCATAGCGGTAAAACGCCTTTGGGTTTGACTTGACCTCGCATGCAACCAGCCTCTGGAACTCCCTTTCAGCCCTCCTACACTCAATCTTTGCTTGGTTTCTGGCTCTTGCATACATCCTCCTGTCTTGCTCATCGTTTGACCCAACCCACGTCTTGAATTTCTGGGTTTTCTTCTTAATTTTGTCGACCGCCGCATGGCTCATGTGTAGTGATCCCCTCGTATTCCTAGAAGCACTGGGTTTGGTCTTGGGTATATATTTATCGATCAAATGGGTCATTTTACTAGTTATGATATTCAGCGTAGTGTCTGCGTTCTTGTACCTTAATAAGTCAGGCCAGTTGATACCCCTCATCTCTTCCCTCATCCCATTGTAATTTCCCTTGTAATATTTGCACCTTGGCCTGGCCTTATCTTGAACTAGGTAACAGTTAAATCTGAATGACAACACTGTATGGTGACTGGTGCCAACTGGGGCAAGGTGTTCCAGTTTGGCCACCATACCCTCATCGTTTTTTATGATGAGGTCTAGTGGCTTGGGTGTTTGCTCCCCTCTGTAATGTGTCGGGTCTCTAACATGTTGGAACAGAAAATTATCTCTCAGAGTTTCTACAAAAAGAGTAGCAGGATTATTCAAGTCATTCGGGGTGAACTCGTTTCTCCAGTCGATGTCGCCATAGTTAAAGTCCCCCGTGATAAGGAGGTGGCTGGGGTTGAGCATCGCCGCATTGTTTATTAAGGTTCTTAAGTTCCTTTGATTTAGTGGGCCACAGTTTGGGGATCTGTAGATACACCCGACGATAAGTAAGTCCCCTCCCTTTAATTTAATTTTACACCACTTGGACTCTTCAAAAACATCCTCTCCCTGTACCCTCGCCTGGCTGGCTCTTAGGTCTTGCCTAGCGTAGATAACCACACCCCTCCTGCAGGATTCTTGAGTTAGGTTCGTAAATGAGTCATATCCAGCAATACTGAACTCACATTCCTCTGGGTCGATTCTCCTGTTCTTGTACAACAGTTCTACAACTCCTACAATATCTGGTTGGTGTACTCTTAGTAGTGTTTCAAACTCCTCTCTCTTATCAAGGAACGTGTCAGTATTAGTGTACATGACATTCAAGCCAGAATTTGTTCTCGGTAACGTCTCTGCTCTTAGTAATAAACCCGCTCCACCCACATTCTCAGAAGCTGCAGCATTTGTTAAGTACACTGTATTTTGCAGGGTGTGGTTAGAAATGTCATTGTTTACACGGCGCTCGTTCCCTCCTGTCCGGTAGACTGAGCTGGTGCCGCCTCCCGGGTGGGGGGTTGAGTGGGTGGAGGGTGCACTGCTGCCCCCTGGCCCTGTGTCGGCACACTTGTTTCCACTACCCTCCCCCTGAGTATAACCCATGTACACCTGTCCCCGTTCCTCCTCGACTCCTCCCTCTTCTGCTTCAAGTCCTGCAGGAGCTTCTTGTGCTGTTCCCTCTGCATTACCGTGCGGTCTGGGTGAATAAATACATCCCGAAATGCCTCGCTCCTTGCTAAGTTTTTTGCCTGCCGAAAAACTTGCTATTTCTCCTCCTCACTCACTAGTGTGATCCTGAGGGGGCGAGGCTTAGCCCCCTGCTTTTGTCCCATCCTCCTCACATCCTGAGGGGTTGCTGGAATCTTCAGAACCTCTGTGCAAATATTTTGAAACAGCACCTTGTCGTGTGTTTCCTTACTCACAGTTCCCTCCGCCTGGCTCTCGGTGACTCCAAAAACTATTACATTGTTCCTGCGCTGGAGCCGTTCCTGATGTTCCTCCTCTCCCCTAACAGTAGGTCCGTTAATTTTCATTTCTTCGACACACTTTTTCAAAGTCCCAATCTGCTGTAGAACCTGTACTGATTCTGCATTACTCTCCGCCCCCCCCCCCCCCCCGTGGCCCTCCTAATACGTCAGCATAACTCCTCTTAGCAACCACCTCCATTCTATCAGCTACTTCCTCAGCCTTAGCAAGGATCTCTTTCCCAACTTGCTCCAGTTTGTCAACCAGCAGGGCTCCTGCTTCATCTATTTTCGTCCCTAGAGAACTCGTTCCCTTATGGATTGCAATCGCTTCATTCACCTTGACTATGCAGCCAGAGCAATACCAGCAACAGCCATCATGCTTTACGGCAGTTAGTAACTTCCTAAACGTTGCATTAGTTAGGCCTGTATCCTCCATATCCGACGTCTCCCTGCAGTAATCACATATCAAACTCATGGTTGTTGTTGTTGTGGGGGGGAGGGGGGTGCAGACTGTGTATAAATCTACACCTATATAAAAATAAAGAGAGAAAAAGTACTTAGCTACTCTCTGTTGCCTATAGAGTTGTCGTCTGCGACTGCGTACACTGTATCTCCCTGTGAATGGTGTATTGTAGGCACAGTTTCAGTCCTTGAGAAAGCACACAATCAAAATAAAATTTAAAGTCTCTGTGGCACCTATGACACGAATAGGCTGGCAGTTGTCCCTACCAGCTTGAATGCCAATATGCATTCACTTTAAGTTAATTATAGTCTCTTCTGCATTCACTGATGACAACTATGAACTGATTTAACTGAAGGCACAGTACTACATTCCCTGGTTGGCATTTATCACAGCCGTGACCACAACACCCTAAAAAATAAAATAAAATAAAAGCTTTGTCATGTATTTTAGAGTAATAAGATAAATTACAATATAATTGATATACGTCATTATTCTAACATCAACAACGATTTATACGATAGAGAATTAAAAATAAATAAATTTTGGCGATATGGCAACATGTATGGGCAGCTGACAGCCACACCAACACTCTCTAGTCCTGTCCTGTACATGGTCGCGGTGAGCGTGTGCATTATTCCTTCAATTTTGACAATTGCCTTAAAAACTTGATACTCTTTCGGTGTTATATACTGATATAAGTGGAAATGTTCGGTGTTGTGAAGTGCTGGAGGGCCCGAAACGTGAAGTGTTGTGTTAATATATGGGAAATATTGGTTAAAAGGTGAAGTGACTCGATGAGATTAGAGGATATTTGTCACTGATGCCAAGTGAAGTGTTATGGCCCCATAACTTGATTGGATTAATGGAAATAAATAGTGTTAACGGAGGTAGTGAACCTAATTGAAGGTTAAAGAAAAATTCACGCGTGGAATCCCTTTTTCTAGTGAACATTAAAGGTACGAGGTACCGTAGTGAATTTTCCAAGTGAAGTGAAGTCAATTAAAACATGTGGGAACTACAAGAGTATTCACCACAGTTAACTACACCAGGACTTGATTCACCCTCCGCCAGGAATTTAAATTAAGGTATGATTAAAACTTTGGTTTGGTTAATGTTATGCCATGTATTACAATTGGCACACAGAGCTATTAAAATTGTTATGGGTTAATACGTCTGACTCGCCGCTACCCCTAGCAACAACATCAAATACAATATCATATCAGTACACTTTACATTCAGAAACATTAAGAAAATCTAACATTAAACCTTACTGTTACGAACCCCTCCACCGATTGTCTTCATCTACCTACCCAGCACCACGAGCAACGCCATCTAGGGACGAAACACGAGTATGGCTCGTCTTAGTTACCACTCCCGGGTTTCCCTTCTCCATATCCTGGTTGTTGCGTCACTTCCGCCTCAGTCTACTTTGTCAGCTCCAATTCGAGGAGAGGAGACTTCACTCTGGGAAGCGACCACAGGATCACCTATCCTGGTAACCTACGGCACAGTGACTATTTACCGTCTTCTACCATACTCAGCCTTGCTCGTCAGCCATCTCAGCTCCTCACTTAAGTATTTGTAATCTTGTATTGCCTCTCCCCCCTCCACATTGCTTCACTATTGTTTTATGTTTTATTACTATGTATATACTGTTCGTGTTTAGGTTAAGTTTGGTTAAGGGTAGTGTATAAGCTGAATATTTTGTTAAGGAATTTATGGTACTTTATTATATACAACGAAAACTCTCATCCTTTGTCTACCCTTTTATGTCCGATTGTCTTTGTTTTTTTTTTGTTGTTACCTGTTGGGATCTGGGTAGACGTATAACTATATTCTAAATCCCCAACTCGTAACAAATGGCGACCGTGACAGGACACGACCTTAAGTACCATATTCCTTCCTCCCTTGTTACTCAGTGTTAATTACCCCTCCCAGTCACTTCTGTTTACAATTGCTTTACGGTGGTTTAAAGTTTCCTTCATATGTGTGTGCATATATTGGTATTACCGTATAGTAAGAGTGACAGACGTAGGATAATAGGTTCCAAGTGTCATAAGGCTTACCTGTTATTACACGTGGCAGTCGTGTGGTAAGTCTTATCGAGTGTAGGGAAGAATCCGGATCTGTTTAATGCCGTACCCTCACTCCAGAGTAGGCTGTTCCATAGTTACTAGTTTAGAGTGAAGTGATATCTTGGGACGCCCCGCTCTACCAGGACCCCATAATTATAAAGCCTCAATTATTGTTCTTATTATCTCATTCAGGGCTGTTAATCCGGATCTTTATATAAATGCCGTAATACGCCCTACCTCTTTCAAGTATATCAGGGTTGTTAATCCGGATCTTTATATAAATGCCGTAATACGCCCTACCTCTTTCAAGTATATCAGGGTTGTTAATCCGGATCTTTATATTAATGCCGTAATACGCCCTACCTCTTTCAAGTATATCAGGGTTGTTAATCCGGATCTTTATATTAATGCCGTATACGCCCTACCTCTTTAAAGTCTCTTGTCCTTATCTAAGGATCTTCTCGGAAGAACAATAATCATAAGTGTAATTTCCCTAGGTATAACTTGGTTAGTTTCCGGAACTTTCTGGTTATCCACTGCCGTGATATTTTCTAGGGTTATCCACTTATCTTAGCTTTTGACCATTAGTTAATTTATCCTATTTTTATTAACAATGGCCACCTCAGGTTTTGATCTTCAGGATTTTATTGAAAATCCTTCCGTAGCTAAATTACGTGTTAATATCCTGAAGAAAGAATGGAAAGAAATAGCCAACTATTACAATATCCCATTTTCACAGCAACTGACTAAGGAAATGTTAAAAAATCATGTGATTGAAGTGTTGGTTCAACAAGAAGTTTTAAAAGAATCCGCTGTTGACAGATTAACGCCCATGTCCAAGAAACTTCAACCACTATCCACCACCCCTCCTCACTCAGAAGTTGCCTCAGGTCTGGCTAGCCCTCAAGAAGAAACACAACGAATAGACCCCTCAGAACTAGAACGAGCTAGGTTCGAGTTCCAAATCAAAATGAAAGAACTCGAGTTGGAACAGGCCAAGTTGGAGCAGGAGGAAAAGTTGGAGCAGGCCAAGTTGGAGCAGGTGGCCAAGTTGGACCCTGAAGAAAGGATGGAACAGGCCAAGTTGGACCATGAAGAAAGGATGGAACAGGCCAAGTTGGAACAGGCCAAGTTGGAGGCCAAGTTGGAGCATGAGGAAAGGATGGAACAGGCCAAGTTGGTGCAGGCGGTTAAACTGAAAGAACTACAGGTGAGAGACAGAAGTCACCTTAACATCGGAGTTTAAATCAAAGGAAGTGGCATTAAAAGAGAAACTCGCTGCTTTTAACCCTGCTACTGCTTCTTCCCTTGTTCCCGGGTTTGATGAATCCGATATGGACGGGTCATTTAGGACTTTTGAGAAAATAGCCGCGAAGAATGAGTGGCCAAAGGACCAGTGGGTGTCAGTGTTAGTTCCTAAATTATATGGTAAGGCTCGTAGAGTTTATAACTGTTTAGACCAGACTGATGACTATGATAACGTAAAAAAGAATATCCTCACCTCTTATGCTATCACGCCAGATGGATACCGGCAGAAGTTTCGTAAACTAACCAAACCATTTTCACACACATTTGTTGAGTTTGCTCAAGAAAAGCTTAGGTTTTTTAAGAAGTGGTTAGAGGCTACAGAGACCTCCACATTTCAGGATTTGTTAAATTTGGTAGTCCTGGAGGAGTGGAAAAGCAAGATTCCATTTCACATCTTGAAGCATGTGGAGGAGCGTGGAGAGGTTAATTTAGGGCGTGCTGCTGAGCTGGCTGATGCGTATGCTTTGTTGGTGGAGTCACTGGGCAGTAGAGAACGTGGTACTTCCCGACATGTTAGGTCCTCCTCTGATGATAACCTTGGGAACGTGAGTGGTAGGTCGAAAGGTCCCACACCTACTCCCCCCGATGCAACTAAGCTTACTTGTTCTTACTGTAAAAACCCAGGCCATACGATCCAGACTTGTAAACATCCAAAGTGTCGAATTGCTAAAAGTAGTTCCCTGGATCCCAAATCCAAACCAATAGCAAATGCCAATGTGGCAAGGCCCCATCAGGATCTCTTCTCTTCATTCACCTATGAGGGAAAAATTTCAATCATAGAAGGGTCTCGTTCTTTCCCTATTCGTATACTACGTGATACGGGCGCAGCACAATCTATCCTCCTGTTTAACGTCATTCCTGATATATCTACCGCATTTACAAATGAGAGTGTTCTAATTTCAGATCTCTCGTCCCATTCTTCCTATCCTTTAGCTAAAGTGCACCTCCAATGTCCCTTGATTACTGGGGAAGTGCAAATAGCCATAAGGAAAGACCCAATGCCTGTGTGTGGCATTCATTTATTATTGGGTAATGACTTGGTAGGAGATCTAGTGGTTCCTAACATAAAGACAGTCGACTCTCCCTTACCTGTCAACTCCACCACTGACCTTAAAGAAACTATTCCTCATCTTTTCCTATCTTGTGCTGTCACCCGGTCGCAGAGTGTGCGAAATGGGCCCTCTTCACCTGAAACCACCTCCAATATCTTACTACCCACAGAAAATGTGTACAATAAGACCCTTAGTAAGGAGGAGCTCGTTTCAGCCCAACAATCTGATCCTTCTGTGTTCAAACAGGTGATGAAAGACCTCAGTGTGGACCATTGTACATCTTCGGCTTACCACCCACCGTCCCAAGGTTGCTTGGAACGGTTCCATCAAAACTTTCAAATCCATGCAAATGAACTATCTCCCCTCAACTATATAGTCTATACTCCTGATCGCCGAAAAGATTCACAACTTGTTCACATTAATCTCATGAAACTTTACCATTCCAGGCAGTCAGAGGAAGACACCCCAGAGGCTATAAGCCTACCTGTATTGCATACGGTTTTGTCAGGGCCGGAGACAGATGACATGGCCCTATTGGAGAATTTAGACTTCCCTCTACCTAAAGAGAACCCTGCTAACAGTCACATACTCAACAACTTGGATGAGTATTTTTCTGTTCTGAATCCATCTCCAGCAAAAGATCTCACTAAGTTATTATCAACATTTCCTAAAGTCACAGCAGACCTCCCAGGGTTTTGCAAAATACTTAAACATGATATTAAGCTAATCTCAGATGATGTACAACCCATTAGGCAATCGGCATATCGTCTAAATCCACAAAAAAAAGAGATTATGAAAAAGGAGGTAGACTTTTTGTTAAAACATAACTTAGCTGAGCCTAGTGCCTCCCCCTGGGCTTCACCTTGCCTTCTCATTCCAAAACCCGATGGCACCTTTCGTTTCTGTACAGATTATCGTAAAGTGAACCAGGTCACTGTCTCTGACTCCTACCCTTTACCTTTGATTGAAGATATAATAGACAGCATAGGCTGTGCCCAATTTATCAGTACTATAGACCTGTTGAAAGGATATTATCAAGTAGGACTCACGGATAGGGCAAAAATAATCTCGGCATTTATAACTCCATTTGGTCTTTTTCAATATTTAGTTATGGCGTTTGGCTTTTCTAATGCTCCGGCCACATTCCAGAGGGCCATAAACTACCTTATTCAAGACCTAGGTGGGACGTTCGCCTACCTGGATGACCTGGTGGTGGTGTCGGACAGCTGGGACGAACATCTGGTGCGTTTGGAGATACTGTTTGCACGACTGCAAGAGACTGGATTCACCATAAACCTGGCTAAATCTGCTTTTGGCCGGGCCTCGGTGACTTACCTGGGACATATCGTTGGGCATGGTATGGTGAGACCCAAGGACGCAAACGTTGAAGCCATCTTGTCCTTCCCCACTCCAAGGACGAGGAAGGAACTCATGCGCTTCCTGGGGATGTGCGGCTACTACCGTCGGTTCTGCAGTAACTTCTCCAGCGTGGCCGGACCCCTCACAGACCTTACCAGTTCTGCGGTCCCTTACATCTGGAACCAGAATTGCGACCAGTCTTTCCACCGCCTCAAAGCCTTCCTTGCCTGTAAGCCTGTAGTCCACCCCCCTGACTACACCTTGCCCTTCCATCTGCAAATCGACGCTAGTGGTGTCGGAGTGGGGGCTGTGCTCCTACAACCCGACCCAACCACTGATGTCCTTCACCCTGTGGCATATTACTCTGCCAAGTTGAAAAAACATCAGACCAACTACTCGACCATAGAGATGAGGCCCTGGCTCTGGTGTTGGCAATAAAGAAGTTTGAATGTTACCTCCAGTCTTGCCCACAAACAACCCTGGTCTTCACCGACCATAACCCACTCACGTTCATCCAAACCAACAAGACCTCCAACCAGCGAATCCTCCGCTGGGCTCTCCTCACCCAGCCCTATAATCTACAAGTCCGGCACATAAAGGGGGTGGAAAACCTGATTGCAGACTCCTTATCCCGAGCTCCAGTGGAAATGTAGCAGCTACTCTCCAGATGCACCAGGTGATCACCTCCTTCGCGCCCGCGCTACGAAGGTCTTTGGAGGGGGGGTGTGTTACGAACCCCTCCACCGATTGTCTTCATCTACCTACCCAGCACCACGAGCAACGCCATCTAGGGACGAAACACGAGTATGGCTCGTCTTAGTTACCACTCCCGGGTTTCCCTTCTCCATATCCTGGTTGTTGCGTCACTTCCGCCTCAGTCTACTTTGTCAGCTCCAATTCGAGGAGAGGACACTTCACTCTGGGAAGCGACCACAGGATCACCTATCCTGGAAACCTACGGCACAGTGACTATTTACCGTCTTCTACCATACTCAGCCTTGCTCGTCAGCCATCTCAGCTCCTCACTTAAGTATTTGTAATCTTGTATTGCCTCTCCCCCCTCCACATTGCTTCACTATTGTTTTATGTTTTATTACTATGTATATACTGTTCGTGTTTAGGTTAAGTTTGGTTAAGGGTAGTGTATAAGCTGAATATTTTGTTAAGGAATTTATGGTACTTTATTATATACAACGAAAACTCTCATCCTTTGTCTACCCTTTTATGTCCGATTGTCTTTGTTTTTTTGTTGTTGTTACCTGTTGGGATCTGGGTAGACGTATAACTATATTCAAAATCCCCAACTCGTAACACTTACCAACAACTCGAGAACGTATACCAACACACACAGTAGGTTTAGGTCTGGTTTTGTTGGGGTTTTTACTCATGTGTATAACGAAAAACCGTCCCTGCCTATTGGGTTTATGGACATGAAGGTTATGAATGGATAATAATCACAATTTTACATTAGACAAAATTATGATTATCTAAGGACGATGAAACGGGCTGTGATTATGGTATTTTTCGTTGAATTACTATCCTGAACTTATATTTAACTTCTGGCAAACATTAAGAGTCTGAGCTTTTATTGACCGCTACACCTATGGTTAACGAGTGAGTTTCTTTATAGAAAGTTGATATATTTAACTGAAGGGATGAAGGTCGCTACGGTGGCTGAGGTGTAACCACGGCTCGTTCAACAGAGCGAGTTTCTTCCTCATCACATTGTATCCAACTAATTATTAGTTTGGTCTTAGAAACCGGTGTGTGTTGTTAAAGTAATGATTATAACTTACTACAGGGGCACTTTGAACTCGGTTTTCGTCGATTATTTTTAGAATGTGACTTGAATGTACCTGTAGTTTAACGGAGTGTTCAGGTGTTTGAGATGAGTAAAAAATGTTCTGGGTTTACTGAGGTCACGATATGTAGTCTGTAGGCTGGTCGCTTCCTGGTGGTAAAAGTCTCAGGAAAGTAGCTTTGATATTATCGGAAAACGAATCACGGAGAACAGGTAAATTTTGATATGTATCACTTAGTGTTTTATTTAATTTTAAAATCAAACTTTAACCATTAATGATTTCTGTCAGGTTGTTGGAGAGACGAGGGCACTGGGGCCACGAAGTACTTGTTGTTTATTCTCAGCCTCAATACCAAGCCCGTTAGATACAATTACATTCAAGCAACACGTTTAACGTAAACAAGATCCATGGACAGTCCCGGATTATTAGGCACAGTAGGCACAGTGCCTAGGGCCTACGAAAAATAAAACGAGAACTTTTCTTTCCCTTTTTCTACAGGTTATTATTAAATTGATACTGAGGTACTTTTTTCCCATTTATTTATTACTTAATCCTATTAGTGTCCACCAGCTAGCTGTGCTTCTTGTAAACAAATATATTTCTGTACTGTATAAGAACAGCTGATCTAACCCATTTTCTTTTACTCAATTCATGGCAAACATCACTGAATCTTATTCTTTCGACATCACATTTTATAATTAGGTACTAGCTTGTGTTATTAGTGAATATGCTGTCAAATGGGGCCCCATATCTTGGAGGTGCCTAAGGCCTACGAAAGTCTTAACCCGTTGTGACGACCACGGTCGTACACGTCAGTTAACGCCAAAATCAAATGATTCATATAACGCTCAATAGCCCACAAAACATGTACCTCTGCTTTTATTTTGAGCCCTCCATCTGAGGAGTCTGTTTTCTCATCACTTCAAGACGCTTCAGTCCTCCGTTATCCCATTTTTCTCTGACTTACTGAAACCAACCTCTCTATATAATGAATTTGAATGTGAGCGCGAACACCTTTGTTTTGAGTCAGCTTAGATATGTCTGTTTACAGTTGAAACATTCAAGATCCATTGTGAGTGGTGTTGAACGCTTCAACTGTCCTTATTGTTAATAAGACGTGTCAAGTAAGTGAGTGTTGAGTCTGCCAGGCCACACGCTACCCATCGGTTTCGTTCCCTAAGAATACCCATGAGTTTCTGATCGCCACTGAAGTTATGTTATTTTGTCGCCCCGACATCAGAGAATCTGATGTTCATAGTTTAGTTAGAGTCAGTTGTTTATTTAAGAAAGTCATTAATTTCCTGAATTATTCTGTCAACCGGTATAATCTCCAAGATCTAACGTCTCCCTGTGAAAAGGTCCTTGTTCGCCTCAGGCCTAAGCTCGCAGAATTGATGTTATCAACGTGTATATTCCACCCTTTCCTGGCAAGCTCAACCTCTGATTAGATTATATGAATAGACATAGGAAATTACCCTGATCAGGGACACCGGAGTTCATAATTAAGTATACGGTGATCCAAAATGGTAGAGAAGGTATGTTGTTGGTAAGATCGACCTTTCTGGCATGAATATGGAGGCCCAAGCTGCCCTGCAGGTGCACGTATATACCTCTACACGAGGGAGAATTACGCATTCGTGACTCTTCCTCAACGTATCTCCAGGTATGTTCACGTGTGTTCCCCGCCGCCTAGTAATTCAGTTTAACTTAGTCAATTTTGTGAATATCAGTGTTCATGTTTTAACATAGTGACTTCTGTGCCAATTAAGTCGAGTAACGTAGAGATTTAGATATCGGCTGGACCGTTGCCAGACGTATGTTTTGTATAGTTGAAGTTAATTATTGATGCATTCGTGACTCTTCCTCAACGTATCTCCAGGCCAGTGTGTTGAGCTGAATACTCATCGGCTACCTTGGGTCGGTAGCCGAGTTGGACGATGCCGTTAATTCGACAGGATTAAACTGGGAAGTCCTTTTCCTGCAACTTAGGCGGCAGCTCCCTTGGCGTGTGTCGGTCTACAACCGACCCCCTGACAGCTATCTTCATTTGTTATGGAGACACTTGGGATATATACCCTGAGGCACTCCTCACAGTTACACGGGCCTAAGTATTATTGTATCTTGATTGAGGGATTAACTAACAGATGGAAATCCCAGGTTAAGCAGTGAAACCATAAATGTGGATATTACCAGGAAATATGTTATGTGAGTTGAGTACATGAACTGAAGGAAAAGTATCATGTTCATGACGATAGAACGTGAGGTTATAATTTGATTTGGGATAATGTCAAGTGTGTCATATTATCCACTTGCAGTAACAATGGAATAATATATTGATTGTTAAATGTTGTGACCAAGAATTGAAGATGTAATTTGTGACTTGTAAAAGTAAGACCTGGGGGTCCAGTGATATCTTGTGTATAATTACTGAATCTCATTTGTCAGAGGAATAATACCACAATTGTCTAATGAAGTAATAAGTATTTGGAGGTATTTAATGAGAGTTCTTGAAGTGTTTGATGACTTAATAAGTTACTTGCGGTTCTTTTAGCCTGAGTGAATCTAAGATGCATCTTCTCCACTCACTGTGTTAATAAATATTGAATTAGTAATCTGAGTATCACCACTCTTCTCCTTCTAAACATTGGTTCCCAGAAAATAATACTTACTCACGTGCCTAGACATCTACCACACTACCCAACAACTTTCCATGAGTTATGTTATATAATGAAAAGTCTGGGTGGTGGCAGCTACCCTTTGTAAGTATAAAAAGTGTTGTACAAAGAATAACATGGTTCCCCAGACTAACCCATGTATAAGAATAGACATAAAACAAAGTATACTTCAGAAAGGTAAGAACATTGAAACTAAGAATAAATATATATGTAAAGAATGGAAGAAGAATAAGTATATAAAACAGGGTACTCATTGGAAGAATGCTACACAGAACAAATAAGTATATGAGTACATAGAATACTAACAGAAAAGAGTAGCTGGATGGTAAATTATTGAAAAGAGAAAACTCGGCCCGTTACACCGTCACTGTCCATGGAGGTGATAGTTGTAAAGTATTATCGAGTAATGATACTGTGAATGCCACATACGGGTCTGCCCTACAGCGGCCTGCACGAGTCATTCGCCTGTGTGTCCGCTAGATTACTTATACCGTCGAAATATAAGACAGGGGTAATGACCTTCACACCTAAATTACTGTACTTACAGGAAACCAAAAACCACAGCCAAGGAATTCTTCCTGGGAAGAGCCGTTAGGTCTTGGAG
>CAUDMG010002033.1:0-312500 GCA_958450375.1 Homarus gammarus
TGAGGCCAGGAAACTGGGCTGCACTTTGGGTGTTGACTGGCTGAGGAGGTTGTCTTGGTTGTTTTGGCCTCTGGGTTCCCCACACGAAGGTACTTGGTGGGGCTGGTGTGTAGGCGGTGGGTGCCGGTCTTGCTGCTGGTCGGTTTGCCTGGACCCTCTTTGTTCTCTCGGAGCATCCAGGATTCCAGGCGTGGTGTTTGCCCCCGCAGTTTGCACACTTGGGGGCAATTTTTTCTCCATCTTGGCTTGAGGGTGGTATGCTGTAGTGCGTTGTCTAGACGTGCCGAGGAACTGTAGGAGGTGCTGCCAGAGTTGTGACTCAAACTGGACTCCTCTGTCAGTGATTACGGTTGCGGGGGGGGGGGGCGAAACGGGAAACCCAACCGGACATGAAGGCGCGGACAGTAGTCTCTGCTGTAGCATTGGGCATGGGAATTGCTTCTGTCCACCTGGTGAAACGGTCGATGCAGGTGAAGATGTAGGTGCTGCCGTAGGATGACGGAAGAGGTCCCACGATGTCGAGGTGTACTACTTGAAAACGTCCTTTGGGAATAGGGAAAGTATGTAAGGGGGCCCGTATGTGACGATGTATTTTGGAGGATTGACAGGCCAGGCACTGGGCAGCCCATTTCTTAGTATCAGACTTGATGCCGGGCCAGACGACACGTTGCGTGAGGAGGCGCTGGGAGGCCCGCACACCCGGGTGGCTGAGACCATGGATGCGGTCGAAAACAGTGTGTCTGTGGACATGAGGCACGAACGGTCTAGGCTGCCCACAGGATACGTCGCACCACAATTTTATCTTTGTGCCAGGAACAGGGAGTTCTTGGAGTGTGAGGCTTGAGGGGGATGTCTTGTATGCTGCCAGGTCTTCGTCTTTCTCTTGAGCCGCGGCTAGCTGCCCATAGTCAATGGGTGGAGATGAGGGAAGAATGTTGGATACACAACGAGAGAGGGCGTCGGCGATCTCGTTGTGGCTGCCTTTAATGTGTTGGACGTCGCTGGAGAACTCTGAGATGTAAGCCAATTGGCGCAGGACACGAGGTGTATGTGACTGGGAAGCTGAAGCGAAGGCGTGGACGAGGGGCTTGTGATCAGTGAAGATGGTGAACTGACGGGCCTCGAGGAAGTGCTGGAAATGTTTGACAGCCAGGTATATGGCCAGGAGTTCTCGATCAAAGGCGCTGTACTTGAGGTGTGGTGGTTGAAGCCGTTGTGAGAAGAAAGCAACGGGCATGAGAATTCCGTTGATCTCCTGCTGTAAGACGGCGCCCACTGCAGTAGAAGAAGCGTCTGTTGTGAGAGTGGTCCGGGCGTTAGGTGCGGGGTGGGCCAGGAGGGTGAGGCGTGTAATGTGCTGTTTGACAGTGGTGAATGCCGTGGCAGCCTCTTGAGTCCACACGAGAGGCTTGTGAGACTTCTGTGGGCGTCCCTTGAGAAGGTCGTGTAGGGGGGCTAGGACGGTGGCAGCTTTGTCAATGAAGCGGTGGTAGTAGTTGACTAAACCCAGGAATTCTCGGAGTTTCTTCGCCGTTTCAGGTTTGGGGAACTCCCTAATCGCGGTTATCTTCTGTGGTAGGGGTTGTATGCCACTGGGCGAGACTCTGTGACCAAGGAAATCTATGGCCGAGGTTCCAAAGACGCACTTAGCAGGATGAACTTTCATGTTGTTGTTCTGCAGGCGTTGGAGAAGGAGCTGGAGGTGGTGGCGGTGCTCGGCAGGCGTCGAAGATGCGACGAGGATGTCGTCAATGTAGACAGTGACAAAGTCGAGGTCCCGAAGCATATGGTCCATGTACCTCTGGAAGGTCTGTGCTGCATTGCGTAAGCCAAAACTCATGAAAGTGTACTCGAAGAGTCCGAACGGAGTGGTGATGGCTGTCTTCTGGGTATCTGCAGGTGCTACTGGGATCTGGTGGAAGGCACGCTCCAAGTCGATCTTCGAGAAGATAGTCTTACCATGAAGTTTGTGGTGAAAGTCCTGGACATGCGGAATAGGGTACCTGTCAGGTTTGGTGACGAGATTCAGGGCTCTGTAGTCGCCACACACCCTCCACTCTCCGGGTGTTTGCTTAGGAACCATGTGAAGAGGCGATGCCCAGGGGCTCTTTGAAGGACGAATAATGCCATCTTGCAGTAGTTTATTGAATTCTGCTTTGGCTGTGTTCAGGAGCTCAGGGCGCAGGCGGCGAGGGCGTGAAAAGACTGGTGGTCCTTTGGTTTCGATGTGGTGGAAAATTCCCGACGTAGGTGGTGGGGGTAGAGAGACTCGGGGTGAGAAAAGCTCCTTGAATTCGTCGAGCAGGGAGGTGATAGTGTCGGTGTGTCTGGCACGAGAACCCTGGATCTTGCGTGCTGTGGCTCATGGATGAGGCGTAGATGGCTTGGGTCGACGCCGAGCTTGTGGAAGGTGAGGAAGTCGAAACCAAGGATGGGTTGAGACACGTCTGCTATCACGAATAACCAACGCAGAGTCTTGGGCAGACCGAGGTCCAAAGCGAGGGTGAGTACGCCGTAGGAGGCGATGGGGCTACCGTTGGCAGCGAACAGGTCATAAGAGGGTTGCTTTGACTTGTCTTGTAGTGAGGGAGGGATGAGGCTTACCGATGAACCTGTGTCGATGAGGAACTTCTTGCCAGAGGTGCAGTCGGTGACGTACAGTAATGAGACGCCTGAAGGGACGGGGGCTGAGGCGTCTACCAGCCTCCGTTGTTGCCGTTTCCCGAATAGGTGCAGTAGGGCTCACAGTTTCGAGCATTGCGGCCGAAAGTCTGGTGATACCAGCAGAGGGTATATTTGTTGTGCTGGGGGCTGGCTGCTGTGCGTCGGAAGTTGTAGGGTGTGGTGCGTGAGTCAGGGACTGGCACAGCAGCAGGTAAGGAGGAGCAGAACTGCTCAATGGTGTCCATCCTGCGGTTCAAGGTTTGTAACAGGTCCTTGATATCTTGTGAGGTATTGTTCGGCTGAGGTGTGTTGACCCGGCTTGCAAGTTCGGTGGGAGGTACTGGTGTGACCGTGGCAGCAAGGGGTGCAGCAGCGCACTGGTTGAAAATTCTGTCTGCCGCGGTTGCATATAGCTCTGGTGTCGTAGAGTAATCTACTGCGGACAGGATGTTTCTTACTTCTGTGGGTAGCTTATGTGCGTGAAGCTGGCGCAGGATAGAGTCAGGAAGTCTGTCTGTGTACCGGGAGTTCACCCTGCACATCTCTTCCCAGAGATGTCCCGGAGTTGAGTTTCCAAGGGAGATGGAAGATAGGTTCTGCAGGATATCGGAGCGGGTCCGTTGGTAATGCGTTTTTAAGGCATCCCGCAGAGTTGCGCTGCTTGTGGTGGCCCACACTCCTCCGCCGACCGGAACTGCCCCAGATGGAAGGAGGAGTGCAGGGTAGCCAAAGTCCGCCTCGAGAAGAAACTGAGCTACAAAGAGGTCCTTCTTGCTGTACGCTCCCAAGAAAAGAAAAAACCAGCAGAAAAGAAAAACCAAAAAAAGAAAAACCAAGAAAAGAAAACTCTCGAGAAGTCGCCCACCACACTGAACCAAGAACACCACGTGGCCCATGGAGCTGAAGCCCACGCGGTCACCCTCACCCTCTCTGAATTCTTCCACACCTATGAGAACCTACCTCACGAGGAAGACGAACAACAAGACCCAAACACAAACGAATGGACACTCCAAGAAAGCAAGAAGAGGAGAAGAGTGAGAAGAAAATCGACCTCAAGCTAAGAAGACCAAGACATCTCCTCCACACAAGAAACCAAAACACATTCAAGCCGCCCAAGCACTGAACATCCATTGCCCAACCCAACACGCTGCACCTGACGCTTGACCTGACGCCAGCCTGGCTTTGTCTTGTCGCCTCCCAGCTGCCCCCACCCCTGAACCCCTCACGCAAGCGGTGTCTAGCCACTGCATCTGTTCTCTCCTTCTAAAATTCACTTCCATCCTCTCTTTATTCTTCCTCTGAACCTCTTTCCCCCCTGTCACTAGCATTTTCTGTCTGTCTCTGCTGCACGCTGATTGGCTGGTCGGAGTGCGGCCGGAGCTCAGTTGGAAGTTGTAGGGGAGAGTAGCCACTACACTGTCATCAAGAAGATTAATCCCCAACCTACCTAACTCAGGAGACTGTTCCTTTGTTCTATGTGTTTCTCCCTTGTTTTGTTGTGTTAGTTGGCAGAAGAGGGACCTATAGTGTGTTTTATCCCAGCTGAGAAGAGATACATAATTTGTGTCTTATTGTGGGTAAAAATAAGTTTATATTAAATGCGTCCCCTGAAAGCGTCAATTTGCCACCAGAGTTTAACAGTTAGTTCTTGTGTAATATTTCTGATAAACTTCCTATGTGTTTAAGTTTGAAATAATTAATGTATGTATCTTTATATAATTTAGCTAAATATCTTTCTCGTCAGAAACGGTCATTATGAATAAACTCATTTAGAAATACATCATTACTTCAGGACGAAATCGGACAGATTTGAAACAGCCAATCAGCACTATAGTCAAAACAGCTCCAAAATTTCATTTTTTATTTCTCCAATGAGGGTTTTTACTTCATTTACCATTGTGGCCGTTACACTTATGGAATATCATCCACGATCTCACCTCACATTATTTATTACTGTATTATTTACTTTATTATTGTATGTACATTTTAAAACTATTTATATTTGCACAATAATTATAAATAGAATATTGTATATGACAGCCAAGGCAACTTTTTGAACCACTCAGTTATTTCAGATTAATTCCAAATTCAAATCGTTTAATTATTTTTTTGAGAAACGTACAAATTAAGCCGAAGTGCAAATTACAGCGATCCTATTTAACGAGGGTACAGTGTAAATACCCCAGTAGACTGCATATTATAGTAGCAATGAAATGTCAGAATTATTTTGATGTATTAAATCTGATTAATTATGCCAAATATTTTTGTAATTATCTATTAAGGTCTAGATGTGCTTAACAGTAATATTTATAAGTCCAAAAAATCATCGTTTAAAATATTATAAGTCCAAAAGTTCATCGTTTAAAATATTCTAATTCCAAAAATTCATCTTTTAAAAATATTCCAAGTCAAAAAATTCACCGTTTAAAAATAGCCAAAATTATTCCTGGGCAAATTTTGAGTAATAATAAATTTTTGTGTGGTTTTAGAGGTAAAACATTTGTGCCATTCTTAAGAGCTCCAGCTTGGCATCTGTGTACTATAAGGCATCACGGACTACCTTATAGAAGAGGAGTGCAACAGACTTGGACTCAAGATAAATCCAGCCAAGTCGAAAGCGATGGCCATCTGCACAGACACACCAGACAAGATGCTCTCCATACAAAACAAGCCGGTAGTCTGGACCAACGCCCACCAGTGTCTTGGAATCTGGTTTGACCAGAAACTCACCTTCAAGCCGCAACTCGAGTATCTCAGGCACAGGACGAAGAGCAGACACAATATAATGAGGTCGCTCACCAGCAAATCAGCAGGAGCAAACCTCCCTGTGCTCAAAGCCTACTACACGGCCGCCATCAGATCGCTGGTAGATTACAGTGCTCCAGCACTCATTGGACTGAGAGAAGACCAAATAGCTAAGCTAGAAGTCATTCAAAACAATGCTCTCAGGACCATGCTCGGAGCACCCATGTGGACCAGAATTTGCAATCTGCAAATGGAAACCGAGCTACCACCCCTGGCAGTACGAGTCAAGCAGGTGACAGCCGGCCTCCTCGCCAAAATCTGTAGAGCAGATAAGCCCACAGTTGCCAAGATTCGAATCAGTGCCTCCCTCCACCTCGACCACACAGTGCGAGGGGCCACCTGGTCGCACGAGGCAAGCGAGGTCATCCGACACATGCAAGCAGAAACACTCGTCAAGAACAACCAAGACACACGAGACAATGGTTACGCTGTTCCTCCACCATGGAGCCCTCCACCAGCCACACTCAAATTTACCGACCTAGGCGATAGTAAAGCCAACCTCCAGAAGGAGGACCTCAAAAAAATAACTCTCAGAGCCATAGCCACCGAGACACCGGCTGATGCAGCATCATACTTCACAGACGGCTCGGTGGACCCAAAACATCATAGATCCGGAGCGGCCTTCTACACCCAAGGTCAGACCCTCAAATGGAGACTTTCCAATGACTGCTCCACCCTACAAACAGAACTGGTAGCAATCTTAAAGGCCCTACAACACGCTGCAACACAACACAACAAGCCCACCATAATTCACACGGACTCGAAATCGGCCATGCAGGCGCTGCAACACACTCAACCAAGAGACAACGTCCACATCATCACCTCGATCCTCGCACAGCTACAGGAATTCCAAAGCCAAAACCGACCAGTCGTCTTACACTGGATTCCCAGTCATGTAGGGATCGGAGGAAACGACGTGGCAGACGAAGCAGCCAAGGCAGCTACACGTTCTAGTAGCGTACACATCCAAGTTCCAGCAAGTGTGCAACAGATCAAGAATCACCTCAGAAAGACCAGCAAGCTCCACATCAAAAAGAGCTTCCTTCATGCACTCAACGCCGGGTCCCAATCAGCCAAATGGTATCTGGCGGCCACAAAAGGGGAACCACCGTTCGCTGACAAGAAAACTCCAAGACAAACCCAAGTCAGCCTTCATCGACTATGACTAGGGTACAAGTGCTCCTGGCAGCTGATCGGTAATGACGTCATGGATTGCACCTACTGTCAGGAGCCTGCAGCCAACCCACTTGAACACTATCTCCTCGACTGTGAGGTCACACAAAGCCTCCGAAACAGAACTCAAATCTCCCAAGAAACACACACAACACCAGCGGCCACTCTAACCCGAAAGGCCCATACAGACCACATTCACCACCTACTCCGGGTCATCACACGATACCCACCACCCAGATAGCTTAGAAAGCATCCTCTCCCAGCAAGTGCGGACCCCAGTTCGGGGGGCGCGCCACTCCGAAACTGACCACGTCCAAGAGTGGGGGTTGGTGGTAAGTGTCCACTGATCGGGGGTCCGCTCACACTTGCAACCGGCAGTATCCTTCCAATCTGCAGGTGGGACCACCTCCATTCCCAATCCGGTCTGGCTGCTCCTGGAGCTCCAGCCGGAACCACCAAACGGGCCGCCTATAGGCAAAGGCCCGTGTCGGACTACGGTCCGACAATCTAAAAAACAACAACAACAACTGGACGGGGGGAGAGCAACTCACTGGGCGCCTACTGAGTATTCTCCCCACGGCCAGGTAGTCTGTTATGCTTGTTTTTTTTTATATTATTGGTGAATGATAATTTGAAGAGGCTTTTCTCTGGAGACTCTTCCGATTATCCTTTACCAAATTTTTTCAACGTTAGTCCTGGCAATGGCAAACTAAAAAAACACTTAAGGGTAAAAAAAAAACAATTTTTTTGCCATTTTTTGCTCAAATTTTGCTATTTTTAGCCATATTTTTATAAAGAATGCAATTTTTTTCATGTTTTTAGCTATTTGTCTGCATTTTTAGCCATTTTTCTGAATGTTTAGCTATTTTTTCAGGTTATTTTTTGTAATTTTAGTTAATTTTATATATATATATATATATATATATATATATATATATATATATATATATATATATATATATATATATATATATATATATATATATATATATATATTTTTTTTTGTGTGTGTTTTATTTATTGTTACGAGTTGGGGATTTAGAATATAGTTAAAAGTCTACCCAGATCCCAACAGGCAACAACAATAGAAAAACAAAGACAATTGGACTATAAAAGGGTAGACAAAGGATGCGAGTTTTTGTTGTGTATAATAAAGTACCATAAATTCCTTAACAAAATATTCAGCTTTCTATAATTTACCCTTAACCATACTTAACCTAAACATTAAGAGTATATACATATATATAAAACATACAACATTCTAAGGCATGTGGACGTGGGGAGGCAATATAAGATTACAAATACTTCAGTGCTGAGCTGAGATGGCTGACGAGTAAGGCTGAGTATTGTAGAAGACGGTAGGTAGTCACTGTGCCGTAGGTTTCCAGGATAGGTGATCCTGTGGTCACTTCCCAGAGTGAACTGAACTCTCCGCGAACTGGAGCTGACGAAGAAGACTTTGAGGAGGTGACGCAACAACCAGGACATGGAGAAGGGAAACCCCGGAGTGGTAACTAAGAGTAGTCATACTCGGGTTTCGTCCCGAGATGGCGTTGCTCGTGGTGCTGGGTAGGTAGATCAGGACAATAGATGGCGTGGTTCGTAGTGCTGGGTAGGTAGATCATGACAATTGATGACGTGGTTCGTAACACACCCCCCCCTCCAAAGACCTCCGTAGCGCGGGCGCGAAGGAGGTGATCACCTGGTGCGTCTGGAGAGTAGCTGCTGCATTTCCACTGGAGCTCGGGATAAAGAGTCCACAATCAGGTTGTCCACCCCCTTTATGTGCCAGACTTGTAGATTATAGGGCTGGGTGAGGAGAGCCCAGCGGAGGATTCGCTGGTTGGAGGTCTTGTTGATTTGGATGAACGTGAGTGGGTTATGGTCCGTGAAGACTAGGGTTGTTTGTGGGCAAAACTGGAGGTAACATTCAAAGTTCTTTATTGCCAACACCAGAGCTAGGGCCTCCTTCTCTATGGTCGAGTAGTTGGTCTGATGTTTTTTCAACTTGGCGGAGTAGTATGCCACAGGGTGAAGGACATCAATGGTTGGGTCGGGTTGTAGGAGCACAGCCCCCACTCCGACACCGCTAGCGTCGATTTGCAGATGGAAGGGCAAGGTGTAGTCAGGAGGGTGGACTACAGGCTTGGAGGCAAGGAAGGCTTTGAGGTGGTGGAAAGACTGGTCGCACCTCTGGTTCCAGATGTAAGGGACCACAGAACTGGTAAGGTCTGTGAGGGGTCCGGCCACGCTGGAGAAGTTACTGCAGAACCGACGGTAGTAGCCGCACATCCCCAGGAAGCGCACGAGTTCCTTCCTCGTCCTTGGAGTGGGGAAGGACAAGATGGCTTTAACGTTTGCGTCCTTGGGTCTCACCATACCATGCCCAATGATATGTCCCAGGTAAGTCACTGAGGCCCGGCCAAAAGCAGATTTAGCCAGGTTTATGGTAAATCCAGTCTCTTGCAGTCGTGAGAACAGTATTTCCAAACGCACCAGATGTTCGTCCCAGCCGTCCGACACCACCACCAGGTCATCCAGGTAGGCGAACGTCCCACCTAGGTCCTGAATCAGGTAATTGATGGCCCTCTGAAACGTGGCCGGAGCATTAGAAAAGCCAAACGCCACAACCAAATATTGAAAAAGACCAAATGGAGTTATAAATGCTGAGATTATTTTTGCCCTATCCGTGAGTCCCACTTGATAATATCCTTTCAACAGGTCCACGGTACTGATAAATTTTGCACAGCCTATGCTGTCTATTATATCTTCAATCAAAGGCAAAGGGTAGGAGTCTGAGACAGTGACCTGGTTCACTTTACGATAATCGGTACAGAAACGAAAAGTGCTATCGGGTTTTGGAATGAGAAGGCAAGGTGAAGCCCAGGGGGAGGTACTAGGCTCAGCTAAGTTACGTTTTAACAAAAAATCTACCTCCTTTTTCATAATCTCTCTTTTTTGTGGATTTAGTCGATATGCTGATTGCCTAATGGGTTGTACATCATCTGAGATTAGCTTAATATCATGTTTAAGTATATTTCAAAACCCTGGGAGTTCTGACGTGACTTTAGGAAATGTTGATAATAACTTTGTGAGATCTTTTGCTTGAGATGGATTCAGAACAGAAAAATACTCATCCAAGTTGTTGAGTATGTGACTGTTAGCAGGGTTTTCTTTAGATAGAGGGAAGTCTAAATTCTCCAATAGATCCATGTCATCTGTCTCCGGCTCCGACCCTGACAAAACCGGATGCAATACAGGTAGGCTCATAGCCTCTGGGATGTCTTCCTCTGACTCCCTGGAATGGTAAAGTTTCATGAGATTAATGTGAACTAGTTGTCAATCTTTTCGGCGATCAGGAGTATGGACTATATAGTTGAGGGGAGAGAGTATATTAGCATTGATTTGAAAGTTTTGATGGAACCGTTCCAAGCAACCTTGGGATTGTGGGTGGTAAGCCGAAGATGTACAATGGTCCACACTGAGGTCTTTCATATTGAAAGATGGATCAGATTGTTGGGCTTTAATGAGCTCATCCTTACTAATGGTCTTATTGTACAAATCTTCTGTGGGTAGGAAGATATTGGAGGTGGTTTTAGATGAAGAGGGCCCATTTCGCACACTCTGTGACCGGGTGACAGCACAAGATGGGAAAAGGTGAGGAATAGTTTCTTCAAGGTCAGTGGAGGAGTTGACAGGTAAGGGAGAGTCGACTGTCTTTATGTTGGGAACCACTAGATCTCCTACCAAGTCATTACCCAATAATAAATGAATGCCGCTCACAGGCATTGGATCTTTCCTAATGGCTACTTGCACTTCCCCAGTAATCAAGGGACATTGGAGGTGCACTTTAGCTAAGGGATAGGAAGAATGGGATGAGAGATCTGAAATTAGAACACTCTCATTAGTAAATGCGGTAGATATATCAGGAATGACGTTAAACAAGAGGCTAGATTGTGCTTCGCCAGTATCACGTAGTATATGAATAGGGAAAGAACGAGACCCCTCTATGATTGAAATTTTTCCCTCATAGGTGAAAGAAGAGAATAGATCCTGATGGGGCCTTTCCACATTGGTGGTTGCTATTGGTTTGAATTTGGGATCCAGGGAACTACTTTTAGCAATGCGACACTTTGGGTGTTTACAAGTCTGGATCGTATGGCCTGGGTTTTTACAGTAAGAACAAGTAAACTTGGTTGCATCAGGGGAGGTAGGTGTGGGACCTTTCGACCTACCACTCACGCCCCAAAGGTTATCATTAGAGGAGGACCTAACATGTCGGGAAGTACCACGTTCTCTACTGCCCAGTGACTCCACCAGCAAGGCGTACGCATCAGCCAGCTCAGCTGTACGCCCTAATTTAACCTCTCCACGCTCCTCCACATGCTTCATGATGTGAAATGGTATCTTGCTCTTCCACTCCTCCTCCAGGACTACCAAATTTAACAAATCCTGAAATGTGGAGGTCTCTGTAGCCTCTAACCACTTCTTAAAAAACCTAAGCTTTTCTTGAGCAAACTCAACAAAAGTGTGTGAAAATGGTTTGGTTAGTTTACGAAACTTCTGCCGGTATCCATCTGGCGTGAGAGCATAAGAGGTGAGGATATTCTTTTTTACGTTATCATAGTCAGCAGTCTGGTCTAAACAGTTATAAACTCTACGAGCCTTACCACATAATTTAGGAACTAACACTGACACCCACTGGTCCTTTGACCACTCATTCTTCCCGGCTATTTTCCCAAAAGTCCTAAATGACCCGTCCATATCGGATTCATCAAACCCGGGAACAAGGGAAGAAGCAGTAGCAGGGTTAAAAGCAGCTAGTTTCTCTTTGAATGCCACTTCTTTTGATTTAAACTCCGATGTTAAGGTGACTTCTGTCTCTTTCACCTATAGTTCTTCCAGTCTAACCTCCTGCTCCAACTTGGCCTGTTCCAACTTTTCCTCAAGCTCCAACTTGGCCTGTTCCAACTTGGCCTGTTTCAACTCATGCTCCAACTTGGCCTGTTCCAACTTGGCCTGTTCCAACTTTTCCTCATGCTCCAACTTGGCCTGTTCCGACCCATGCTCCAACTTGGCCTGTTCCAACTCATGCTCCAACTGGAGTTCTTTCATTTTGATTTGGAACTCGAACCTAGCTCGTTCTAGTTCTAAGGCGTCTATTCTTTGTGTTTCTTCTTGAGGGTTAGCCAGACCTGAAGCAACTTCTGAGTGAGAAGGGGTGGACATGGGCGTTAATCGGTCAACAGGGGATTCTTTTAAAACTTCTTGTTGAACCAACATTTCAATTACATGATTTTTTAACATTTCCTTAGTCAGTTGCTGTGAAAATGGGATATTGTAATAGTTGGTTATTTCTTTCCATTCTTTCTTCAGGATATTAACACGTAATGTAGCTACGGAAGGGTTTTCAATAAAATCCTGGAGATCAAAACCTGAGGTGGCCATTGTTAAGAAAACTAGGATAAATTAACTAATGGTCAAAAGATAAGATAAGTGGATTACCCTAGAAAATATCATGGCAGTGGATAACCAGAAAGTCCCGGAAACTAACCAAGTTATACCTAGGGAAATTACACTTATGATTATTGTTCTTCTGATAAGATCCTTAGATAAGGATAAGAGACTTGGAATAGGAAGGGCGTATACGGCATTTATATAAAGATCAGGATTAACAACCCTTAGATACTTGAAACAGGAAGGGCGTATTACGGCATTAATATAAAGATCCGGATTAACAACCCTGAGTAAACAGGAAGGGTGTATTACGGCATTAATATTAAGAACCGGATTAACAACCCTTAGATACTTGAAACAGGAAGGGCGTATTACGGCATTTATATAAAGATCCGGATAAACAGCCCTTGAGTTACTTGATTATTGACCCCGAATGAGATAATAAGAACAATAATTGAGGCTTTATAATTATGGGGTCCTAGTAGAGCGGGGCGTCCCAAGATATCACTTCACCCTCAACTAGTGACTATGGAACAGCCTACTCTGGAGCGAGGGTACGGCATTAAACAGATCCGGATTCTTCCCGACACTCGATAAGACTTACTACATGACTGCCACGTGTAATAACAGGTAAGCCTTATGACACTTGGAACCTAATATCCTACGTCTGTCACTCTTACTGTACGATAATACCAATATATGCACAAACATATGAAAGGAACTTTAAACCAACGTAAAGCAATTGTGAGCAGAAGTGACTGGGAGGAATAATTAACAATGAGTAACAAGGGGGTTAAGAAATATGGCACTTAAGGTCGTGTCCTGTCACGGTCGCCATTTGTTACGAGTTGGGGATTTAGAATATAGTTAAAAGTCTACCCAGATCCCAACAGGCAACAACAATAAAAAACAAAGACAATCGGACTATAAAAGGGTAGACAAAGGATGCGAGTTTTTGTTGTGTATAATAAAGTACCATAAATTCCTTAACAAAATATTCAGCTTTCTATAATTTACCCTTAACCATACTTAACCTAAACATTAAGAGTATATACATACTTATAAAACATACAACATTCTACGGCATGTGGACGTGGGGAGGCAATATAAGATTACAAATACTTAAGTGCGGAGCTGAGATGGCTGACGAGTAAGGCTGAGTATTGTAGAAGACGGTAGGTAGTCACTGTGCCGTAGGTTTCCAGGATAGGTGATCCTGTGGTCACTTCCCAGAGTGAGCTGAACTCTCCTCGAACTGTAGCTGACGAAGAAGACTTTGAGGAGGTGACGCAACAACCAGGATATGGAGAGGGGAAACCCCGGAGCGGTAACTACGAGTAGTCATACTCGGGTTTCGTCCCTAGATGGCGTTGCTCGTGGTGCTGGGTAGGTAGATCAGGACAATAGATGGCGTGGTTCGTAGTGCTGGGTAGGTAGATCATGATAATTGATGACGTGGTTCGTAACATTTATTTATATATTTTTTTATTTATATAAATATATTACAGTCGTGCGCCGGTTAACATCCTAGATACGTTCTTGGAAACGTGACGTTAACCGAAATGGACGTTGTCCGATCATCACAACCTTTTTATTAATTTTCTTACATGTATGTGGAATACTATATATGTACATTTACACTTTTACTCTTAAATCACTACTGTAATGTGATACAGGTGATTAATTTTTATCTTTTGTGCAAAATACATGACGTCTATATTAAAATTATTCGCTGCTTTACAAGGATTCCAGCAACGCTGGGCAGTTGAGGGAGAGAGAGGAAGGGAAGGAGGGAGGGAGCGAGCGAGGGGGCTTGGGGGGAGGGGAGGTAGTACTTTTGACAGTTGGCAGCGGCCCAAGGTCTAATGCATGTACCTGTATATCAGTTCTTAAGTGACTAAACTTCTCTCTTATAAAAAGACTGTGACATGACCTGGGTGAATATAATTAACATTTTGGGATTCTTGTAAGATACTGATTAATTTGAATATAAACATGCTATAATTTGCACTAGGCATAACAATTTTAGTACCATAATTAAATTAGTACATGTGCACTCCAGCTTTGCACTAAGGTCATATATTTATTTTACTCTTTGTTTTAGTATGGTGTGCGCATGTAAATGGATGAAAATAAATGAAGAAATTTATGTAAATCTACCCAAAAATGCAGTTGAAAAAATTTATATTATAAATGTACTACAGTACTGTATACTAATGTACAATTTTTATCTCTTGAGCAAAATATATGACGTTTATATTCAAATTATTGGCTGTCTTGCAAGGATTCCAGCAATGCAAATTATAATCTCCTAACTTTAGTCTGAGATATTATATAAGATAAAAACTGTAAGCCTAAATAAACCCCCGGCTGAGCAGATTAGGGAGGGAGGGAGGGAGGGACGGAGCCAGCGAGGGGTGGGGGGGGGGGGGGTGTTGAGGTGATATGTTTGACAGCTTGAGCCGAAGGTCTCTGTGTGTTTATTTAACAGTCCTGCTAAGCTTCTCACATTTTAAAATGCCAGTGAAATGACCTAGGAGAATATAATTAACATTGCTGGGATTCTTGTAAGATACTTGTTTATTTGAATATAAACATGCAGTAATTCGCACTAGACATAACAATTTTAGTACCTTAATCAAATTAGCACATGTGCACTCCAGCTTTGCGCTAAAGTCATTTATTTCTTTTACGTTTATTTTTGTATGGTGTGAGCATGTAAATGGATGAAAATAAATGAAGAAATTTATGTAAATCTACCCAAAAATACAGTTGAAAAAATTTATATAATAAATGTACTACAGTATTGGACACCTCTCTAGTCCGGCAACCTCGGGACCTGACCGGTGCCGGACCATGGACGTTTACCCTTTTCCTGGATAGATAGTGACTTGTGTTTATGCTTGGAAGCACAAGCACCACTTTCTCTGCATCATGGTTTCTTTGAAGACATATTGATGGGTTAAATGTAGTATAGTAGCTTCTCAAATTTCGCGAGTTGTTAATTCTTAGCGTATTTTATTGGAACACACACCAAAAAATTAATAAAAATTTTGACGGCGGAAACTTGAATTTCGACGGTTTTGAACGGCCTGCCAACGTGCAGACGATGTGCATAATCCTGTAAACAGCGTCATTTCTCTTATGTACAAAAGATTCATTATTGTTTATTACTGAATGTCTTTTTTATTGAATTAATGTTTTTTGTGTGCAAAATGAGCAATACAATTCATTAATAATACGTAGAATATTAAAACACATGAGGAAATGACACAGCATTGTTTTCGTTGATCACAAAACCAGTGACTGACTGGTTCTACATATAAAACTGAAGAAAATAAGACCTTGGTTGTAGCTGTAGTAAAATTAATATGGTTGTTTTAAGTAATGTAATTTAATGTTAATAAATGGAGCAATAGAAGTAGCTAACGGTAATGGTAAAGAAAAACGAGAGATCGCGTATGTAAGTGCGCACACGTGAAAACATATCGTCATTACTTTACATATATATCACCCAAGAACTTGTTATATCACCCTAGAACTTGTTATATCATCCCAGAACTTGTTATATCACCCTAGAACGTGTTATATCACCCAAGAACTTGTTATATCATCCCAGAACTTGTTATATCATCCCAGAACTTTTTAAATCACCCCAGAACTTGTTATATCACCTTAGAACTTGTTATATCACCCTAGAACTTGTTATATCACCCTAGAACTTGTTATATTACCCCAGACCTTGTTATATCACCCTAGAACTTGTTATATCACCCTAGAACTTGTTATATCACCCTAGAACTTGTTATATCACCAAGGAACTTGTTATATCACCCTAGAACTTGTTATATCACCCTAAAACTTGTTATATCACCCTAGACTTCCCTGTACTTGCTTGCTGCTGCCGCCCTGGACTCCCCTGGGCTTGCTGGTTACTGCCCTGGACGGCTCTGCTCTGTGCTTACTGGCTACTGCCTTGGACGGCTCTGCTCTGTGCTCGCTGGCTACTGCCCTGGTTGGCTCTGCTCTGTGCTTGCTGACTACTGCCCGAGACAGCTCTGCTCTGTGCTTGCTGGCTACTGTCCTGGACGGCTCTGCTCTGTGCTTGCTGGCTGCTGCCCTGGACTGCTCTTCTCTGTGTGTGCCACTCCCGTGGACTGCTCAGCTCTGTGCTTGCTGCCCTGGCCTGCAAATTTATAGCCATTAAGTTTCCATTAATAAATGTCTAAATGTCATTGTCTTTATTAACCTTTTTCAGCATTTACAATATTTTTAACTTTTACAGAAAATTGACTAAGTTCAGCTTCAGATTTTGAAGCAAAATAATATAAGTAAATATTTGAAAAAATATTCAATTCATTATATACAAATATAACATGCAAATAAAAAATATATATAAACTTGAAAAATAAACAAATATATATATATATATATATATATATATATATATATATATATATATATATATATATATATATATATAAATATATATATATATATATATATATATATATATATATATATATATATATATAAATAATATATACCTGTATATATATATATATGTGTATATATATATATATATATATATATATGCAAGTAAATCACTGTAGGTGCGCGTGATCTAGGTATATGCTGATAACCACCAGGAAAGAAGAAAACACGAAGCGCTTTCACAAAAATTTCTCACACATTCCGGCACAGCTAAAATCTTGGAACGTCAATGTGGCATTTAAAAACTCATGCACTGTTAAACAAATGTTAATCAAGAACTCCCCCAACAACACAATTGGTTGCATTTATAAAGTTCCTTGCAAGGAATGTAATATGTTTTACTTAGGCCAGACAGGTAAAGATCTTGTAACTAGAATTAAACAACACAAATACAGTGTCAGGACAGGCCAGGAATCCAATGCTCTGTTTGTTCATTTGAGGGATAACAAGCATTGCATTGACTGGGATAATGCCTCCTCAATATTACCATGTAATTCAATTGATAGTAGGAACATCATAGAATCTAGTCTTATTAAACATACCGAAGCATTCAACATGAATTTGAGTAACGGTATGTACAAGCTGGACAACTTTGTAATTAAGAAGATTTGTGATCAGGTGAGAGGGCGGGTCACTGTCCCATCTGACCCAACCACCAACCGTTGTGTGCCATTTAAAGATTAGTAGGGTCATTACCTGACCATTGTGGACCTGGTCTCACCCTCCTCTGTATATATTCATCTTGTTCTGCATTACTCTATCTAGTCTGTACTCACCCCTGAAGATGTGAATTACACGAAAGCGCTTGGGAACTTCGTGTTTTCTTCTTTCCTGGTGGTTATCAGCATATATATATATATATATATATATATATATATATATATATATATATATATATATATATAGATATATATATATATATATATATATATATATATATATATAGATATATATATATATATATATATATATATATATATATATATATATATATATATATATATATATATATATATAATATGCAGTATAGTCTTCATTTACGCGGTCAATTGAACCTGTGGAGGTCCGCATAAAACGAGAAACGCGTAAACGAAATAAGAGAACATATGGGATTAATTGAAATAGAGACTGGGCCGACCCCCAAACTACACCTTTTCCGACACAATACGTACGTTGTAGTAAAAATAACATCTTAATTTTATGATGGTATGCACACACAATTAATATTTAAGAGAAATATCAAGAATATTAGGTTTTTTAACACTTATGTTACTAGAAAAGATGGCTGGGCACACGGGGATGGGGGGTGGCTCTGAGGCAAAGGGCAGATTATTGGCCCTCATCTGTATCACTTGTATCACTATCCACCACAGAGGCTTGCAGGGCCTCTTTGTCAAACCCCTCAAAGTCCATATCCTCACTATCACTATCACTGACTTGGGCCGGCTGTGGTGGGTGGCGGGTGAAGAACTCGGTTAGGTTTTGTTGACTGGGCGACCTTGTGCGCACCCTGCCCGCGCCGCTTCCCGCGTAAATGATGGAATGAACCATGTAAATAAAAATTGTCCGTCTGGCAAGGTGCCGCGTAAATGACCAAACGCGTAAACCAAATCCGCGTAAATCGAGACTATGCTGTATATATAAAAATAAATACAGTCATGCGTCGGTTAACGTCCGACCGAACAACGTCCGATCGCATATACGTCCGTGGCTTCCCCTCCCCCCCCCAAAAAAGAAATTTTCTGTGACGCCTGGTGGAGTGGTGGTCCACCACTCCACAACCCCGACGGAGACGTGATGATCCTCCCCATACTGGTGAGATAATTATGTGTTAAAGGAATATGCTTCCTTCCTTAGGCTTTTTTTAAGCATTTGCCTCCAGGTGTAATGTTAACCTACATCTATTGAGGATAAAATCTTTCACCTACAAATTGACAATAACACATTTGCTGTAATTAGACATATCTAGTTGCCTCAACCATTGCAGCCCCAGTTGCAATTGGGGTTGCATTTTCAAATTCTGTGTCATTACTAAGAAATAGCGAAGTCTCTGGTGCACTCTAAGATTAAGAGAGAAAACTGAGGACTCAGGCGTCCTGATGTGAGAGAAAGGAGACTCGTATGATGGGGTACCAAATAATAAAAAGCATAGCTACATGTTTTGTGGACTACAGTATTAAGCGTACCCTTTTCGTCATATTGTAATAAACCTAGCCATGCCTGTGTGTGTTTATGATTTTACTTTAACATTATATATATATTTAGTGGGTCTAAATGGTCGTAAAATGGGAAACTTGGGGTTGGGTCTTGGGTGCCTGTAACCAATTAGAATAAATCCCATAGGTTCTGTACTTTCGTTATCGCGTTTTTCGTTATCACGCACTCGGCGGGGTCCCAATTAGGTGCGATAACCAAGGGATGATTGTACTGTACTGTATATACTTGTGACACTGACTTCTGGTGTTATGGTACAGGGGTACCAAGTGACAGCACTAGGATCCTGCTTCCTCTATCAAGGAATAAACAATTAAAATTTAAATTGAAAGAAAAACATTCAAATAATGGGACAGCGAACCTAAACGGCCCTAGAGCTGACACAGCACAGCACAATCTATAAGAATACGCGATGCATACGTGATATAACAAGTTCTAGGGTGATATAACAAGTTCTTGGGTGATATAAAAAGTTCTTGGGTGATATAACAAGTTCTGGGATGATATAACAAGTTCTAGGGTGATTTAGCAAGTTCTGGGATGATATACAAAGTTCTGGGGTAATAAAACAAGTTCTAGGGTGATTTAACAAGTTCTAGGGTGATATAACAAGTTCTAGGGTGATATAACAAGTTCTTGGGTGATATAAAAAGTTCTTGGGTGATATAACAAGTTCCGGGATGATATAAAAAGTTCTGGGGTAATATAACAAGTTCTAGGATGATATAACAAGTTCTAGGGTGATATAACAAGTTCTAAGGTAATACAACAAGTTCTGGGGTGATTTAAAAAGTTCTGGGATGATATAAAAAGTTCTGGGGTGATATAACAAGTTCTAGGGTGATATAACACGTTCTTGGGTGATATAACAAGTTCTGGGGTGATATAACAAGTTCTAGGGTGATATAACAAGTTCTGGGATGATATAACAAGTTCTAGGGTGATATAACAAGTTCTAGGGTGATATAGCAAGTTCTGGGATGATATAACAAGTTCTAGGGTGATATAATAAGTTCTGGGATGATATAACAAGTTCTAGGGTGATATAACAAGTTTTCGGGTGATATAACAAGTTCTAGGGTGATATAACAAGTTTTAGGGTGATATAACAAGTTCTAGGGTGATGCAAGTTGTGGGATGATATAACAAGTTTTAGGGTGATATAACAAGTTCTTGGGTGATATAACAATTTCTTGGGTGATATAACAAGTTCTAGGGTGAAACAAGAACAACAAGAAGTCGTTTCCTTTAAATTTATTAACCAACCATTTCATACTTCAAGAAACTAGTGTAAGTTTTGTATAATTTGTCTTAGTTCATCATTTAAAAATACCATATATTTGTTCATCTACATAATTAACTTCGATAGGGTCTGACACAAGTATTTAGGCCTACAAAATGACCTGTATTTAGACTACAAAATGACCTGCATTTAGGCCAACAAAATGACCTGTACTTTGGCTACAAAATAACCTGCAATTAAACTAAAAAATGACCTGTATTTAGGCCTACAAAATGACCCGTATTTAGGCCTACAAAATGACCTGTACTTATGCCTACAAAGGACCTGTATTTAGCTACAAAATGACCTGCATTGTATTAGTTTAAAGGGATTATTTTTGTAGTTATATTTCCTCAAGGTAGAGGAAGGGGCTGTTATATTGGGACTGAATTATATACCTAAAATTTAAGGCCTTATTTGGGGACTAAATTGTATAGGACCTAAAATTAAGGTCTTATTTTGGGACTTAATTTATATAGGACCTAAATTTTAAGGTCTTATTTTGGGACTTATTTTATATAGGACCTAAAATTTAAGGCCTTATTTTGGGACTTATTTTATATAGGACCTAAAAATTAAGGCTTTATTTTAGGACTTATTTTGGGACTAATTTTACATCTTCATAATTTAAGTAATTTTATTTTATTTTTTACAATTTATAAGCAAAATACTCCATAATCTTTCTTTAATAAAACCACAAATGGAATGTAACTAAAGTTTTTGAACCACTTAAGTGTAAAAGCCAATTAAGAAAATAAGTACATTGGTGTTTCATATAAGATCCTACTCTCTAAGTTCTCACAGTAGGCAAGATTCATGGTAGTAGTTGTGACTTAGGCTATGGTGTGACTAAGTGTAGGAACTGTGGTAGTGTGGTGTGTCATGGTGACGTGGTGTAACTTTCGACGCATCTCTGGTGTGGGTTAATGGTGTGGTGCTCCTCTCGACGCATCTCTGGTGTGCGTTAATGGTGTGGTGTTATTCTAAGCACATCTCTGTATGGCTATAGTGGGCTATGTAGGTGTTATAGTGTGTTGGTACTGTCATCACAACTCTGGTATGGGTAAAATGGTGTGTTCTTGCAGTCAGCGCATCTCTACTATGGTCGTATTAGACTGTGTGGTTGTTGTGATGCGTCGTTACTCAGCGCATCACAGGCATGGCGGTAGCGGACTGTGTGGGCGTGACGTCGGCCTCCCTCCACATCTGAGTTACTGTCTTCAACTGTTTGTAGAAGTTGATGCCCTGAGGAAAAAATTATTACTTTTAAAAATCATAAAAGTAACTTTTCACATTATACAAAATATTACTTTAACAAAAATATACTTTGAGAATTATATCTTGTGTATGGGGTCACCTCTGTTGTTAACCAAATATTAAAGGTGTCGTCCCTTTAGTGAAGGTGTTAGTGGTGATAGTCTACTAACACCTTGTGTATAGGGTCTCCTCTGTTGTTAACCATATATTAAAAGTGTCGTCCTTGTAGTGAAGGAGTAAGTGGTGATAGTCTACTAACACCTTGTGTATGGGGTCACCTGTGTTGTTAACCAAATATTAAAAGTGTTGTCCCTGTAGTGAAGGTGTTAGTGGTGATAGTCTACTAACACCTTATGTATGAGGTCACCTCTGTTGTTAACCATATATTAAAAGTGTCGTCCTTGTAGTGAAGGTGTTAGTGGTGATAGTCTACTAACACTTTGTGTATGGGGTCACCTGTGTTGTTAACCAAATATTAAAAGTGTCGTCCCTGTAGTGAAGGTGTTAGTGGTGATAGTCTACTAACACCTTATGTATGAGGTCACCTCTGTTGTTAACCAAATATTAAAAGTGTCTTCCCTGTCGTGAAGGTGTTAGTGGTGATAGCCTACTAACACCTTATGTATGGGGTCACCTCTGTTGTTAACCAAATATTAAAAGAGTCGTCCCTGTAGTGAAGGTGTTAGTGGTGATAGTCTTCTAACACCTTGTGTATGGGGTCACTTCTGAGCTGAGTAAAATCATCTGTCATTAACCAAATATTAAAAATGTCATTAACCTCACCTAAACGACTTTTAAAAACACTACTTTTAGATGGTGCGACAGAGAGGATTTCCGCCGAGGACCCTCCCAGGATGATGTAAGTGAGGGAACAGTGTGAGACGCGTTACCAGACACTATGGCTCAAGTACTGGACCAGCAGCAAGTTCAAATGACAGTTATTGTTGAGAGCTAAATAAACGGACCTAAACACAGACGTAACACAGAGGTAAACAAACGGATGTAAATAAACGGACGTAAACACAGACGTAAACAAACGGACGTAAACACAGATGTAACCAAATGGACGTAAACACAGACGTAAACAAATGGACGTAAACACAGACGTAAACAAACGGACGTAAACACAGATGTAACCAAATGGACGTAAACACAGACATAAACAAATGGACGTAAACACAGACATAAACAAACGGACGTAAACAAACGGACCTAAACACAGACGTTATTCTCTTATATCTGGAGTTAAATAAGAGTATAGTGAAACCTCGATATAATGGACTTTCATCTCTATATAGTTCATTATATTTGGGTGTCACATCTAACTGACCCTCGATATAACAGACTCTCATCTCTATATAGTTCATTATATGGGGGTTTCATCAACAGACCCTCAATATATCAGACTCTCATCTCTATATAGTTCATTATATGGGGGTTTCATCAACAGACTCTCATCTCTATATAGTTCATTATATGGTGGTTTCATCAACAGACCCTCGATATAACAGACTCTCATCTCTATATAGTTCATTATATGGGGGTTTCATCAACAGACCCTCAATATAACAGACTCTCATCTCTATATAGTTCATTATATGGGGGTTTCATCATCAGACCCTTAATATAACAGACTCTTATCTCTACTATAGTTCATTATATGGGGGTTTCATCAACAGACCCTCAATATAGCAGACTCTCATCACTACATAGTTCATTATATGGGGGTTTCATCAACAGACCCTCAATATATCAGACTCTCATCTCTATATAGTTCATTATATGGGGGTTTCATCAACAGACTCTCATCTCTATATAGTTCATTATATGGTGGTTTCATCAACAGACCCTCGATATAACAGACTCTCATCTCTATATAGTTCATTATATGGGGGTTTCATCAACAGACCCTCAATATAACAGACTCTCATCTCTATATAGTTCATTATATGGGGGTTTCATAAACAGACCCTCAATATAACAGACTCTCATCTCTATATAGTTCATTATATGGGGGTTTCATCAACAGACCCTCAATATAACAGAGTCTCATCTCTAAATGGTTCATTATATGGGGGTTTCATCAACAGACCCTCAATATAACACTCTCTCATCACTACATAATTCATTATATGGGGGTTTCATCAACAGACCCTCGATATAACAGACTCTCATCTCTAAATGGTTCATTATATGGGGGTTTCATCAACAGACCCTCAATATAACAGACTCTCATCACTACATAGTTCATTATATGGGGGTTTCATCAACAGACCCTCGATATAACAGACTCTCATCTCTATATAGTTCATTATATGGGGGTTTCATCAACAGACCCTCAATATAACAGAGTCTCATCTCTAAATGGTTCATTATATGGGGGTTTCATCAACAGACCCTCAATATAACACTCTCTCATCACTACATAATTCATTATATGGGGGTTTCATCAACAGACCCTCGATATAACAGACTCTCATCTCTAAATGGTTCATTATATGGGGGTTTCATCAACAGACCCTCAATATAACAGAGTCTCATCACACACCAAATATCTAGCTACATCATAATTATTCTCCTATTTCCTCAGGTTAATGAACATGGAACAAGAGTTTTGCCACGAACAATTTTTTGCAACAACTAATTACAGAACCTACTAGAGGTGACAATATATTAGACCTAGTATTAACAAATAAAGAAAATATTATCAGAGATATCACAGTAGGGGAAGAACTAGGTAACAGTGATCATAGAGAAATCAGGTACACCCTAAATTGGGAAACAAAAAACAATGACAATATGGTCAGAGTCCCAAACTTTCGGTTGGCGGATTATCAGGGGTTAAGAAGGTACCTAGGTGAGGTCATCTGGGAACAGTGATGTCAGTCCCGAGTAGGAAGGGGTGAGGTCATAGATGACACAACAATTGATCATGTCTAAAATATATTCACTAGTTACTACATAAAGCACAAGAACAAAATATACCATACAAAAAAATTAGGTCAAATAAGAATGAGCCAAGGTGGATGACTAGAAAACTAAAACATGACATAGGAATAAAGAAAGGAATATATAAGAAATTAAAGGGAGGGGAGGAGCAGCTCAGAAATAGGTATAATGAAGTATCTCGGAATATTAAGAAAAATGTAAGGAAAGCAAAGAGAGACTATGAAATCAAAATAGCAAGAGAATCCAAGGCGAATCCCAAGGGATTTTTCCAGGTATATAGAAACAAGGTCAAGGACAAAGTTGGGCCTTTAAATTCAGGGAGGGTAGATGTGATAAATGGCAGTGAGGAAATAAGCAAAGCATTGAACAGCTACTTTTTATCAGTTTTCACAGAAGAATTTCGAGATGAAATTCCAGAGGTGGAACTGATATTTAAGGGAAAGGAAGAAGAAAAATCAAAGAATAATACTATCAGAAAAGAGGATGTTCTTAAGAAGATAAATAAACTAAAGAAGACAAAATCCCCAGGGCGGATGAAATTTTCCCTAGAGTCTTGAAAGAGTGTAGGGAACAGATTAGCAGACCCCTTGTAAACTTATTTACAAAATCATTAGACACCGGAGTTGTGTCAGACTTGTGGAAATAGACAAATGTAGTACCCACATTCAAAAAGGGAGACAGAGCATCAGCGTCAAATTACCGGCCGATCAGTTTGACGTCAGTAGTGGGGAAATTTCTTAAATCAATTATAGCAAATAGCGTCCGATCGCATCTAGAGAAAAGCAAATTAATCTACGAATCTCAACATGGGTTTACGAAGGGAAAATCTTGTCTAACAAATCTGCTGACGATTTCTAGGAGAGTCTTCGAGGTAGTAGATAATGATGAAAATTACGATGTTATTTACTTAGACTTTAGCAAAGAATTTGACAGAGTACCGCATCAGAGGCTTCTGAGAAAAATTAAGGCTCATGGCATCGAGGGGAAAGTTTTAAATTGGATAAAATCATGGCTCACCGGTAGAAAGCAGAGGGTCAGCGTAGATGGTGTTAAATCTGAGTGGGGCCATGTAACCAGTGGGGTTCCCCAGGGGTCAGTACTAGGCCCACTCTTGTTCATAATCTACATAAACGATCTAGATACTGGGATCAGCAGTGACATAAGCAAGTTTGTGGATGACACCAAAATAGGGCGGCACATTAATTCAGGGCAGGATGCAAATGCATTACAAGAGGATCTAAATAAACTACAGGGGTGGTCTGAAAAATGGCAAATGAAATTCAACACCAGCAAGTGCAGCGTACTTAATACTGGAAGAACAAATACTGATAATGTATACAGCCTTAACAACATCAACCTAGAGAAGTCGACTTGTGAAAGAGACCTAGGGGTAATTGTAAGCCTGGACCTACGGCCTAGAAAACAGTGCGTTAATGTTCGAAATAAAGCAAACAGAGTATTGGGTTTTATATCTATAAGTGTAAGTAACAAGAGTGCAGAGGTCTTATTGCAACTATATCTTGTGCTTGTCAGGCCGCACCTCGATTATGCGGTTCAGTTCTGGTGCTCTTATTATAAAATGGATATAAATTCACTAGAGTCGGCGCAGCGAAGAATGACAAAAATGATTCTGGGACTTAGAAACCTTCCATATCAGGATAGGTTAAAGAAACTTAACTTGCATTCCCTAGAAAGACGAAGAGTGCGGGGAGATATGATAGAAGTATTTAAGTGGGTGAAAGGAATCAATAAAGGGGATATAGATAAAGTTCTTATAATATCCGAGCAGGACAGGACTCGGAGCAACGGATTCAAGTTGGATAAGTTTAGGTTTAGGAGGGAGATAGGAAGAAACTGGTTCACAAATAGGGTGGTGGACGGGTGGAACAAGCTTAGCAGCTTTGTAGTAAGTGCGGGAACTCTGGAAAGTTTCAAAAGCGGGCTAGATAGATTCATGGATGAAAGAGAGTGGTAGTAACTCTCGACAGGAGCTGCCATGCACAGGCCAACCGGCCTATTGCAGACTCCTTATTTTCTTATGTTCTTATGTTCTAAGAGGTGATGCATCGAGAAATGCACAACAAAGACGCCCGCGTTGATGCCCAGGCCAAGAAGATTGCCGCTTGGGATTGTGCAAACACACCAACTCATCTGCACGATCTCTTGGCTTAATACACGGTTAGTGGTGACGTACATGGTTAGTGGTGACGTACATGGCTTAATACATGGTTAGTGGTGACGTACATGGCTTAATACATGGTTAGTGGTGACGTACATGGCTAAATTCACGGTTAGTGGTGACGTACATGGCTTAATGCACTGTTAGTGGTGATGTACGTGGCTTAATTCACAGTTAGTGGTGACGTACATGGCTTAATACTCGGTTAGTGGTGACGTACGTGGCTTAATACACGGTTAGTGGTGACGTACGTGGCTTAATACATGGTTAGTGGTAACGTACATGGCTTAATTCATGGTTAGTGGTGACGTATGTGGCTTAATACACGGTTAGTGGTGACGTACATGGCTTAATACACGGTTAGTGGTGAAGTATATGGCTTAATACATGGTTAGTGGCGACGTACATGGCTTAATACACGGTTAGTGGTGACGTACGTGGCTTAATACACGGTTAGTGGTGACGTACGTGGCTTAATACACGGTTAGTGGTGACGTACGTGGCTTAATACACGGTTAGTGGTGACGTACGTGGCTTAATACACGGTTAGTGGTGACGTACGTAGCTTAATACACGGTTAGTGGAAACGTACATGGCTTAATTCACGGTTAGTGGTGACGTATGTGGGTTAATACACGGTTAGTGGTGACGTACATTGCTTAATACACGGTTAGTGGTCACGTATATGGCTTAATACACGGTTAGTGGCGATGTACATGGCTTAATACACGGTTAGTGGTGACGTACATGGCTTAATACACGGGTAGTGGTGACGTACATGGCTTAATACACGGTTAGTGGTGACGTACGTGGCTTAATACACGGTTAGTGGTGACGTACGTGGCTTAATACACGGTTAGTGGTGACGTACGTGGCTTAATACACGGTTAGTGGTGACGTGCATGGCCTAATACATGGTTAGTGGTGACGTACTATCGTGCACAAAAGTCGTGTCCACTACCCAGCCACGGTGAGGTTTCGAATAGCCTTGAGTCTGAAGTTTCGAAACAACTGGGGGAAATGCTATGGTTGGCCAACAGATGTCGCCCGCTGTAGTGTGTGTGTGGGGGGGGGGGGTTAGAGGAAGTGGGGGTTAGTCTAGTAACAGGCTGTGTGTAGGTGGAGCATAACATGGTGAATTCCGCAATCACTGATAACAATAAGAATGTCATGAAGATAGTTAATATTATTAAGCATGTGTAACAGGTAAATAAAAGCACTACAACGACCATATCTCTGCCGTTCATGGCTAAGATGGTTCGAAGGATGGGCACACCAGTTATTAATTCTCCGTGACTGCCAGTAATGGCAGTCACAGAGAATACACAAGTTGTTACCAAGGTTGGTGCCACCCACACCAGGGGAAGGAGGTGATATCGAACACTGAAACATGCCGAGGTCTCATTCCTACCATCGTCGTCACCAACAGATAAGTCACATGAATTTGTCAGCATAGCCCATGTCGTCCTTATACTATTGTAGGGTGTCCCATGAGTGACAGCAGATATTTGTAGAGGCGAAAGAATATGTGATATTGAGTTGAAAATCTTCTATACACATCAGCATTTTTCGGTTGGCATAAGTCCTGGGAAAATGAACCAACAAGTCATAAGCTAAAAATGATCAAATCATCAGTTTATCCTTGGTCACCATCAACACAATCCTCTTGACATCACGAAACTATTCTGAATCGTCTAAGAATTGGGCATACGCGATTGACGCATGGTCAACTCATGTCTTCCTCTAATGGAGCCCCACCTATATGCTGCAACTGCCGAACACAAATAACAGTCCAACATATTCTCATTGAATGCCCTATTTATGATCGGTATCGAACAATGTGCTTCACTAACTCTACAATGAAAGATATTTTAGCAGAGACCCCAAAATTTTCCCTAAGTTCAGTTTTGACCTTTTTGAAATACTGTAATCTCCTCCAAATAATATAACACTCAATTATAGAAACACAAATATATGTTAACCAATCCCTCTGGCCAGCCCTAGGAGAGACTCAAATGGGTGTCAGTGGTCTGGTTAAGCTAAATCTTGATGATGATGATGCTTATCCGTGAATGTTCACTCTACAGTTGCAGGGGTGGTGGTGGAGGTTTGGGGGGGGGGGGGATCCACTTGCAGTTCACTATGAATACATGAAATAGGAAGGGTTTCTTGGGCAGTTGATCCTAAAAGATCTACCAAAACGTTATGTCAGAGTAATAATACTTAACCTAGGTGTTACTAATACCATTAATTTACTCTAGTATATAAAAGCCTGCATCAGTTACCACAACATAATATTACTCTGCCATTTCAGATATGCCTGCAGGACAAGCAAATTCGTTGGCAGTGATTGCTGAGCGAGGCCAAATCATCGGGATGTGGAGAGCCGGGGCAACTATGCCGAACATTGCTCTCAAAGTGGGAAGGAGCACCAAGACGATTAGGAGGTGGATCTGCCGGTGGGAGAAAGAGGGCTCAGTGGAGACGAAACCTTGAAGCGGGAGGCCACGAGTAACGTCGGCAAGGATGGATGCCATGATCGTGGCAGCTGCAACGGCATATTCAATGCGAACATCAGTGGAGCATACAAGAAATCTGGGCCTCAACTGCCATCACATGACGACGAGATGCGAAGCCGGGATCGACTGCCATATTCCAGCTCACAAAGGGTGGCTAACACCTACTCACAAGGAGTGTGGACTCGGTTTTGCATTGGAACACCTTCCATATAGAGAAGAATACTGGAGAACCATTATATTTACCGATGAAACGGTGTTCAGGTCAGTGGGAGCCGAAGCAAGGCAGTGCTGGCGGCCCCCCAACACCCGCTACCATGAGAAACACAATCAACATCACGCGGTGAGTGGTAGGGTGTCAGTGTCATTCTGGGGGTGGATGTGGGCACATGGACCAGGTGAACTGGTCAAGATCAATGGCCGTTTCACTGGTGAGCAGTATGTAGACATCCTGGAGCAAGTACTAATTCCTACAGTCCGGGCTATGGCAGTTCCAGCCCCCCACACTATCAGGCTGGTTCATCATGACAGTCCCATTCATACCAGCAACATAGTGAAGGACTACCTCCAGGATCAACCAGAAATTGAGGTCATTGACTGGCCAACACTAGGATGTGATATTAATCCGATTGAACATATTCGGGCCATGATGACACGTGATTGGGATATTGGGGAGCAGCGAACCTGTGCAGCAATAGAGGCCAAAGCTTATGACGTGTGGGGAAAGTATACGTCGACGACCAGGGGTGTGCCTGAAGCTGGTCGACTCCATCCCTAATCGCCTTGATGAAGTCCTGAATGCAATGGGTGGCCAGACCAAATACTAAGATGTGTGTATTGGTGTATTGTTTGGATTTTAGTATTGTTTGCAAATACAATTATTATATATTAACTCACCTACAGTGTTATTTTAAATCCATGTCCTTAGTGATGTCTTAAACTATATCGCATGAAAATTCATAACAAAGTAACTTAACAGCTACAAAGTATGTATTGTGTGGTATAAAATGATCTGCATGACACTTCGTGGAATGTGTTGTCTTATAACACAATATAATTAAATTTAGTTATAATTGCTACCATCATTGAAATGCTCATGATGTTCAGCACACAATATTAACGGTAACCGAGCACACTCCAAAATATATGAAGCTTGCATATTGTGGTGAGGTGTTTAAACACTGAAACTTGGAAGAATTGGAACAGTCACCGAGATTAAGTCTGAATACTATTTTACATTATTGATAACTTTTTCACTCCACTCTTTTTAACATAAATATATAATAATATAATATTGCATATTATCATAAATATTTATTAAGCAAAGGATGGGTGGAATATAAATAAATATTACCATAATCTCTTTGTTGGAATAACAACAAAATTGTGACGTGGTCTCTGAGTAAAACTAGCTGAGCAAGGCCCTTCACCCTGATCCTTGCATATTTCACTTTTATCCTTAATATATTCCATTCTTTAAAGTATCATTGTGACCTGAGCGGCAATAAGCATCCAGGGCACTGCACCTGTTCCATGAATTCGTAACCATAAAGAAACAACTAAGACAAAACGTAGTTAAAAAGGCAGCTGCCTCTCATCCAGCCCCCACCTCCCCCTCCCCCACACACACTACAGTGGGCGACATCTGTTGGCCGACCATAGCATTCCCCCAGCTGTTTGGAAACTTCAGATTCAAGGCTATTCGAAACCTCACTGTGGCTGGGTAGTGGACACGACTTTTGTGCACGATAGTACATGGCTTAATACACGGTTAGTGGTGACGTACATGGCTTAATACACGGTTAGTGGTGACGTACGTGGCTTAATACACAGTTAGTGGTGACATACATGGCTTAATACACGGTTAGTGGTGATGTTCATGGCTCAATACACGGTTAGTGGTGGCTTACATGGCTTAATACACAGTTTGTGGTGACGTACATATGTGTAGGTGTTTGTTAACTCTGGTATGTATACAGGTAAATATGTATATGGTTGTCGTCATTCATACAGTTTGTATTTGTATTACTGGTTATACATATATAGCATTTGTCTTTTATTATACATATACATGGCACTTTTTACCATCAGAAATTCACTTAATATTTTGTACAGTAATTTGATAGAGAGTTTGGCCAGCCAGACGCCCAGGGCATTGTAGTCACTGGGCAAAGCTATGTCCTGCGGCCCCCACCCACCCACTCAAATGATAACTAAAACTTTCAGTAAAATTAAACATATAATTAATTGGTACATTGAATAACACAAAAGTTTAAACATATAATTAATTGGGAAAGCAAGAATTAATCAACATCTTCGGACACATGTGGTTACTCTACTATGGGTATGACTTAACAGATCCTTAATTCTTCAAGTGATACATTTACTACCAGCCTGGGTGGCTCTTGTCACAACCAGGCTTCCACAGGTGACATTTCCACAGGGATAACAACCAAGGTTAGCACACTTAGTCTTGTGTCACTGACGGCCCACAGAACGGCGTGGCTGTGGAGGACTGTGTGTGGTGTCCCGTTCTCTTCAGAGGGGAGAGGACGACGTCTTAACTAACCCATGGCCGAGGGGATACTACTTAAAATGTGGTTTTGGGATGTGAGGCGATAAACAGTACAACACTGTCTCACTGGCCTCCCCCTATAGGGAAAATATGTGTCGCAGTCATGGCTCACCGGGTGTCTTACCTCTAGTAAAACAAACTTTGTTGTTGGTTGCGTGGGTAAGCCTAACGTAACCTATGACGCCTAGGAACTACATGTACTTCATTAGTAGTGGTGTGCTCTATTCACGGGGCCCCTAATATCGTGGGGCCCTGGCCAACTGGCCAGCGTACCCATGCATTAAGATGGCTCTGCAGACGCCATGTTGTTACTCATCGGGTGGGAAGTCTTGTCGTTCTCTCTCCCATATAATTTATAAAAATGCTTATCCAATTGTAAACATGTATGGCAGTTTATACTGAATAAACATCATTATCATTATCATCATCATCATCTACAGTTCGTGCACCAACAGTTAGCGTGCACCGTGAAACGTCAACAAAGGCTGTGAGTGAGCTCTCCCTACAATTCCCAATTCTGATGAATTTAGTGAGACGACTACCTTCAGTCTGTTTAGAGAACTAAAGTGGAGCCCAGTTGTAAGCACAGTGTCGCTTGTGAAATTTATAGTTGTTGGACTTAGACAATATTTTAGATAAAATATCTGGACTTCCTGCCTGGATCATCTGGTCGGTTATTTTCGTATCTGCGCATGCGCAGTGCGAAGAGCGTGACGTTGAATGACGTGGTAGTGACGTCGTTGCCTCTCCATCTCACCTGTGACCGAACACAAGCATTGCACAATGCCTGGGGAGAGTGGTGGGCAGAAACCTATGAAGGCTTTGGCTAAAGTAGAAAAGATTGCCCTACTGAACAACTTAGAAGACGACCTGAGGCTTTCAAGTAGTGAATCAGAAGCAGACAATCCGCGGCCAACAACAATAGCAGTGATAGACAATTTTCAAGAAGTGATTAGTAAGAAAGAAAAGAAGAGGAGGCGAGAGGAGGCGAAGAAAAGTGAAGGAAGTGACAGTGATGAGATCATGAGTGGTAGGAAGAAAAGGACGACACACACAGAAGGAAACAGAAAGAATTCAACTGGGAATAAAACACAGCAGGTGTTGACTGAATCCAACACCCTTCAAGAGTCAGACCCCAGTGATTATGACAGTGACGGTAATGTTTCTATGGGAAACACTAGCCACAGTGGAAACAGCAATGCCATGGACCCTATCACCCTGCCCTCTGCCAAACAAACAAGTAAGCTGAATCTCCACTTTCCCAAGGACTCATTAAAATCTGCCGAGGATCGGTTTAATTGGATGATGAAGTACTGCAGACAGCATGGTCCCAACATTCAATTCCGACAGGGTAAGAACCGGAACTTTATCAAGTGTCAGACTCCTGAAGTCTATAAAACCCTTAGTACTGTTGGCTTTGACAGGGTTGTCCTAGTGGCCCCTCCAGCAGACGCTGATGAATGTTGCCACATCCTAGTGAAACGATTCCCCCTATACGCTGACATCGAAGATGCACGTGACTTTAATTCTAATATACTCAGTATACGTCGACATTACCGGGGACACACTCCACAAGCTGCTGTTATTGTCAAGTGGAAGGGAAGGGTATGTCCAACCACTGTGGAAGCCCATCCAATCCTTCCACCACTTTATGCAGAGCCCTATCATCCTGGGCCTGCATTTTGTGTTATCTGCTCTCATTGGGGTCACACCTTCACTGCCTGCTGCCGACGTGATCGTCCTAGATGTCGCTTCTGCTCACGTAACCACAACACCGCCGCCTGTGCCCAGAAAATCAAAGACCACCTTAATAGGGGTGGTGTGGGCTATGTAGTTGAGCCCAGGTGCTGTAACTGTGGCGGCCGGCACAATGCTGACTCACGGCAATGCCCCAGTCGCCCTTCTGTCCCATGGGAGAGGCCTCCCCAAGGACTGCGTCTACCACAACGCCCCCCTCAGTCTTCTGGGTCACCTGCCCCTACCTGGCTTCACCAGGCTGCACCACAACAGCACCTACCATTCCCTAACTCAACCACTACTGAGCCTCCTCCCCGTCTCTACTCTGACGCTATCAAGCCTCGTGTTCCCACCAGTTCCCCCCCCCACAACCCCGTCGCTACTCTGACGCAGTCAAGCCTTGTGCCTCCACCAGTGCCCCCCCACAACCCCGTCTCTACCATGACGCTGTCAAGCCTTGTGCCGCCACCAGTGCACCCCCACAACCCCGTCTCTACCCTGACGCTGTCAAGCCTTGTGCCGCCACCAGTGCCCCCCCCCCCCACAACCTGTCTCCAGTGACATGACACAGATCATGTCCCTCTTCCAAGAATCTACCAGTCATGTTGAGAAACTCTTGGTTACACTCTTTACCGCCATCTCCGACCTACACCGCCAACTCCTGCCCTTTGCTGCCACCCAGTCACTCCCCTCTTTTGGTTTGACACAAGCTGGTAGTCCCCCTGTGAGCCCCCCCTGCTCACAGGTTGTGTGTACTGGGGCCCCCGAGCCAAGCCCTGCCTCATCTTTACGTCACGTGGTGCCTCAACCTGTCTACCCACCTCAAGCCTCGCCTGCTCCTGTGTCTGTGCTGTCTCCACCAGGGCTACCTGTTGGACCTGACGACTCCAACCCCGGCTACCCATACTCCACCGACATGCCGGCACCTAAGGCCCATCCGTCTACGTCAGGGGTAATCAGTCTGATACACCACAATGGATAGCAACGCTACAGGACTGCAGGTACTCACCTGGAACATAAACGGCTTGCAAAGCAAGTTTGGTGCCCTCAAAACCTACGTCTACACTGAAGACGTCGACGTGCTGTGCCTCCAAGAAACGCGGTGTGCTGCTGGTACCTATGTGCTCAGCGGCTACACATGTGTTGAGAGCCCATCCACTCCTGTTCTCCACATCGACGGACTACCAGGAAGCCATGCACGTGGACTACGGATCTACGTCAAGAAGGATGTCCCCTACCAACTTCTCGACGTCCCCCTTGATGACGACACCACCGACGCACATGCCATCACAATCACACTAAAAGGTATGTCCCTCAATATTGTTAATGTCTATGTGCCTCCCTCCACCCCTACTGTACCTGTCCTACCACACCATATCACCTCCACCCCACCCTCCTTGTGGGGGACCTCAATGCCCGTCACCCTAGTCTCGGCTCCCAGGGGCCCCACTCAAACTCCCGGGGTAACTCCTGGCTCTCCTATCTACAATCCACCGATGACCCTGTACGTCTTCTTTGCCCTCCATCACCCACCCACATCGGGGGAGGGAAACTTGACTACATAGCTCTCTACTCTGACCCTCACCGCCCACACTCCACCCGCATCCTCCACTCCCCCCACAGTGACCATTTCCCTATCCACACTACCCTCCAGTATGTGAGAATACCCGTTCCACCCAAGGGCCCTAGGCTCAGGCTACCCCCTGCCAACATACCTGCCTTCATCACTTCCATTGCTGAATGGTTTCAGGGTTACACTGTCACCACCGCAGACCAACTCTACCTTGATCTGTCCAAACAATGCACTGACCTCCTCCGCCCTGTCCCAAAACACCGCCGCTCTAACCGCCAGCCCAGGAGTCAGTGGAACGTTAACCGTGACCCTCATGTTAAGTCTATCCGAGTATGGCACCGAATAGCAGTCGACCAGCGGAAGAAATCTCCCAGCTCCCCTGACTCTCTACGCTTCCTGATGCGCACAAATAAAGAGCTCCAATCTGCCATCACTCTCGCACGAGAGAAGCAGTGGTTTGATTTTGCTTCTTCTATTGACCAGTCTACATCTATAGGTGATATATGGCGCACCATTAACCGTGCCCGGGGCACCAACGCCAGACCCGCGCTCCACCCCAGACCAGCTGCCCGAGCTGAGGCGCTCTCCCAGACGTGGCAGGAGGCCGCCTCCATTGATGCGCTACCACCCTCTGTACGAGACCTCACTCTCGCACTGCAACCACAACGCCGACAGCGCATCTTCGAGTACCAAGACCTATTTGCAGACACTGACGTGCCTTTCACACAGTGTGAACTACTAAATGCTGCTAAGTGCGGTCGGTCCACCGCCCCAGGCGATGACGGCTTCACATATGATGTGTTAAATGCCCTTATTGCCACCCCTGGTAACCCCCTCCTCTGTCTATTTAACCTCTCTTTTGATACTGGTCAGCTGCCTCACTCATGGAAGACTGCCACCACCATCCCAGTCCCTAAACCAGGCAGACAAGATGAATATCGTCCAATATCCCTCATTTCCTGCTTCTCAAAGATGATGGAGCGCATGATACTCCACCGCCTCCACTGGAAAATTGAAGCCCACCTGCACCCTGATCTCTATGGTTTTCGCCCCGGAAAGAGTACTGCTCACTGCATCGCTCACTACATGGCAAACACCTCCGCCAAAACCTCCCTCTTCGTCGACTTCAAGGGTGCTTTTGATAAAGCCAACAGTGAAGTGATCCTTGAGGGCCTCACTCACATGGATGTGAAGGGCAAACTCCTCACGTGGATTACTGACTACCTCTCCCATCGACAGGCCCGTGTCCGTTTTCAGGGCCACTACTCTAAGATCAGGGACCTTGATCTTGGCACGCCTCAGGGAGGTGTACTCAGCCCTACACTCTTCAATGTTCTCATGAACTCCATCTGCCGTCTCAACGTCATCTTTGCTGAGCGAGCCCTAGACGGTCACATCATAAGCTACGCTGATGATATCCTCCTCCAAATTACTACAGTGCAACATGAACAACCTATACTCTCCACGTTCGCCCGGACCTGTCAAACACTCGGGCTAGTCATCTCACACACTAAAACCAAGTTCACCTCACGCTTCCGGCGTCAGACACCACTGATTCTGCAAGGACAAGACATCGATCAAGTACGCACCTACAGGTACCTTGGTCTACCTGTGCGAGCCACTACCAGAGCCACGACCTCCGCTGTCGCCGCCCACGTCATCTCCCAGTGCCGCCAACGAACGAGGCCCCTCCAGTCCCTCACTCACGGCCTCAAAGGAGCCTCTGTCAGGGTCCTATGTCTCATGTACATTGCCATCGTCAGAGCTGTCATAGATTATGCCTCTCCTGTCCTTGAAGTTGCCTCCCAGCGCGAGAAACAAAGCATAGAGAAAATCCAAAATAGAGCTATGAGACTCATCCTCGGCTGCCCTATGACCACCAGAATAGAAGTCATGCAGCGCGAACTAATCCTGCTTCCCGTCTGCGATCGAATTACTGCTCTCAATGCCATCCTTGGTGTTAAACTTCTTCGCAGTGAGCAACCGACTCCCCTGTCGCGCTCACTGAACTCACATCTTAACACCCTCCTGCGCCGGCCTGTCCCCATTACTTTTCCCCCTCCCTCTCAACTCTGGCCCGTCCACACTGCTGCTGACATCCTGCGTTATCACCTCTACACCCCCTCGACCTCTCTCCCTCCCGAGTACACTCATCCGCCTCTACCGCCGTGGACCTCCCGTGTGTTGATGTTGTCGTCCACACCTTCCCTGGTCGTAAATCCACCCAACTGAGGTATATGCTCAAACTTAACTGCCTTGAGCAGATTAATGATGTCGCTTCCTCTCTAAAGACCTCCCACCCTCCTATCCTCGTCTACTGTGATGGGTCTGTTACCACGCTGGGCAGCGCTGGGGCAGCTGTGTGGATTCCTGAGCGCCAGGCCTGCAGGAAAATCAGGGTCCACGACTGGGCCTCCACCACTGATGCTGAAAGCATAGCCATCCTCGCGGGCATTCATGAGGGGGCGACCTATGCTCGTACTGAACGCCGGAACCTCCTTATAATCAGTGACAGCACTTCTGCGCTAGCGAGGCTCAAATTACCCTCCCCCTCCTCCCCTGCCGCCCAACACACCCTAGCCGCCGTTGCCGGGCTAGAACAAACTGATGACATCCGTGTCAAGTTTCTTTGGATCCCGTCACATATAGGAATAACTGCCTGTGACACTGTGGATCGGCTTGCCAAAGAAGCTACACAAGAAGAAGATACTGAAGCCACTCTCGCCCTCTCCCTGAATTATCTCAAATCTCGCATACACGCCACACAACGAGAGGCATTCAACGAAAATTGGACACACCTGAAACAACGGGGTAGCATCACACTTTGCCACTATGACGCTGTAACCGGTGACGACAACCGCCACTACAAAGAATATCAATCCCTGACTCGATCTCAACAGCTTATATACATGAGACTGCGCCTAGGGTACAGGTACCTATGGGAGTACATTGGCAACCCTGAGCCTCACCGCACTGTTTGTAAACTTTGTGGCCACCCCGACTCTCACACCCTCTCTAACTACATCCTCACTTGCCCTAAGACCTCCTCCTACAGGTCCCCAGCCGTTACCAACACCTCTTCCCTCCCAGACCAGATATCCCTCCTCCTAGTCACAGGCCTGGCATTTGACATTATTAGGGACCTGCCACTCTTTGCCATAAACAGATAAAATGTACCGGGAACTTTCCCCCCACACACTCATCATTCTCTCACTTTATGTAACTTGACAGAACCTACGACCCTTCAGGCTTTTACGCCCTTAATGTACGAGTCATAAAGGCAAGTATGAACTTTTCATACTTCCCTGTTGGGCGCTGTAAACGCTTCTGCGCTTCACCTTGCACAGGATGTAAGGGGGTGCCCAATAAACTAGCCCCCTCGGGGGCAAATCTGAATCTGAATCTTCGTGCACCAACTTTTTCATCAGCTGGGTAACAACATGGCTCTGTGCTATGCTATCTAGTGAGGGCTGGGGGAAACTACTGTAATTCATCAATGGCTACTTGACTATCTTGATTTAATATTTATTTAGTAAACCTTTTAAAACTTATTAAATGAAACGATATTATATTAAAACTGCTCTAAAAAATAAAATAAAAATAGTTGTTATTTTTTGTTCTTATTTTTATTATTAGTAGTTGTTTCTATGGGATATTTTAAGTAAAGTAACAAATTCAACCCAACTTGACCAACTAGGAACCTAACCCAACTTGAGACAGAGGTTTATACATGTTGACTTTTCAGAACAGAATCCATATGAATACTGACGACCCACTTTACATGTTTAGAGTGTATACATCTATGTATGTATCTATCTATCTATCTAACCACAGGCCAGGGGAGTTGAAGCATGAACACCGTGGCCACGTGACCCTCGACTCCTGCAATGCGTCGGACACTTCGCAGTTTTATTTGGCACCGTTAACTGAACTATTTTTGGGGGGGGTTAATTTGGAAATATTATGGTTGATGATTTTACAAACAATGATTGGGTAAAATAGATTGATATATTGTATTACAGAGGATTACGATTGTATGGTCGTTTGTGTGTGTGTATACTATGTAAGCTATTGTATATAACGATTATTTAGTGTTGTTTTATTAAGGCATTTCTACATAACGATAATTTAGTACTATTTCATTAAGCCATTCTACATAACGACCAACTACCAATTATACTGTATACTCAACAAAACATAATCAATTTTTCTTCTATCATTGGCATTTAATTACAATATATTTTACCCTTAATGTATCGACTTTTGATGCAATTTTGAGTTTCCTTTATAGATCTTGTTTACATTATACCTCAATTGTTTATAGATTGTATCCCGCACTGCCTAGTCCAGTTTGTGTTTATATTTCACTTTTGTTATATTTTCAGTGTTTTAATTTGGATTATTTCTTGTCTATTTTGTGTGTTAGTTGTTTGTTCTATGTTAATACATACATACATACATAGATTCACACACATATATGCCTACATACAGATACACAGAGATATTTACAGATGCACATATACACACATACTTACTGTAAAGATATATTTGCACACACACACACACACACACACACACACGGAAAGTTATAGTCAGTACATTATAGAACAGATACCCTTTTCACCATATTCTTCTTCTTAACTAAAATAACATTTTTGAAATATCAATTTATTCATATAACCACAAAACAATTTCATTTCGCCTAAAAAATTTATTTATTAACACAAATTTCTTCCTCTTTTAGAAAATATTATGAAATTCAGGTTTATTTTAATTCTATCCAATTTAAAACCCAAAAGAGGAATTAAAAACTGTGAGAAAAAAACCCCATAAAATTTTGTATATAAAAGTGCAGAATTATGGATGCTGCTTTGAACTGATAGGATATTTTCTTCCCGATAGTGTAACGCAGTACTCTAGTTATTTGTTAGTTGTAGTGTTTATACGGTGGTTGTTTGTCGAGGTAGGTAGTGTGTGTGTGGCGATTGGGTAGCATTGGATTTGGTTTATGCATCTGAGAACTGGAAACATCTCATTATAATTGAAACCAAACCCAACGAAACCCAACGCAACCTAACGTAACCTAACGTAACCTAACGTAACCCACCCCACAACAATACCAAGTTCCTCCACACGTTCCTTACTTGACATACGAACGGGAACACACACACAAGATTTACGAACACCAAAGATTAGAGTTACTTGTGTTCCTTTTTCCGAGCTCGGCGTCAGTACAGTGCATCCGTCTAAACACGAATTTATTGTATGCATTAGTCTACTGTAGAATTTAGTGTAAATAAATAATACAAAAAAAATATATATTTGTCCATATTTAGACACAAAAAGACATGTGTAGTTTTTGTTTCGATTTCTGATGATGAATTTGGTGTGGCAGTCATCATTGTATAGTGAAGATAAACATTATAGCAATGCTTGTAAAGTGTTCCTATATATTTAGTAAGCCAAAGGTTTAAACCCTTGAGTATGATGATTTGACCTTTGAGTATGATGATTTGACCCTTGAGTACAATGACATAACCTCTTGATTACTATGACATTACCCCTTGATTATTATGACAAAACCCCTTGAGTACAATGACATAACCCACTGAGTATGACACAAAAAAGGTCCTAAGAAATCATATTCAAGGGATTTAGTCACCGTACTCAAGACTTAATTCACCATACTCAAAGATTTAAGAGATCGTACTCAAAGGTATAACAAGGTTGTATATTTCACCGAGTCCTATTATGATGTGGACTCTGACATTTGTACGAAATAATGTAATACATAGATTTAAAGAATTACTGATTACTACTGCTTCTTACTGAACCTTATGTGGTGTTATGGTGGTGTTATATGGTGCTCTGTTGTGGTGTGGTGATTGATTTTGATTTTGCCACTTACAGCGGCTAGTTTATTGTGCACCCCATACTCATCCTGTGAGCGGTAGCGCAAAAGGATTACAGAGTAGAGTTTACAACGGATCATAATAATTAACCCCCGTTGTCAGGATATTATGGCCCTGAATGTTACACAGTATTTCAATTACATTATTTGTTTAGTTCTGTACATAAAGGGTAACTTATTCACAACTGCGTGAGTGCAGGCGTGTGAGGCAGTATGTCTGGCCGCAGGCATGTGAGGCAGAATGTCTGGCTGCAGGCGTGTGAGGCAGTATGTCTGGCTGCAGGAGTGTGAGGCAGTATTTCTGGCTGCAGGCGTGTGAGGCAGTATGTCTGGCCGCAGGAGTGTGAGGCAGTAAGTCTGGCTGCAGGATTGTGAGGCAGTATGTCTGGCCGCACACTTTGTTATTCACATTTGCGTGAGAAATATTCAAGCGCATTGTGTATTTGGTTCTGTACATGAGAACTGATAGAGTTACTAAATGCTAAAAAGTGGATACAATCTTAATATGTCGGCTATCTTGCCATTAGAGATGAGGTGTTGTGCCATTTCACACACAGTGTGCTTGGACCTGTCCCTAAAAGGTTCTATTTTTACACAGTCGAGGATGTAGTGTTCAAGTGTGTGGCTATATGTCTGGCCACACACTTTACATTTAGTCTTGTTTACATCTGCTTGGGGAACATACTGCCAGAGGCACTTAGTCTAGCGGTTACATCTTGTAATCTAGTGATCTTGTTATTGCTCCATATACATGTTTCACTTGATACATCTCATCATGGTAAACTATGGGTCGACTAGTGCCTGTTTGCACTTTTCTACTTGCGTCAAATTCATCAATAAGTTCTTTCCTAATTACAGTTTTAAGGGTCCTTTTTGACAGACCCAAATTGTATTCAACGGTGTCTTTGTTTGACGCGAGTTTGGCGAGGGCATCAACTCTGTCATGTTTTATGAGGCCTATGTGAGATTACAGGTTTTTTTTACAGATTGCCCCGGAGGGGTCTAGTTTATTGGGCACCCCCTTACATCCTGTGCAAGGTGAAGCGCAGAAGCATTTACAGTGCCCAACCGCGAAGCAGGCTAAGTTCATGCTTGCCTTTATGACTCTTGCATTAAGGGCGTGAAAGCCTGAAGGGTCATAGGGTTTGTCAGCAAGTTACATAAAGAGGGGATCCACAGTAGTTTGACCTTGACACCTCGGTCAACAAGATTTAGATTTTAGTTAGCCCCCGAGGGGGCTAGTTTATTGGGCACCCCCTTACATCCTGTGCAAGGTAAAGCGCAGAAGCGTGTACAGCGCCCATCTGGGAAGCATGCTAAGTTCATACTTGCCTTTATGACTCGTGCATTAAGGGCGTAAAAGCCTGAAGGGTCATAGGTTTTGTCAAGTTACATAAAGTGACAGAATGATGAGTGGGGGGGGGGGGGGGGTGGGGAGTTCCCGGTACATTTCATCTGTTTATGGCAAAGCGTGGCAGGTCCCTAATAATGTCAAGTGCCAGGCCTGTCACTAGGAGAAACGATATCTGGTCAGGGAGGGAAGAGGTGTTGGTAACGGCTGGGGACCTGTAGGAGGTGGTCATAGGGCAAGTGAAGACAGTGAGAGAGGGTGTGAGAGTCGGATTGGCCACAAAGTTTACACACAGTGCGGCCAGGCTCAGGGTTGCCAATGTACAGGTACCTGTACTCTAGGCGCAGTCTTATGTACATAATCTGTTGAGATCGAGTCGGGGATTGAAACTCTTTGTAGTGGCGGTTGTCGTCACCGGTTACGGCATCATAGTGGCGTAGTGTGAAGCTACCCCGTTGTTTCAGGCGTGTTCAATTTTCGTCGAATGCCTCTCGTTGTGTGGCGTGTATGCGAGATTTGAGATGATTCAGGGAGAGGGCGAGAGTGGCTTCAATATCTTCTTCTTGTGTCGCTTCTTTGGCAAGCCGATCAACAGTGTCACAGGCAGTTATTCCTATATGTGACGGGATCCAAATAAACTTGACACGGATGTCATCAGTTTGTTCTCTCCCGACTGATTATAAGGAGGTTCCGGCGTAGTAGTAAAGAGCACTGTGCGTCGTCTGCTTTGTTTACATATACTATGGCTTGTTTACGTATACCTGTACTCAGATTTGCCAGATTTGCCCCCGAGGGGGCTAGTTTATTGGGCACCCCCTTACATCCTGTGCAAGGTGAAGCGCAGAAGCGTTTACAGCGCCCAACAGGGAAGTATGAAAAGTTCATACTTGCCTTTATGACTCGTACATTAAGGGCGTAAAAGCCTGAAGGGTCATAGGTTTTGTCAAGTTACATAAAGTGAGAGAATGATGAGTGTGTGGGGGGAAAGTTCCCGGTACATTTTATCTGTTTATGGCAAAGAGTGGCAGGTCCCTAATAATGTCAAATGCCAGGCCTGTGACTAGGAGAGGGTATACCTGTACTATGGCTTCTTTACATATACCTGTACTCAGGGCCGGTTTTAAGCCTATTTGACCAATTTAATCAAATTGGGCCCCGCGCCGCAAGGAGGCCCCGCACACACGTGTGTTAGTTTTAAACTGTATACGATATTGGTAAAAAAGCTAACGTTAGACACAAAATCATTGTTATTGTCATCAAAATAATAGATCCCAGTCACGTACGAGAATTTTCTGTTTTGTCAAAAGTCCAAGGGAATTAACTCTGGTGTTGGTCCACACGCCCTGACTTTCATAATAATTTACAGGAGCGGGAAGGGTGCGAGCCAATCAGAATACAGTTTTCACTCTCTCCCAACGCTTGGACGGTGTAAGTGTGTCGGGTCTGTATTTTTGGCTGTTTTCAGGGGGGAATTCGAGTGATAACGTTGTGCTGTGTATATCAGCATGTCCTGTAATAACCAGTGAATCAGTGATCATCGTCAGACAGTGACAAAACTCCGGTCGTTGCCATAGACATGATTTGAGATGAGTTTTGCAGTGTTGACCTTGAAAATGAGAAGCATGGCCACTGGGTGGCGACCGAGGCGTGGTTTGTTTATAATTTTTGTGCTGGACAGTGATGATAATTGTTGATCCTGAGTACATGATTGATAGCGACAATAGCGATGATGAATCAGAAAATGACTTGTGATTCTGAGCACATGCAAGCACATATAGCTCTATGTAGGTAACCGAATCTTTGCGTACGTAGCGGTGTGCTATCCATGCCAAAGTGTTATATGTCCGGTTAAAGCTTTTTTTTGTCCGGTGAAGTGGTGATAAACATTGTGTGGTTTTTATTTTATAGGATCAGTGTTTCGATTTTTTGTTTTAATTATAACATTCATATATGCACATACGTATTTTTTAAGTGCCAGGGACTTCTCATTGTGAATAATTTTGTTCGTTTTTTCATTTCAGTTTATTATATGTCATTTCTGAAAAGATAATATAAAAAGCCCTTTCATCATGGCAAGCACAAGCAGAGATAGAGGCAGAGGGCGTAAGTATTTAAATGGCAACCAGAAGCGAGCACTGGCAAAGGCAAAGGTGGCTGAAAATGAAAAACATCGAGGTGCTATCAAAAAATTTCTTGTCACTCCACCTTTGAAACGCCCATGTATTGAAGATGAAGAAGACAAAAACGATTCAGAAAATGACAATACAGCCATTAGTCCAATTACAGTTGATGAATACAATGAAGAAATTGATATTCAGTTTGAAAAAGTTCAAGTTGACACACAGACACAGTTGAATCAAACTGAAGACGATCTTAATACAACAGAAGACAGTGCCAAAGTGAGAAGTCCACTTATAGCTAAAAAAGAGTCAGAAGGCCAAGCCCAAACATCAAACAGTGATGGATCATCCACAAGTACAGTTGTAATTAACATTAATGATGACCCGGCGAGTTGGCCATCGAATATAAATAGAAATATAAGAGATTATTTAACAATGAAAGGGCCTCCTGATATTCCAGTGAACAAGTTTCCACGAAATGAAAAGGGATTGTCACAATCCGATTGTGTTTTTCTAAGTTTCACTGTAAGAGAAAACTTCCAAATGGGGAGTATGTTGATAGACCTTGGATTATTTATTCTCAGTCTGCTGATAGAATTTATTGCTTTTATTGTAAGCTTTTTAGTATGAACAAAACCAGTGCATTATCAGCAAGTGGATTCAACAACTGGTCTAATCTTCATACAAGGTTGTATGAGCATGAAAATTCTAAAAACCATTTGGAAGCAACATGGCAATTCTGGGAGTTATACCAAAGACATTATAGTGGACAGACTATTGACAAAGAACGTGAACTAACTATTAATAAACATGCAAAGTACTGGCAGCAAGTATTCAAAAGGCTAGTGGCAATAGTGCAGTTTCTTGCTGAGAGAAATCTAGCGTTAAGAGGGACAGAAGAAAAAGTTGGTAATGAGAGTGTACACAATGGAAACTTTTTAGGTTTAGTGGAGCTGTTTGCAAAGTTTGACTCTGTTCTTGAAGAACATTTACGTAAAGTCAAGGCCAACGAAATTCATAATCACTATTTAGGAAAAGATACTCAGAATGAACTACTAGACATTATGGCTACAGCTGTTTTGAATGAGATACTGAATCGCGTAAAAGCAGCTAAGTACTATGCCATAATTTTAGACTGCACACCTGACTTGAGCCACCAGGAGCAAATGTCTCTAACGATCAGGTATGTTTCTGATGGCAACTTGGCTCCTTCAGGTGTTTATGAACATTTCATACAGTTTATGCAGGTTGAAAGTAGCACAGGAGAAAATTGATATAAAACATTATTAAACACACTAGAGGAATTAAAATTGGATGTGAAAGACATTCGAGGCCAAGGTTATGACAACGGTAGCAATATGAAAGGTCACACATCGGGAGTACAAACACGGCTGTTGCAGGATAATCCAAGAGCCTTCTTTGTACCCTGCGCATGTCACAATTATAACCTGTTACTAGGAGATGTAGCCAAGTGCTGTCCAGATGCTATAACATTTTTTGGGATCTTGCAAAGGATCTACATAATGTTCTCAGCATCAACAAAGAGGTGGGCAGTTTTTAAGAAACATGTACCTGGGTTATCAGTGAAACCCTTGAGCGACACAAGGTGGGAGTGTCGGATTGATAGTGTTAAAGCTATTCGTTATCAGGTTGGAGAAGTATATGATGCACTTGTGGAAACATAAGAGATAACAGATGAGCCCAAGGTAAAAGCAGAGACAGAAGGTTTAGCAAACCAGCTAAAAGACTATAAATTTTTAGTTTCTTTGATATTTTGGCATGATTTACTTTTTAAAGTTACCTATGTTAGCAAGGAACTACAAGGTAAAACAAAGGACATTGATGAAGGCATGGAGTCATTTGAAAAACTATTATCATGGCTAAGAAAATATAGAGAGAGTGGTTTTAATGATGTCCTAATAGGCGTAAATGATTTGGCTGAAGCTGTTGAATTACCACTAGAATTTAGGAAATTTCAAGATAAACGACTACAAAGAAGGAAGAGAATGTTTTCATATGAGGCAAAAGATCAAGCTTTCGATGATCCAAAAGAAGCATATAGAGTTCAGTGCTTTACCTTAGTGCTAGACAAAGCTATTCAATCTCTAGAATCTAGATTTATGCAGCTTAAAAGCCATATAAAATTATTTGGATTTTTAAATAACTTTCAGGGCTTACAAAAGGCAGAAATAAGGAAACACACAGTAGACCTTGAAGCAGCTTTAATTGACACCAAACTAAAACAGAACACTGATGTAGAGGTAGGTACTGTAACAAGTAAAGATGTAGATGGTTATCTGTTGGCTGAAGAACTTGAAGCTCTGAAAACTTTTCTGCCCACCAGTGTCGCCAAGCCCCAAGCCCTCTTTGAATACCTGGTAGTAAACAATCGATTCACTGCATTTCCTAATGTTTTTGTTGCGTTGAGAATTTACTTAACACTGCCCGTAACAGTCGCATCGGGTGAGAGAAGTTTTTCTAAACTAAAACTGATTAAAACATACTTACGGTCAACAATTTCACAAGAAAGACTAAACAATTTGGCGATGCTATCTATAGAAAGTGACATTACCAAAACCCTTGACTTTAAAATGATTTTGAAAGATTTTGCAAATAAAAAAGCCAGAAAAGTGTGTTTCTAAAAGGTCCGTGCATAAACAGTTTGTCTGTAATTGTCTTAACTTGTAATAAAAAATCAAAACTTTTATACTGTTTTTAAACTTTTAGTATATCAAGTAATTAATGCTTTTTGGCTAAGGCGGGCATACTCCACGAAATATAAAACATCAATCTTCGACTTTGTAGAGTAGAGGGCCCCACTATCAATTTTCTAATTGGGCCCCGCAATTCCTAGCACCGGCCCTGCCTGTACTACGGCTTGTTTACATATACTATGGTTTGTTTGCATATACTATGGCTTGCTTATAAATACTATGGTTTGTTTACATCATCTTAAGGGTGAAACACAAATTCAAAACAAACGTGACAATGAGTAATACCATTTTTAAAGCGTTTCTCGTATAGTAACGGGTCAGCTCAATAGATAGCGCTGCTAGGCTGATCTAAAGCATAACATTTTTTTATCGATGTAGATGGTAACTTCCCCGTCTTACACACAAGCATATCCGAAGCTGAACAATTTAGAGTAATGTACAGTATTATTACTTCTGTTTATTTTTCCGTAAAGTTTTTCTTAGTTTATTTTCTTTATTACGATATAAATTAATTTAACCTAAAGTTTTTATTAAATCTTGTATGTTCTATTAAGGTATGTTTTCTTATTTAAGATTACCTTATTCTGATACGGTTTTTGGAGGGAAGAAGACTAAACAGGTGATTGACACGCTGACGCCTCAGTTCTAATACAGACACAGAGGGGGCTGGTGCTGTCGGTCATCTCTCTCACTTCCCAGAGACTTCGTTAGATGTACAGTAAGTGTTATTTTTAATGTATTTAATTGGTTAAATTTATACTTGTGTAAAGGTCGATATATTAAGGTTATTTATTTGTACCGATTTATTTTAAAAGGAAATACTTTAAATGGTACAAGAAGCACGAGTGAACAAGCATAGGTTAATGGTCTTTAACGCTCGTAATCACATTGACAAGTTACCTTAGAGAATACTTAACTATTTTGGCTTCATGATTTTATTTAAATTAATGAAATATGATTTAGTTTTGTTCAGTTCTTAAGACGGTGTTCATAGTGACGTAGTTCATGGTGACGTCGTTCATGGTGACGCTGTTCATAGTGACGTTCATACCCAAGTGACTGTTTTGGTATTGTATGTTACAGGAGTTACCTTAAAAGTATTTGTTACTCGTAAGATTTTCGGTAATACTGGACCTTTGGCTGTCCATAGGTTCCCGTCATGTTTACCCGGGGTCTTACTCACTTGGTTAGGTTAGGTAGATTGGTTTGGTTGGTTGGTTCCTTTGGTTTGTGTATTTTTGGCGTTTTACTCAAATTTGACAAAATTTGTGTAAATTAGCAGTTTGTTAAAAATGAATGTTCATTTTTTTGCAGTAACATAATTTGCAATTGAAATAAAGGTCAGATTGGAGTAAAAACCGAAGTAAAAAAAAAAAACAATTTCTCGTACCAATACCCAAGGACAGCCAATGGACGAATAATAGCTATCTTTTATTTACAGATGATGTATCCAGTTGTTAGTGTTGTGTTAAAGGCCAGTTTGGTGTATCAGTGGTCGTCAGCGTGGATAGTACAGCACCCTATTTATTGAGATAAGTTTGTCAGATACGTTTTCGTTAACAACCAATCACCCTTTTTCCACTATTTTTCGATAGTTTTCTAGATTTGGAAGATTCTAACATTTATTTTTGGGGCAAATCACTTATTTTATTCCCACTCCAACGGTGTAGGGGGGGGGGGGGTTACTAACAATATTTGTTTGTTTGAAGTGAGCAGGGCTTTAAAGAAGAGGGAAATGTGGGGTAAAATACTATAAATAACACTAAACAACTCTTATAAAACCTGACCTAACGTTTGCTAACTTCTAAAACTCCAAATGTAAAAGTTTATCTTACTCACGTTTTTGGTGTTTAGTAGGTGGTAAGACGAGGGATTTATAAGTTAAGTGATTCTTAACATTTTCTCAAGTTAGGAAACATTAGGTCAGGTTTTCAAAGGTTTGTTTGGTATTATTTAACGAACGAAAGCGATGTTGTGTGTAACCATAACATCAAATTGGGACTTGGAAAAATTCATTACCACAGATAAATGGTGAATATCGCGTTTATTTTTGGAATGCCGCTAGATTAAAGTATATTCTTTAGTTTCTCGATGAGATCTATTAAATGGCAAGAGAAACAAATCGTCAAAAGGTGATGGGTGGTTAACGAAAAATGTCTGTGTTCTATAGTGAAATGTAAAGTGTGTCGCATTAACTTTGCAAGTGGGGTCAAGGTGTGGTCGATCACACCTGGACATTGGCAAGTACTGGTTCTGTTACACACTGTTGGCAAGTACTGGGCATGTACTGGTGTAAGGGCCTGGGACTTAGGGATATAAATCCCTTACCAAACTAATCAGGATCTTAATAAAGGAATGTCAAGGACCATGGTTTTCTGAGGAATAACAATCAACCGTTTGAGTTTGACATCTCTTTACTATAAAAAATATAACAACTGACACCACTCAACAAACATCAAGTAACAATTACGGGAGTCAAACAATGCAGTAAACAGTTAATGGAGTCAAGTAATTAAGGGAAGCAAACAATTAATGGGAGTCGGCAATTAATAGAATCAAACAATTAATGGAATCAAACAATTAATGGGAGCCAACAACTGATAGAATCAATCAATATAAGGGGGTCAGCAATTAAAGGAATCAAACAGTAGAATCAACCAATGAGCAGATAGATACTTCCTACGACAGTGGCCCTGGGGAAGGTTCCAAAACACAGTGATCCACTCTCAGGGGGAAGCATCCATTCAACCTCACTCGAGCAACCGATGTCTTGATAGAGCAGACGAAACACCGGGGCACAGACGGTGGAGAGGAGCAGCGATAGTGGTTGATGTCCAGAGAATTGACAGTCGATAGGTGAAGGTCTGGGAAAACAGCCCACGAGTCCAGGACCTATGATGAGATCACAGCCAGAATTTGACGAACAGTGACTGTATGGCGGCTGGGGTGAATCTGCCTGTGACACTGGTAGTCGCTGCCGTTCTCACCTCTGTCCAACCCCCCCCCCCCCCAAGTGTTGGTCGCACCAACCAACAAACAAGCGAGTAAGCAGCGGTAACGAGCAGGAAGATCGTTTCCGCCCTTACACAGCTCCCCCCCAACAAAAATCTACTGTAAGGTAGATTAAAACTTAAGATCAGTACACAAAGCATAATCATCTTACATCAAATGCTTAAGTACACACAGCAAAATAGAGGGTCACATAAAAACAATAGGTGGTAACTTGATGTCCAAAACATAAGGCCATATCAAGGAACTGCACGTGGGGTCCACTTCAGTCCAGGTTTAAATTTGGGCCTATTTCCATTCGTAGAGGATTCTTCCATCTCGTCAGGTGTTATCAGCAACTGACAACCGAGATCATCAGAGTCTGGCGCCCGAACTTCACAGGAACTTTTGCAGGGTAATGCCTCGACTAACTCCAGCTTGGGAACGTCGTCAAGGACACGAGCAATGTGGGTCCTGTAATTATATTGCCTTAACAAATTAGCTTGGTGTAATTTAGGCGTCTTAGAGGAAGGGGGTGAGAACGGTCCAACAAAATCTATGGCTACCCGAGAAGATGGTTCTTCAATGGCGGGTAAGGGTTCAAGTGGAACAGGACGGACTCTACCCTTGGCGGACATACGTGGGCACTGATCACAACTCCTACAAAAAGCTCTAATATCCGCTCCCATGCCTGCTCGGTAAAACTGATCAGCAACCTTCCTATAAGTTTTCTTACGAGAACAGTGACTTGCTAGAGGGTTCTTGTGAGCTACACAGAGAATGTTACTACGACAAACAGCAGGGACAACAAGTAAAAACCGACCTACTTTGGCTGGTCGCTTGGGTGACACACAAGACCTGTGTAATACCCCATTAACAGAAACAAACTTATAAACCGACCCATCTCTCACCTGATCCTCCTCCCCGGAAGTCACCTTCTCCCTTACCAGCATCAGAGTGGCACACGAGTCTTGAAGCTTGGCGAACTCCTTGGGCGTCACAGTCAGTGGCAACAAATTCGGTTTCACCTTCGCCGTCTGTGTCTCTACAGCTTGGACCTTGGCTGCAGGCCAGGCGGCGTTTGAGGGTGGCGAGGCGACGTCGTCGTCAGCAGGTGGCGTGGGGACTTTTGCTGGTGGCGAGGAGAGTTTTAAAGGTTCCGGGTAGTTAGGATCACGAACACCGGGCACATTACCAATGAGGACACTAGCAAATTTAATGGTTGCTCTTACCACATTAGACCAACCAGTGAAATAGGGGCACCGCAGATAGCACCTAACAACAGGAAACTGGTCAACACGACCTAAATAATCGGCGATAGTGTCAGGCAGGTCTTCCTCAGAGACAATAATGCACGAGCAACCAGTGTCCTTGATGAAAGTAGATGCCCTAGACACATTTATTGTTCCACTGACAAAATAACGGGGGCAGCTCCTGTCTTCCAAACAGAATCCGACCTTGTTGCTGGGCTGATGAGTGTCAGCAGTCTTGAAGACGAGGGGATTCCTGGGACAGCGAGAACGAATGTGCCCTTCTTCTCCGCAGCTGTGACACCGCACGGCTGGTGAACTGCTCCTGTGTAGTCCTGGGGATGGTTCCTCGGAGGACGGAGGCTTCGCCATCTTTACTACAGGAGGGCAAGACTTGGGGTAGGCGTTGCGAGCTGACGCCCAATTGTCGGCAAGGTGCACAGTTTCTCCAAGCGTCGCTGGCTGGTGTTCTTTGATGAAAATTCTCAAGTCTGGAGGTAGAGAAGACAAAAACTGATCTAATATCTTGAAGTTAGAGAGACTCAAAGGTCTCTTCAACCCCTGATGTCCCCAGCCATTGTTGAAACAAACGACCCAGGTGAATCGAAAACTGCTGGAACGTTTCTCCTGCTCTAATCTTCGTTCTGCGGAAATCAACACGATAACCGTCAGAAGCCTTGTTAAGTCCTCGCAAGAGAGCTTGCTTCAACAAGAAGTAATCTCTGGTGATGTCGGCAGACAGGGACGTGTAAATCTCTACCAGCTTACCACTCAGTAGGCTACCCAACCTTACAGCATAGCTATCTGGGTCCACACCAAGCAGCTCAGCTAACCGTTCAAACCTAACAAGGTAGGAGGCGATGTCTTCTCCTTCACGGTACACAGGCAAGCTGGGTTTTACCACATTGTCTTGTATATGGCCAGAGGATTCTGGTCTACTTGAAGCATTAATCATAGCTAGTTCTAGGTCCTTTTCTATCTGCAACTTAGCTAATTCGAACCCTCTTTCTCTATCACGTTCCTCTTTTTCTCTGACCTTCCTCCAACTCTCTTTTTCTGAAGTTCCTCTCTCGCTTTCTGACGTTCCTCTCTTTTGGCATTCTGTTGGGTGACCACATACTGACCAACTTCATTACCTGTCAGACCCAGGGCCACCGCTTGACCTTTCAACCCCTCAAATTTATACATAATGATCCGAAAGTACATGAGCAAAACAAAAAATACACAACTTACCCAACACATAGTCAAAGGTAACTCACCTAGTGGCTCCATCAGACCACTACATGATTTGATCCGACTGGAGGGAACCTTGTTCCGCACCCACCCCAGCTGAATCACTCTCAGGGTAAAGAAACCGCACCAGGTGAAACAACAGCATCCACAGTGCACCCAAACCAACACTAATTAACTTCCCCAAGTACAAGGGAGAGCAACAAAATTAGCACACAGAAGGAAGGGATAATCACTGAACAACACTTACTTCCGGGCCACAGACAGCAAGGCGGCGCGCTCACGGCGACTTACAACAACACCGAAACGAATGTTAGCCCTCGGAAACCAAAGGTCAGAGACAATCCTGGCAAGGTCGCCACTTGTAAGGGCCTGGGACTTAGGGATATAAATCCCTTACCAGACTAATCAGGATCTTAATAAAGGAATGTCAAGGGCCGTGGCTTTCTGAGGAGTAACAAACGACCGTTTGAGATTGACATCTCTTTACTATAAAAAATATAACACAAAACTCTGACACCACCCAACAAACAAAAAGTAACAATTACGGGAGTCAAACAGTTAATGCAGTAAACAGTTAATGGAGTCAAATAATTAAGGGAAACAAACAATTAAAGGAAGTGCATGTGTTCTGGGTATCAAGTTCTATCTACAGGAGCGAACACAAACACCTGTAGAGTTTTCGTAGGTTCTATTTACTGGATAAACAGAGATACACAGGGAGGTGGCGCTCCTTACTCTGTCTGGGGGGTCAACTAGCCTTTTCGGGCGACATATGGTAAGTGATACATTAGCAGCTTCCATATGTCGCCAGGCACATTAATTAAGCGTGTGGGACATGGTAAATACATTGCCACATGCTGCTAGCTAGGCTGAATAAATAATGTATATAAATGGAGCACATACATAATATACATACATAATATACATAAGCATACATAATATACATACACCTCCCTCCCCCCTATACGCTCATAGCAAAGTCTTGAGTGGACCTTTTCTTTCGGATCCGTTCTGAGCGTCGAGGGACTTGATCACTGGGAAGGGTATGGGACTCAACACTGGTGGCGGGGTCAGCAGAAGGCGTTGTTACGGGGCGGAGAAAACGGCGGTTCCTCCACCACACACGACCACTGGGTAACCGCTCCTGGTAGTCCCGTGACCTACCGAGACCCATGACTACTCCCACTTTGTCCCAACTTAGGGAGGTCGGGTCCTGAACACGGACTTGGGTGCCAACACTCAACCTGGGGAGAGAACGGGCGTTGTTGTTGTAGCGGGCGACGACATCATGAACACGTTCGGCGGCTCGGCGATCACAATCCTCTGTCTTGGCCTGCCACTCATTGGAGAAGGATTGAGGGTGAGCAGGGACACAAGAACAAAGGGGGCGTCCATACAAGACCTGGGCAGGGGAGCGTCCGGTGTAGTTAGGTGTGTTGCGGAGTTCAAGAAGACCCCGGTCGAAGGCCTCGCAGTTAATATTCCCAGAAGGGGCCACCTTAAGGATGAGGTGCTTCAGGGATTTGACAGCAGCCTCAGCGTGGACGTTGGACTGCGGGTGATGGGGCGATGACAACACATGCCGGACTCCCCATAGGTCAGGGAACACAGCAAAGTCCCGGCTTGTGAACTGGGGCCCTCCGTCGGTTCGCAGGCGCACAGGAACGCCCACGTCATGGAAATAGTGGCGGAACTTGCTGATGGTGGCGGCAGACGTCGTGTCATTACCGCACTTGATGACAACCGGCCAACCAGAGAGGCGGTCGACGATAACAAGGAAGGACTTTCCTGACACAGAGAAAAAGTCGACCGACACAGACTCAAAGGGGCGGGTGGGGTTGTCGTCACTCATGAAGGGCTCCTGCTGCTGGCTGGGTTGTAATACTTGGCAGGGCTCACACGCACGGACAACATTGGAGATGTCGGAGTCGATGCCGGGCCAGAACACAGTCTGTCGTGCACGTCGTTTGGTGGCCTCAGCTCCACGGTGACTGTCGTGAAGGCGAGCTAAGACGTGGGGACGTGAGGCAGCAGGGACAACTACACGTGCTCCGTACAGAACAAGGTCCCCGTCGCAGTAGAGTTCATCGCGGAGTTTCCAATACGGGAGCAGGGTTTGTGAAGGTCGTAGCGGTTGCTAGGGAATCCATTCCTCACACACTCGATGAGTAGGACGTAGGAAGGGTCATCTCGGGCCGCTGTTCGAAGGTCCTCCATTGCCTTGTCGTCATCTGGTGACAGGTCCGAACGAAGGGATTGGACGGCGTGTAGAGTGACCACAGTCCTGACGGAAAGAGCGAGGTGGGCGGGATAAGGCATCAGGGATGCAGAGCTTACCAGCACGCCACACTGCTGTGAAGACGTACGTCGAGAGCTTCTCTTTCAGACGCTGAAGGCGAGGGTTCTCAACGGCGTCCAGCGTGTAGTGGTTGAGGATCGGAACAAGCGGGCGATGGTCGGTCACTAGGTGAAAGTGTTGCAGGCCTATGAGGTAAAACCTGCACTTGGACATCGCCCAAACCACAGCCAACAGCTCCAACTCAATAGTGGCGTAGCACGTCTCGGTGTCAGAGAGGAAACGCGAGCCACACTGGACGAGCCGGAACTGCCCTCCACCATGATCCTGCAATAGGGCGTTTCCCACGCCGTACAAGCGTGAGGCATCTGTCTGCAGAACCGTTGGCAAGGCTGGGTCAAACATGGCGAGGACAGGTGGACTAGACAGGGCCTGTTTCACTTGCTGGAAGGCCTTGTCGTGATCGGGGGTCCACAGGAATGTCCTCTTGGGGCTCATCAGGGGGCGAAGTGGTTGGGCAGCTGCGGAGATGTCCGGCGAAAACTCTGCTAACTGGTTGACGAGACCGATGAAGGACCTCAAGTCGGTGAGGTTAGCAGGGGTGGGGAAATCCGTGGTGGCGCGGACCTTCTCCGGGTCAGCTGCAATACCATTCCCTGAGAGGGTGTACCCACAAAAGTTCACTGAAGAGCTGGCCAGAACAAACTTGTCGGGATTTAGGGTGATGCCGTGCTTCTGGCACCTGTTGAGTACCTCGTAGATACGGCAGAGGTGGTCCATGTAATCCTCATCGTACACGAGTATGTCGTCGACCACTTTTTGCGCAGTTTGCGAGACCTTGTAGAGCCATATCACCTCGAAGGCAGAAAGCGCCTCCTGTAGCGGCGAATCCCATGGGGCCACGGCAATAACTGTAACGTCCATGCTGGGTAATGAAAGTTGTAAGTGGTCGGTCTTCTTCGGCAAGCTCTATCTGCCAGTACCCACACATGGCGTCCATCGTCGTGAAGAAGCGCGCCTTCAAGTTCGCACTGCGTATAGCTGCAAAGGGCGTGGGAGAAGGGTGCGTAGGACGAGCCTCCTTTTCAAACTTTCCAGAGTTCCCGCACTTACTACAAAGTTGCTAAGCTTGTTCCACTCGTCTACCACCCTATTTGTGAACCAGTTTCTTCCTATCTCCCTCCTAAACCTAAACTTACCCAACTTGAATCCGTTGCTTCGAATCCTATCCTGCTCGGATATTATAAGAACTTTATCTATATCCCCTTTATTGATTCCTTTCACCTACTTAAATACTTCTATCATATCTCCCCACACTCTTCGTCTTTCTAGGGAATACAAGTTAAGTTTCTTTAACCTATCCTGATATGGAAGGTTTCTAAGTCCCGGAATCATTTTTGTCATTCTTCGCTGCACCGACTCTAGTGAATTTATATCCATTCTATAATAGGGGCACCAGAAGTGAACCGCATAATCGAGGTGCGGCCTGACTAGCGCAAGATATAGTTACAATAAGACCTCTGCACTCTTGTTACTTAAACTTCTAGATATAAAACCCAATACTCTGTTTGCCTTATTTCGAACATTAACGCACTGTTTTCTAGGCAGTAGGTCCGGTCTTACAAGTACCCCTAGGTCTCTTTCACAAGTCGAATTCTCTAGGTTGATGTTGTTAAGGCTGTATACATTATCAGTATTTGTTCTTCCAATATTAAGTACACTGCACTTGCTGGTGTTGAATTTCATTTACCATTTATCAGACCACCCCTGCAGTTTATTTAGATCCTCCTGTAATGTATTTGCATCCTGCCCTGAATTAATCTGCCGCCCTATTTTGGTGTCATCCGCAAACTTGCTTATGTCACTGCTGATCCCACTCAGATTTAACACCATCTACGCTGACCCTCTGCGTTCTATCGGTGAGCCATGATTTTATCCAATTTAAAACTTTCCCCTCGATACCATGAGCCTTAATTTTTCTCAGAAGCCTCTGATGCGGTACTCTATCAAATGCTTTGCTAAAGTCTAAGTAAATAACATCGTAATTTTCGTCATTATCTACTACCTCGAAGACTTTCCTAAAAAACGTCAGCAGATTTGTTAGACAAGATTTTCCCTTTGAAAACCCATGTTGAGAGTCGTAGATTAATTTGCTTTTCTCTAGATGCGATCTGATGCTATCTGCTATAATTGAATCAAGAAATTTCCCCACTTCTGACGTCAAACTGATCGGCCGGTAATTTGACGCTGATGCTCTGTCTCTCTTTTTGAATATGGGTACTACATTTGCCTGTTTCCACAAGTCTGGCACAACTCAGGTGTCTAATGACAAGTTTACGAGGGGTCCGCTAATCTGTTCCCTACACTCTTTCAAGACTCGAGGGAAAATTTCATCCGGCCCTGGGGATTTTGTTTTCTTTAGTTTATTTATCTTCTTAAGAACATCCTCTTTTCTGGTAGTGATATTCTTTAATTTCTCTTCTTCCTTTCCCTTAAATATCAGTTCCACCTCTGGAATTTCATCCCAAATTTCTTCTGTGAAAACTGATAAGAAGTAGCTGTTCAATGCTTTGTTTATTTCTTCACTGCTATTTATCACTTCTCTCCTCCCTGACTTTAAAGGCCTAACTTTGTCCTTGACCTTTGTCCTATATACCTGGAAAAATCCCTTGGGATTCGCCTTGGATTCTCTTGCTATTTTGATTTCATAGTCTCTCTTTGCTTTCCTTACATTTTTCTCAACATTCCTAGATAGTTCATTATACCTATTTCTGAGCTGCTCCTCCCCTCCCTTTAATTTCTTATATATTCCTTTCTTTATTCCTATGTCATGTTTAAGTTTTCTGGTCATCCACCTTGGCGCATTCCTCCCAACTCGTTACTATGTACATTACATCACCACCCGTGCCTTTTATAACACTTTACTTTAATACTTCAACCTTTGGTAACGTGACGTGAGAGTTAAGCCCATGGGTACATGTAATTATAGTATCAAGCAATAGGAAGAGAACAACAGTGAGTACTATAGGTGAATAATTGACCCAACATACAAATACAACATTTATTCAGACACAAAAATGGATGTAGAAAAAAACGTTATATACACCAAAACGAACTCCTGGTACCCTGCCCTCAGGCTCAATTTACTCACACCACGACTGGGTGAACATACACAATAACACACATAAACTCTTACAGCACCTTAGCACCAAGAAAACCAGTGGCAACTGCCAGCACAACACTCAACACTCCAGGAGTAATACTCAGGCGACCGCCATGGAGGTCTCGTCACCTCGTGTCACCTTTCAACGAACTCTGAAGATTCCGGTGTAATAACACAACCACACAAATAGCCCTACTAAGCTAGGCACTCATCCACCAATGATGGGGGCTGGTAGGTGTTTGTGGCTTGGTGATCCGGGGTCACCTCGTGGGCCCAGCGTTAGGGTCAGGCTGGCCAGCTAAGGGGCCCATAAGTGGTAGTGGAGCTTCTGACGGTCGGGATTCACGGAGATAACCGATCCTACTGGACCTCAGACATCTCCCCAGACTAGTGGATGCAACATCCACGCTACAAACACGGCCTAGGCTGCGATAGGGTCCTGTGTGGGTGAGGAACGAGGCACTTACTGACCGTTGATAGCGACATCAACATTCAAAGGGATGTTAAGGACATAAACAATACTTCACTCAAAGCACATCAACTACGTTACTGTAACACTTGCACAATCAAACTATTAATTAGGTCAAATCACTTAAAAATGGCGAATTACAACACAGAGTGGAATGACCTACCTGTGTGGGTGAGGAACGAGGCACTTACTGCCCGTTGAATGGCCCGCTGCACTCTCACTTGGTCACGGATTCCACCTATTTAACTATTCCACTAAATTACGTTACTGTACACTCTGACGTTTGAAACTGAGACTACAAACTCAGTTTCCTTCCCTAATATTCTTTTCACAAACAATGCTCTGACTGAGCTATCAAAGGCAAGAATTAAATTGATCACAAACGGTCTCGGATGGTAATCCCAGTAAGCAATTTCCAACACGCAGCCTGCCGACACACGAAGACGCTGGTCTAAAGTCTCTATCAGGAAAATAAACTAATTCCATAGTTAACATCCCTACAACAATTTCACTATGATTATCAGGGTCTCTGATTATTCATAGGTGAAAAGGGTTTACAGGGTCTCAGTAGGTGCAAGAGTTTACAACTCGGTCAAGACAATGACGACATCTCGATGACGTCATCAAAGAAATAGAGAAAACGGAGGACGTTTCTACTAGGGGACTGAGAAGGTTTTGTGGACGTTTAAGAGTCATGTGAATCCTTAGGGTTTTCAGGCTATGTGAGGGGGTGGATTCTCGAGCTGCCACCAATGTGAGGGGGCGGATTCTTGGTCTGTCACCAATGTGAGGGGGCCTGACTCCCTCTCTGTTTCTACACCACCCTCATCTTATTTACTTCTCTTAGTTCTTACTCTTACTCAGTTCCGTCACCTATTCTTGGGTAGCATGGAAATTCCTTTGGTAGCCTGGGCATTCTTTGGGTAGCATGGTCATTCTTTTGGTAGCCTGGGCATTCTTTTGGTAGCATGGTCGAGGGTCTAGGCATGTGAGTATGGTAATTTTGGTATCAGGTCACTTGGATGGAAATAAAGGTAAAATACTGTGGGAGAAATGAATACACCTTAATTACTCTAAAACAAGTTTATTAATATGCAATCAATGGGAAAAGATTTTGTATTAATCATGTGATTACCAGGTTCACCTCCTGGGCTTAGTGCAAACTCAGTACCTTCTTCTTTACTCTTACTCACAACATTACTGGTGGTACGTTACATGGCACTCATTGTAGATTATTCAACATATACGTAAACAATGACACTAGTATATGCAGGGGTCCGCTACCCAACATGGGATAATTATTTCCAACTAATTATCCCTAACATACATGTTACAACACTCTCTGTGGACATATACTTCCAAGGAGTAACCCAGGGTAGAGCACTGGGGCTGTTGTTATTGTGGGGTAGCCAGACACATGGCGGGTCTGGGGTCTGGCCCAACGAAGCCTTGGGGCACATTAATCAGGCCGCATCGGTGCCATCTTCTCATATATGTTCCCGGCTGGACATCTAATACATCCGAGGCCGTTGTTGGATGGTAGAGCGATTCAAGAATCACAATGGGATCGGGAGACAAACGGGGCAGCGTCAGGGGACCTGTATGGATGAAGGGACGGGCACTCACTAACGGTGACAACAACATTACGTTTCAGGGGACGTTAAAGACGTAAATATGACTTCACTCAGAGCATATCAACTACGTTACTGTAACACTTGCACAATCAACTATTAATTGGGTCAAATCACTTAAAGAAGGGCGAATTACAACACAGAGTGGAATGGCATACCTGTATGGATGAAGGGACGGGCACTCACTAACGGTAGAAATGCCCGTGGGGCCCTCACTCAAAACAGACCAGGGAGTCCACCTACTCCTATTCCGGTGAATTAATTTACGGTACACTCTGACGTTGAAACTGAGACTATGAACTCATTTTCATTCTCTACTATTATCTTCACTAACAATGTTCTGACTCAGCTATCGAAAGCAAAATTAAATTGATTACAAAGGGTTGGATGGCAACAGGTCCCAACATACAGCGTCTGCTCCCATAGACAAAGACGGGGGAAACAGAGAAAACGGGGGACGTTTCCACTGGGGGACTCAGAAGGTTTTGTGGACGTTTGAGCGTAATATGAATCCTTAAGGTTTTCAGGTTAGCTCTTATCATGATCATTACAAAGCTTCCCCCTTCCCCAAGATTTATATTATGCGGTAACGTTCGCAAAACATGTACGGTAATCACACAGATTCTTTAAACAACTGTTACCTTTCGTCACGGTTTCACACTACATACACTCGTAATACACATCAGGACTCTTACAGGTATCTGGTACAAAAGCATACAAAATAAAAACAAACAATGGTTACATACATGGGATAAACAGTAGCAAAAAAAAATTAATCCATTATCATTGACAACATGGCATAGGGAAACAAAATACAAGTAATTAAACATACATAGGAAAATAATGCAACAATAAAGAAAAAACAAAAAATGGGGTTACATACATAACATAAAAAATTTGTTACACCATACAAACTCTGAAGACACCGTTTCTCATATCATAGTTCAAAGAGGAGATTTATCAAATGCTTACTCGACACCACTGAGATTTAACTTAGACTTCTCAAGCTAGGACGTAGATGAACAGACCCCATCAAGTCGAAGGAATGACATGTTGCTCTTAATCTAAAGAGTTGTGTCGCACTCGCGAGAGGCAGCACCATTCAAGGGACTCCAAACGAGCGGGTATTCCCAAGAATTCAATGCTAACAAAACGGTCCTCATGAGAACACCACCAAACCAAAAACTGTCTGTACTTATGGCATTAGCCATGTAGTAAAATCAGCGCCATTGTCGAGGCCTGACTCCACCTGAAAGTCACGAACATTACTCCTATACACATCCACAATAAGCCTAGCTAGGGCTTTACCGGCAAAACTTGAGAACTCTCAACTGGTATCTTTACTCAACTAGTAACAGATACCCATCAGATGATTGCATAACAGCCAATCCATCTTCCAATCTCTGTGTCTACTGCACTTGACAATCCCCATCAAAAAAAAAAATCAAAGAAAAAAAAAATCACAAACACCTACACACTCCCAAACATTCCCAACTCACATGGCAAACAACGTACTCACTTACCAGTTGTACTTCTCAATTGCAACACATGTATGCAAAACATCACTCTTCACCACGCATGTCAACAATCAATTCCTTCCAGTCAAAGTCTACAGCCCTTTAAAGAAATCTCGGTAACACTGATGCTCGTCTCTCACATAACTAGCAAGAGAGGCATTCCACACTCTTCTTTTCTACACTTCCTTGTCCTTCAGGCCATGCACCTGATGAAACAACTGGTGGTGAAACCTGGGTGTCATTCCTGAGAATGAACATGTCTCCACCCTCATACTTCTCAAGTCTACACATCAACTTACTGGACACAGGTTCTGAGCTGACTGCCCTGAATTGTTCTCTTGTGACGGCCATCATGCCTGGAGGTCACAACTACTCACTGTACCACACAACACGGGCACAGTGCACACTTTCAAAAACAAATGGATTACTGCCTAACTGTCCTTCTAATACATGAGAACACTTGAAATACTGGCTCAAAATTATTGCACAACTTTCTACTCAACTTATTACTCATGACCCGTAGTAATAATACTGAAATGTGAACTTGTACTTTGTTGTCACTATTCAAGACAAACTTACTGTGCACACTCAAAGGCAATGGTACTTGTTATTGTCAATCTCTGTAGGGTGCAACGCTGTATTAACTCTTCCGGAATTACACCGAACTATAACAAATCAATCTTAAAAAAAAGAATCAGACATTTCCATTACCGAGTGTCACTTTCACAAAATAAAGTGGTAATACTGTAATATTTTACGAGACTGTCCCCTCAGTACTCAACAAATATTCACTGTCTTTTCAATTGCAATGATTTCATCACTTATCACTTCACAATGTACTCTGTTGTACTCACAAACGGGGGTCCTTACATGTACTTTCACCAATCAATTTTCAAAGATTGCATTCTTTTACAGATGTCCATATCACCATAGAGTCCTCAACTCATCAAAGCAATTGCTGAAATTATACATGTATTAGATCTCAAATAAACATAAAACACACTTAATGACATTGCCTGTAAGTCTACACTGCTAGAAACTAATGCTCTATTCACTAAAATCATACTAATAGAAACAATACAAAAAATACAAAATACTCGGGTATCTAACACAACACAGGTTATACCAATAAATTCACTTGTCAAAACTGACCTCAGCTTATAACTAAACACTTCCAATTAAAATTAAAACAACTACACCCATATTATGTCAATTACAAATAACACTAATACATAACCTTAATATAATTATGGCCTTCCGGTACACTCAGAAATCGACACTGTCCACAACGCTCGTAACATTGCACATGATCAATGTCCCTCATTGTCTGTAAATAACATAGCATTAACTCGAGTGATCACAACAATTGCTATGGTACCAGTGCAGAAAGGCACCCAAAAAAAATTTACCTTGGCATACAACCAACACTTTCTGAGATTTCACAAAAGACTGCAAAAAAAATTAGGTAGCTAACCTCTGTTTTCAGACATTTTCAGACACTTTTCAATACCTTTTACTGTACACTTTACTTTAAAACAGATTTCTAATTTTCTCGAGGCCCATGTTCTAACCTAACTCCAAATATAGTATTTGCCGTGAACTGTTTTCAACATCTCCGTAACCTCAAAAAAATTTTGCACAGAATTACACTATACTGTACACTGGGAAAAATTTCCATTACAAGATTATTAGCACTCTGAAATATTCATTAGTTACAGTGACATGGTTAGGTAGATGCACGGAGAAATGGTTATTACAGCTCACATTTAAACACAGAAATTAACCCACAGTATCACATTTATTCCTCCTGACCTTGATACCATATAAATTACATCCCAGCTGCACACCAATGTGAGGGGGCGGATTCTTGAGCTGCCACCAATGTGAGGGGCGGATTCTTGGTCTGTCACCAATGTGAGGGGGCCTGACTCCCTCTCTGTTTCTACACCACCCTCATCTTATTTACTTCTCTTAGTTCTTACTCTTACTCAGTTCCGTCACCTATTCTTGGGTAGCATGGACATTCCTTTGGTAGCCTGGGCATTCTTTGGGTAGCCTGGGCATTCTTTTGGTAGCCTGGGCATTCTTTTGGTAGCATGGTCGAGGGTCTAGGCACGTGAGTATGGTAATTTTGGTATCAGGTCACTTGGATGGAAATAAAGGTAAAATACTGTGGGAGAAATGAATACACCTTAATTACTCTAAAACAAGTTTATTAATATGCAATCAATGGGAAAAGATTTTGTATTAATCATATGATTACCAGGTTCACCTCCTGGGCTTAGTGTAAACTCAGTACCTTCTTCTTTACTCTTACTCACAACATTACTGGTGGTACGTTACATGGCACTCATTGTAGATTATTCAACATATACGTAAACAATGACACTAGTATATGCAGGGGTCCGCTACCCAACATGGGATAATTATTTCCAACTAATTATCCCTAACATACATGTTACAACACTCTCTGTGGACATATACTTCCAAGGAGTAACCCAGGATAGAGCACTGGGGCTGTTGTTATTGTGGGGTAGCCAGACTCATGGCGGGTCTGGGGTCTGGCCCAACGAAGCCTTGGGGCACATTAATCAGGCCGCATCGGTGCCATCTTCTCATATATGATCCCGGCTGGACATCTAATACATCCGAGGCCGTTGTTGGAAGGTAGAGCGATTCAAGAATCACAATGGGATCGGGAGACAAACGGGGCAGCGTCAGGGGACCTGTATGGATGAAGGGACGGGCACTCACTAACGGTGACAACAACATTACGTTTCAGGGGACGTTAAAGACGTAAATATGACTTCACTCAGAGCATATCAACTACGTTACTATAACACTTGCACAATCAACTATTAATTGGGTCAAATCACTTAAAGAAGGGCGAATTACAACACAGAGTGGAATGGCATACCTGTATGGATGAAGGGACGGACACTCACTAACGGTAGAAATGCCCGCGGGGCCCTCACTCAAAACAGACCAGGGAGTCCACCTACTCCTATTCCGGTGAATTAATTTATGGTACACTCTGACGTTGAAACTGAGACTATGAACTCATTTTCATTCTCTACTATTATCTTAACTAACAATGCTCTGACTCAGCTATCGAAAGCAAAATTAAATTGATTACAAAGGGTTGGATGGCAACAGGTCCCAACATACAGCGTCTGCTCCCATAGACAAAGACGGGGAAACAGAGAAAACGGGGGACGTTTCCACTGGGGGACTCAGAAGGTTTTGTGGACGTTTGAGCATAATATGAATCCTTAAGGTTTTCAGGTTAGCTCTTATCATGATCATTACAGCTAGCCGTCATTACGATCATGACACTGAGGCAGAATCCTACTGTCTCCTGGAGCGGAATCCTACCTTATTCTAGGGCGGAATCCTACCATATTTTGAGGTGGAATCCTACCCTATTCTGGGGCGGAATCCTGCCGTATTCAGGGACTGAATCCTACCGTATTCTGGGGCAGAATCCTACCGTCTTCTGGGATGGAATCCTACTGTATTCTGGGGCGGAATTCTACCCTATTCTGGGACGGAATCCTACCTTCTCCTGGGGCAGAATCCTGCCGTATTTTAGGCGGAATCCTACCCTATTCTGGGTCAGAATCCTACCTATCCTACCCTATGCTAAGCTAAGCTAAGCTAACCTAACCTAACCTAACCTAAGCAATAAAACATAAAAATTAGAAAATAATAAAAATAATAAACAAATATGAGTTACTCATAAAATTTGTAAGTTTTCTTTGATTTTCTAACAAAGAAAATGGCCTGACTTGCCTGCTTGTGACAGACTATATTCACAAGATGTAAAAGTGCTTCTTTGGAACACCAGAACCATAGAACCATAAATCCTACTGTATTTTTGGCGAAATCATACCCTATTCTGGGGAGGAATCCTACGGTATTCTTGGGCGGAATCCTAACGTATTCTGAGGTGAAATCCTACCGTATTCTAAGGCTGAATCCTACCGTCTCCCGGAGCGGAATCCTACCGTATTCTGAGGCGGAAGCCTACCGTCTCCTGGGGCTGAATCCTATCGTATTTTAGGCTAACTCCTACCCTATTTTGGTTCAGAATCCTACCATATTCAGGGGCGAAATCCTACCGTATTCTGGGGCGGAATCGTACCGTCTCCTGGAGCGGAATCCTACCGTATTCTGAGGCAGAATCCTACCGTATTCTGAGGCGGAATCCTACCGTATTTTGAGGCGGAATCCTACCGTATTCTGGGGCGGAATCGTCCCGTCTCCTGGAGCGGAATCCTACCGTATTTTAGACGGAATACTACCCTATTCTGGGACGGAATCCTACCGTATTCTGAGGCGGAATCCTACCGTCTCCTGGGCAGAATCCTACCGTATTTTAGGCGCAATCCTACCCTATTCTGGGGCGGAATCCTACCGTATTCCGAGGCGGAATCCTACCGTATTCCGAGGCGGAATCCTACCGTATTCCGAGGCGGAATCCTACCGTATTCCGAGGCGGAATCCTACCATCTCCTGGGGCAGAATCCTACCCTATTCTGGTGTAATGACCACGGTCATACACGTAAGTTAACGTAAAATTAGCCGAGTCATATTACGCTCAATAGCCTACAAAACATGTAGCTATGCTTTCTTATTGAAGTTCCCCATCTGAAGAGTCCGTTTACTCAGCGCTTCAGGACGCCTGAGTTGCCGTTTTCTCTGAATCTTGATAGTACCCGAGACTTCATTATTCCTTAGTAATGACAGAATTTGAAATTGCAACTGTGGTTGCAATTGGTGAGGCAACCTAGATATGTCTGTTTACCGTTGGAACATTCAAGATCCATTGTGAGTGGTGTTGAAAGCTTCAACTGTCCTTATTGTTAGTAAAACTTGTCAAGTAAGTGAATGTCGAGTTTGCCAGCTAGAGTGGCATATTTTATGTCGTCCGTGGGGATATCCACGAGTTTCTGATCGCAACTGAAGTTATATCATTTTGTCGCCCAAACATCAGAGAATCTGATGTTTGTAGTTAGGTCGTGTCAGATGTCTATTTAAGAAAGTCATTAATCTCCTGAACGTTTCCTGTCAAACTCAAAAATATCCAAGACTTAACGGCTGTTTCGGCCTGGGCTGTGGTTTGGGGTCGGGCCAGTAGAGTTGCGAATGCATATATAACTCCATTTCACCTCTTTCCTGACAAACTCAATTCCTGATTAGATCATAAATATAGATGTAGAAAATTAACCTGAACTGTGGCACTGACGGTCACAACTAGGTGTCCAGCGACTACTTTGAATAGAAGGTCTATTGTTAGTAAAATTATTCTTTCTAGTAGGGATATGCCCTCAGGCCCATATATATGCAGACGCGCGGGGAGAAATCACTCCTTCTGTGATTTCTCCTCCACGTCTCCAGGTATTGTAACTTGTGTTCCACGCCGCCATATTAATTCACTTTAACTTAGTCAATTTTGGGAATACCAGTGTTCATGTTTTAACATAGCAACTTCTGTGCCAATTAAGACGAGTAACGTAGAGATTTAGATATCGTCTGGACCGTTGCCAGACGTATGTTTTGTATAGTGAAGTTAGGTATTCACTCCCTCTGTGATTTCTCCTCCACGTCTCCAGGCCAGGGTGTTGAGTTGAATACTCATCGGCTACCGTTGGTCGGTAGCCAGGTTGGACAATGCTGTTAATTCAACAGGATTAAACTGGGAAGTCCATTTCCTGCAAATTAGGCGCCAGCTCCCTTAGCGTGTGTCGGTCTACAACCGACCCCTAACCTCAATCTTCATTTGTTGTGGAGGCCAGTGTTAAATACCCTGGGGCACTCCTCACAATTACCTGGGACTAAGTATTATTGTATCTTGGTTGAGGGATAACTAGCAGAAATATAGTATCCCAGGTTAAGTATTGAATCTATGAATGTTGGTGGTACCCGGGTTATTGTTATTCTCGGAGATGAGTCCACCAAACCACTGAATACTCGTTAAATTGTCACGTTGTGAGGGGGCGGATTCTTGAGCTGCCACCAATGTGAGGGGGTGCATTCTTGGTCTGTCACCAATGTGAGGGGGCGGATACTTGAGCTGCCACCAATGTGAGGGGGCGGATTCTTGGTCTGTCACCAATGTGAGGGGGCCTGACTCCCTCTCTGTTTCTACACCACCCTCATCTTATTTACTTCTCTTAGTTCTTACTCTTACTCAGTTCCGTCACCTATTCTTGGGTAGCATGGACATTCTTTTGGTAGCTTGGGCATTCTTTTGGTAGCATGGTCATGGGTCTAGGCACGTGAGTATGGTAATTTTGGTATCAGGTCACTTGGATGGAAATAAAGGTAAAATACTGTGGGAGAAATGAATACACCTTCATTACTCTAAAACAAGTTTATTAATATGCAGTCAATGGGAAAAGATTTTGTATTAATCATATGATTACCAGGTTCACCTTCTGGGCTTAGTGCAAACTCAGTTCCTTCTTCTTTACTCTTACTCACAACATTACTGGTGGTACATTACATGGCACTCATTGTAGATTATTCAACATATACGTAAACAATGACACTAGTATATGCAGGGGGGTCCGCTACCCAACATGGGATAATTATTTCCAACTAATTATCCCTAACATACATGTCACAACACTCTCTGTGGACATATACTTCCAAGGAGTAACCCAGGGTAGAACACTAGGGCTGTTGTTATTGTGGGGTAGCCAGACACATGGCGGGTCTGGGGTCTGGCCCAACGAAGCCTTGGGGCACATTAATCAGGCCGCATCGGTGCCATCTTCTCATATATGATCCCGGCGGGACATCTAATACATCCGAGGCCGTTGTTGGATGGTAGAGCGATTTAAGAATCACAATGGGATCGGGAGACAAACGGGGCAGCGGCAGGGGACCTGTATGGATGAAGGGACGGGCACTCACTAACTGTGACAACAACATTACGTTTCAGGGGACGTTAAAGACGTAAATATGACTTCACTCAGAGCATATCAACTACGTTACTGTAACACTTGCACAATCAACTATTAATTGGGTCAAATCACTTAAAGAAGGGCGAATTACAACACAGAGTGGAATGGCATACCTGTATGGATGAAGGGACGGGCACTCACTAACGGTAGAAATGCCCGCGGGGCCCTCACTCAAAACAGGGCAGGGAGTCCACCTACTTCTATTCCGATGAATTAATTTACGGTACACTCTGACGTTGAAATTGAGACTATGAACTCATTTTCATTCTCTACTATTATCTTCACTAACAATGCTCTGACTCAGCTATCAAAAGCAAAATTAAATTGATTACAAAGGGTTGGATGGCAACAGGTCCCAACATACAGCGTCTAAACAAAGATGGCTTATCGATGACGTCATCAAGGAACAGAGAAAACGGAGGACGTTTCCACTGGGGACTCAGAAGGTTTTGTGGACGTTTGAGCGTAATATGAATCCTTAAGGTTTTCAGGTTAGCCGTCATCACGATCATTACAACGTTAGTCATACCGAAACAACATTATGTTATAAAGACTGTTGTAATTCGGGATAATGTCAAGGGTGTCATATTATTCACTTGCAGTGACAATGAAATATTATAATGATTGTTAGATGTTGTAACCTAGAATTGAAGATGTAATTTGTTACTTAAAAGTACGACCTGAGGGTCCAGTGTCATCTGACCGTGTGTAGTAACACCTGAATCTCATTTGTCAGAGAAATAATACCACCGTTGTCATGGGGTAATGAGTATTGAAATAGTTAAATGATATACCAGGTACTTGGAGTTGTGTAATGAGTTAATAAGTGCCTGATAAATTAATAAGTAATTGCGGTTCTGTTTTGTCAATAGTTCAGTAAGACCTGAAAGGTCCAGTTTTATCTGGGTGAATTTAAGTAACGTCTTATTCACTCACTGTGTTAATAAATATTGATTTAGTAATCTACGAGTATCACCTCTCTTCTCCTTCTACACATTGGTTCCCAGAACATAGTACTTACTCACGTGCCTATACATATCTACCACACTACCAAAGGTGTCCATGAGTTATGTTATCTTCTAACTCAAAAGTCTGGTGGTGGCAGCCTACTTGTAAGTATAATAAGTGTACTTAGAATAACATGGTTCCCAGACTAATCCATGTATGAGAATATAAGTAAAACAGAGTAAATACTTCAGAAAGGTAAGGACACATAAATTCAGAAAATATAATATACAGTATATGAAAAGAAATGAAAGACTTGGAAATTAGAAGAAAAGAAAGATAAGACATGTATGTACATTGTGGAACTAAAGCCACAGCATAGAAATTATTAAATAAATGCACCATGAAAGTTTAATATAAAAAACATACATAACTGAGAAGAGAATTACTTATATAAGAATACTAAATAAGAATATAAAGTATATTTATAAATAAGGAATTGAAGAAAAATAACAGAAAAGAATATCTGGATGGTAAAATATGAAGTAAAGAACTCGGACCAGTACAAATGATGGCAGATTAGGTGGGATATAAAATGAGAAGAACTCGGCCCGTTACACTGGGACGGAATCCTACGGTATTCTGAGGCGGAATCCTACCGTATTCCGAGGTGGAATCCTACTGTATTCTTAGGCGAAATCCTACTGTATTCTGAGGCAGAATCCTACTGTATTCTGAGGCGGAATCCGATTGTATTTTGAGGCGGAATCCTACCGTATTCTGAGGCAGAATCCTACCGTCTCCTGTATTCTGCGGCGGAATCTTACTGTCTCCTAGGGCAGAATCCTACCGCATCTTAGGCAGAATCCTACCCTATTCTTTGGCGGAATCCTACCCTATTCTTTGGCGGAATCCTACCCTATTCTGGGGCTGAATCCTAGCGTGTTCTGAGGCGGAGTCCTACCGTCTCCTGTGGCAGAACCCTACCGTATTTTAGGCGCAATCCTACCCTAATCTGCGGAGGAATCCTACCCTATTCTGGGGCGGAATCCTACCGTATTCTGAGGCGGAATCCTACCGTCTCCTGGGGCAGAATTCTACCGTATTTTAGGCGGAATCCTACCCTATTCTGAGGCGGAATCCTACCCTATTCTGGAGTGGAATCCTACCTTATTCTGAGGCGGAGTCCTACCGTCTCCTGGGGCAGAATCCTACCGTATTCTGAGGCGGAATACTACTGTATTCTGAGGTGGAATCCAACTGTATTCTGAGGCGGAATCTTACTGTATTCTGAGGCGGAATCCTACTGTATTTTGAGGCGGAATCCTACTGTTCCTGGAGCAGAATCCTACTGTTCCTGGAGCAGAATCCTACTGTTCCTGGAGCAGAATCCTACTGTATTCTGAGGCGGAATCCTACCGTATTCTGATGCAGAATCCTACCGTCTCCTGGAGAGGAATCCTACCGTATTTTGAGGCGGAATTCTACCCTATTCTAGGGCGTAATTCTACCGTATTCTGGGGTGGAATCCTACCGTCTTCTGGGGCAGATTCCTGCCCTATTCTAGGACGGAGTCCTACTGTCTTCTGGGGCGGAATCCTTCCGTATTCTGAGGCGGAATCCTACCGTCTCCTCGGGCAGAATCCTACCGTATTTAAGGCGCAATCCTACCCTATTGTAGGGCGGAATCCTACCGTATTCTAGGGCGAAATCCTACCGTATTCTGCGGCGGAATCCTACTGTCTCCTGGGGCAGAATCTTAAAGTATTTTAGGCGCAATCCTACGCTAATCTGCTGCGGAATCCTACCCTATTCTGGGGCGGAATCCTACCGTATTCTGAGGCGGAAACCTACCGTTTCTTGGGGCGGAATCCTATTATATTCTGAGGCGAAATCCTACCGTATTCTGAGGCGGAATCCTACCCTATTCTGGGACCGAATCCTACCGTCATATGGGGCGGAATCCTACCGTATTCTGAGGCAGTATCTTACCGTATTACGAGGCAGAATCCTACCGTCTCCTGGAGCAGAATCCTACCGTATTCTGGGGCAGAATCCTACCGTCTCCTGGAGCGGAATCCTACCGTCTCCTGGAGCGGAATCCTACCGTATTTTGAGGTGGAATCCTACCGTCTCCTGGGTTCAGAATTTTACCGTAATTTAAGCTGAATCCTACTCTATTCTGGGACGGAATCCTACAGTATTCTGGGGCAGAATCCTACCGTCTTCTGGGGCAGAATCTTACCCTATTCTGGGATGGAATCCTGCCGTCTTCAAGGGCCGAATCCTACCGCATTCTGAGGCGGAATCCTACCGTCTTCTGGGGCAGAATCCTACCCTATTCTGGGCCAGAATCCTACCTAACCTAAGCTAACCTAACCTAACCTATTTGAACCTAACCTAACCAATAAAACAAAAATTAGAAAACAATAAAAATAATATACAAATATATGAGCTATTCATCAAATTAAACAGGTTTTCTTTGATTTTATAACAAAGAAAGCTGCCTGACTTGTCTTCTTGTGACAGACTACATTCACAAGATGTAAAAGTGCTTCCTTGGAACACTTGAACCATAGAACCATAAATCCTACTGTATTTTTGGAGGAATCATACCCTATTCTTGGAAGGAATCCTACGGTATTCTGGGGCGGAATCCTACCGTATTCTGAGGCGGAATCCTACCGTCACTCCGGAGCGGAAGCCTAATGAATTCTGAGGCGAAATCCTAAAGTCTCTTGGGGCAGAATCGTACCGTGTTTTAGGCGGACTCCTACCCTATTCTAGGGCGGAATCCTACCCTATTCTGGGGCGGAATCCTAGCCTATTCTGGGGCGGAATCCTACCGTATTCTGAGGCGGAATCCTACCGTCTCCTGGGGCAGAATCCGACCGTATTTTAGGCGGAATCCTACCCTATTCTGGGGCGGAATCCTACCGTATTCTGGGGCAGAATCCTACGGTCTTCTGGGGCATAATTCTACCCTATTCTGGGACGGAATCCTACCTTCTCCTGGGGCGGAATCCTACCGTATTCTGAGACAGAATCCTATCGTCTCCTGAATCGGAATCCTACTGTCTTCTGGGCCAAAATCCTACCCTATTCTGAGACGGAATCCTAACCTAACCTAACCGCACAAATAAAACAAAAATTTGAAAATAATAAAATTAATACAAAAATATATGAGTTATCAATCAAATTAAATAGGTTTTTTCTGATTCTCCAACAAAGAAAACAGCCTGACTTGGCTTCTTGTGACAGAAAATATTCACAAGATGTAAAAGTGCTTCTTTGGGACATTAAAACCATAGAACCATAAATCCTACCGTATTTTGGCGGAATCCTACACATTGCACAATCATTGCTTATCGCCCTGTTGACGAGGGAAAGAAGGAGGGAGGGGCGTTAAAGCGGTATTTTGTGCACGCTAACCTTCCCCTCCCCACAGCCCCCCATCACCTTAAAAGTTTTAATGTAGTTTTGTCCCTTTTAATTTATTGGGAATCTGTGAGTGAATGTTTAGGTAAGTGTTCTGAGGAGGAGGAGACCGTGAACTTAAGGCTACGGTGAAGGGATTATTGAATTATAAGTTATAATATTATTAAGTCGATGGACATAACAGTTTAAGTACCAACTCTACGCATTTTAAAGGCAGTCTTTTGCGGGATTTGAATTTTATAAGCATTCCAATTAAAAAATCTTAAATAAATGAAAACATATAAAGCTGAAACTTTCCCAGAAACTAGAATACAAAAAATTGCAAATTAAATCTGATAATGTGAATCTCTTAAAACAATTTAAAATGCGCCCAAAATGCAATCTTTTGACGGCAATGCCATCACTAATTCCACCCACCACCTTTACCTCCTCCTCCTCTTCCACACACACACACACACACACACCCTTCACCTTCCAAACACACACCCTCACCACCATCACCTCTCTCACCCACACACCCTCACCACCACCCACACACACTCACCTCCTCTACCCACACACCATCACCACCATTACTTCCCCCCACTCCCACACCCTTACCATCACCTCTTTCATACAAACAACCTCACCACCCCCTCTTCTACCCACATATCCCCACCACCATCACCTCCTCCACTTACTCACCACCTCCTCCCTCCAACCAGACATTCTCACCACCCCCTCCTCCACACTCACACCCTCATCTCCTCCACGACCTCACCACTACCCAGACACTCTCAGTATCTCGTCCACCCACACATTCTCATCACCACCACCACTTCCTCCAACCAGACACCCTCAGCACCAACGCCTCCTCCACCTCACGCACTAATCACCCCCTCTTTCACCCACATACCTTCACCACCACCATCTCCTATACACCCACCCTCACCACCCCATCCTCCACTATACAGAAAAATCAGATGAGACAGCAATGACCCTAAATGGATAAATAATTATTTGTGGAATATTATTGGACAAAGGAAGGCAAAAGGTAGAAGAAAAAATCGTGGTGAAGTTTACCTCCGAGATTATTATAAGGTATTGGCCAGTAGGGTTAAGACAGAGATAAAAAAAGCAAAAAGGAATAATGAACAGAAGGTAGCAAGAGAGGCGAAGTCAAACCCCAAGGGATTCTTTCAAATGTATCAAACTAAAACACGAGAAAAGACTGGACCAATACAGTGCGAGCTATCTGATAACGACGGAGAAATGAGCAATAATCTGAATAAATATTTTTCAACAGTTTTCACCACAAAAAATTTAAACGTGATACCCGAGGCACCGACTATGTACAGAGATAGTGAAGAAAATAGATTAAGCGAGATAGTAGTGACTAGTACCGACATTAATAAGCAAATATACAAGCTAAAGCCTAATAAGTCACCAGGTGCCGATGAGATACTTGCCAGAGTATTAAAGGAATGTAAGGAAGAGCTTAGTATACCCTTAGCAAATTTGTTTAATCTGTCCTTAAAAACGGGTGTAGTACCATGATCCTGGAGGATAGCGAATGTAATACCGTCCAATCAGCTTAACATTAATTGTAGGCAAATTACTGAAAGTAATAATTTCAAAGTCTATTCGAAATCACCTGGAGAAGCGCAAGTTGATCAATGATGCCCAACATGGCTTCACAAGCGGGCGTTCATGTCTAACTTATCTATTAACATTCTTTTCAGCTGTTTTCGAATCAGTAGACGAGGGGCACGACTATGATGTGGCATTGGAGGAGATATTCTAAAATGGATTAGATGCGTCGTAACAGGACAGGAAACAGCGAGTGAGCATTAGCGGCACTAAATCCGATTGGAGTGACGTCACTAGTGGGGTACCTCAAGGCTCAGTACTTGGACCATTATTATTTATTGTATACATAAACGACATAGATATCGGCGTAGACAGCAACATAAGTATATTTGCTGATGACACTAAAATAGGGCGTATAATTAAATATGACGAGGACTCCGCAAAACTATAGGAAGATGTAAACAAATTTTTCGAATGATCTGAAAAATGGCAGATGAAATTCAATGTGGGTAAATGTAAAGTGCTTAGTCAAGGAGATGTAAACAGAGAAACCAGAAATCAGATGAACAACGTTGTTATAGAGAAATCCGAATGAGATAAAGATTTAGGAGTAATAATAAGTAGGAATTTTAAGCCCAGTAAGCAATGTGTATTTGCTCGAAACAAGGCTAATAAAGAACTTGGATTCATACAAAGGAGTGTTAGTTACAAGACTAGGAAGATTATCTTAAAACTATATCTTGCTATTGTGAGACCTCACTTGGATTACGCAGTTCAATTCTGGTCACCGTATTACAGAATGGATATAGAATCCCTAGAAAGAATTCAGAGGAGAATGACAAGACTAATCCCGGGCATTAGGAACCTTGAGTACAGAGACAGGTTAAAGCATCTTAATTTGCACTCCCTCAAGAGAAGTAGAGTGAGGGGCGATATGAAAGAGGTTTATAAATGGAAGCCAGGGCTAAGTAAAGGTGATATAACAAAGGTACTCAAACTATCCAACCAGGAGGGAACTCGTAACAATGGCATTAATTTAGACAAATTTAAATTTAGGCGCGAGATAGGTAAACATTGGTTTGGAAATAGAGTAGTGGATGAATGGAACAAGTTACCAAACACCACCATTAACTCGAATACGCTGGATAACTTCGAACATAGGTTGGGTGGATATATATATAAGCGATAGGGGTTGGATGTAAATGCGATTGCCCAGTACGGGCCAATAGGCCCGCTGCAGTTTCTTCCATTCTTATTTTCTTATGTTATTAATACACTAGGGTGTGTCATACGGAGGCGATTTTTTTTTTTTTGAGTTTGAAAAATCGGCCCATGGTATTAATGATGTAGTTCTATGTGCAGAATCATGTAATATCTTCAGATTTGAAAAGTTTTCATTTTTTGCTAGGTAAATTTTAACTTGAAATCTTATGAAAATTCAGTATTCCCACCCTTTTACCAACACCACTAAATAGCTTATTTAAAGTAAAGTAAATGGATCAGGTTAATTTATTAGGATGAAAATGATCCAGAATAGTGAAACGAATGATCTTGACACATTTATTAAATTTAATATTCCTTTAGAAAACAAAATAATCAAATACAAAAACCGGTTTTACTACTACGACCCGGTGTTGCTGCACACCATAGAGAACATGTCTTTCTTGCTTCTGTTTCTACTCATCACCTCCCTGCTGACCACCTGAACTCGGATGTAGCCTTCCCTCCTCTCCTGGCTGTACATGTGACTGCTGGCCTCGCTCACTTGCTGTACACAACGCTCTATACTCTGGGTGTGCGAGGGCCAGGCAGGGACATGCATGGGGTTGTCCAGGAAAGCTCTGACTTGAACATTGGTGAGGCTGCAGGTAAGAGGGGGCTCACTGCCAGCCTGGATGTTATCCAGATTTATGAGATCAGTGAGGGTCTTGGCACCTAGATTGACTTCAGGAGTCTTCCTGACCCTGAAGGAATCGTCACCAACTGATTCGTCATGCCCAGATCCTCTCATAAGTCTCATATCCAAGATCTTTTTGACTGCCACTCTTCTATCCTCCTCATCCTTACTGCAGAGCATTGTCTGCAGAACTGCCTCGGGATGAGCATACCAGAAAGATCCCCTCACAGTCTGCTCCACAATCTGAACAACCTTCCTTGGCTGACTCCTCAGGAGCTCAAGCTGGAAGAGAACATGCCTCGGACCTTCGGAGAACGATGACTTGACCTTGGTGTTGAACCAATTTGGCAAGTAGACACTCACGATGAATTGGACAATAAGTCTTAGGTTGTGAAGCTGGTTCCCTTTCAGTTTATGATGAGCGACCCAAATTTTGCAGAACCTGAGAGCCTTTATAAGCCACCTAGAATGTGAGACTGGACCTATCTGCAGTTAAGCAAGTCTATCAGGCATGACCCCAGTTTTGATGGCACTGCAAATCATGTAACCATAGTACTGGTCAGTACTCAGGTCGTCAATGACAGTATGTGCAAGCTCAACGAGTGGAGGGCCAACTGTGATTTTTTCAAAGCTCGGATTTATTTCTAACTCAGTGGCAGAGTCCAGCATCTTGCCAAGAGGACCAGACCATCTGTTGTTTGAAAGAGTCTTGCCATCCAGCTCCTGGATCAGATGTCCGAGTGGCAACTCGTTGGTGTGGAGGTCACAAACAATCCAGACCAGCTTCCTCCCAATCTTCCGCTCTATCCACTGTATGACCCCCCCTTGCCACCCTGTGTTCGTGTTGGTGCTGTCCCCTCCAATGGCCTGCAGGGTCTGGTCTACGTTCCTCTCTCTGAGCCAGTTCACAATGTTATCTGCCACTATCTCAGCTGGTTTCCTGATGTCATCTTTCTCTGGAGTGAAATGCCACAAATACTTCCCTCCTGGTTCACTGCAGCAGGAGTAGTGTTCCTCCTTCACCAAGGCAGGGAACAACTTGTCAGAATCTCCAACTTTCATGAACACTTTAGTGTCATCCCTTCTCCCATCAAAGAACAAACAATTGATTCCATTTTATCTTATCCCCTTATCAAACTCCTCTTCTAGGTTACTGACAAGTTTCTCCTGAGCTCTCCTTACTTTGTTATGATCTATCACCAGGTGAACATCATCAGGTGTTATCAAACCACCGTCAATCCAGGCAGCTGTTGCTATCTCTGCAGTTTCTCTGAGACCAGTGTGGTGTCGCATGCTGGCCAGAGCTATGCTCGGGATATCTTTCCTATTTCGAATGTTATGCCTGGAAGGTTTGGGATCATTATTTTCTGGGTTAGGGACAAAGTCACCATTCTCCTGGTCAGCACTCGGATCAGCCATGGGGAAGTCATTAAACTCTGAATCAGCTTGACTCCAATCATCGGCCTTTTTTACCTCACCCGGGGCCTTCTCAAGTCTCTTTTCCTCGGCAACTCTTCTCCTCTTCTGTCTCTCTGTGGCAGCCTCCTGTCTCTTGGACTCCGGAATATCTTGGCTAGAAATCATGAGAGCCCCTATACTGCCAGTCTTCTCTCTCTGTGCTTTGACAAATGCCAGTTCGATCACAGGAATCTTCAGTTCACGCTTGCAAATACAGGAGATGTGGGCTTCGGATTTTCAGTCACGATCGCATCCAAACTCAGGGCAGAGAACAATTGGGCACTTGCAAGTAATTATGTCAAATAACTGGTCCAGTTGCTTGGCAAAGCTGTCCTTAACTGCAAGTTTTCCTCTCCCAAGAGAGATATCTCTTGCCTTTTCCCAACTGGCTAGCAGTCTCTCACTAATCTTTTTCTGACTTGTTATGACTGGAGGCTTGAACTGAGCGTTAGCCAGAGTGTACTGTGCCAAGACAGCTTTGGTCATATCACTGGCAATGTCTTTGTTTGTGTAAGTTCTTTGGTTCTTTTCACTGATTTGCCTGATTAAAACACCGTATCTCAAAGCATCTCTCAATGTAGGCAACTCCGACTTCAGGAGCTCTCTCCCAGACCCAAGATAGTGACTGAGATGGCTGGATTTTTGGTTCCTCGTCCTGACACAAGCAGCCATCGCAAATATTATCAACTTATAAATGCATCAGAATCTGAAACAGAAAAAAATATTGTTAGTTGGGTTGTTAAAGAATGAAGTCAGAAAGCAATGTTCTCTATTTATTTGTAATGCACTAATGCAGCTGTACGTCAGATTTTCGATAAATTTCACGCTAAAATTTACCTAGCAAAAGGTTGCAAAATATTGAAACTGAAATTATTTTCTGTTTATATACACTAAAATCTACCAAAAAAGTGATGGGCCATTAGTTTTAGCTGATCTTCCCTCCTATGACACACCCTATTAATACACCCTCACCACCTACTTCACCCACACACCTTGACAACCACCACAACCCCCTTCACCAACGCACCATCACCCTCACCACCATTTTCCACGAACACACCCTCACCACCACCGGCTCCCGGACAGATACCGAAGGACATTTGGCCGAACGGACATCGAGCCGATGGACATTTGGCCGAATGGACATATGGCCTTTTTATATTTTTTTCTTCTTTACAATGTATTTTTTGCACATTTACTAAAGGATAAAAGATATTTATTGTATTGTAATTGCTTCTTTGCAATGTATTTGCTTTATAAAACAAAGGATAAAACTATAACATAATTTCAATGTGATACATTTGCATGATATAATTTTTTTTTGCACATTTACTGAAGGATAGAAGATATTGATTGTAATGTAATTGCTTTATAAAAATTGCTGTATAAAACGAAATGTTCATAAATATTTAAAGATTGTGGGCAATTGCTCTCAAGAAGTCGATTCTGGGATACTCCTCATATTTCTCAATGAAAGACTTCAGTCTTGTGTTTAATATCTGGTACTTCTTCGGTTTCCTCTGAAGAGCGGCTGCATCCGAGTCCAGGCAAGCAGGGCTAACGTTTGGTTGGTTTGGGGTGCGCTAAAAATTTCACCTGACTTAACATGACTAGTTACGTCGCCCTTTCTTTCCGACGTCTACCAGATATTAAGCACAAGACTGAAGCAATTTTTATAAAGCAATTACATTACAATTAATATATTTTATCCTTTAGTAAATGTGCAAAAAATACATTGCAAAGAAGAAAGAAAAAAAAAAGAAAAAGGCCATATGTCCATTCGGCCAAATGTCCGTTCGGCCATTTGTCCGTTCGGTCTATTGTCCGTTCGGCCAAATGTCCGTCGGCTCGATGTCCGCTCGGTCAAATGTCCGTCGGTGAAACATCCGTCGGCCAAATGTCCTTCGGCCATCTGTCCGGCCACGCCACCACCACCTACTTCGCCCACACACCTTGATAACCACCACAACCCCCTTCACCAACACACCATCACCCTCACCACCATTTTCCACCAACACACCCTCACAACCACCACAACCCCTTCACCAATACACCACCACCCACACCACCACCACCTCCTTCATCCACACACCCTCACAACCCCCTTCACCAACACACCACCACCCTCACCACCACTACCTTCACCCACACATTTTCACCTATCACCCCAGCCTCCTTTCCCGTCAATGTAACATTTGCTCAGAACCACTAACTCAATATCGCCTCTCCCACCTAACTTTACTGAAGACCTCTGTGTGGTTCCTGCTTTGCATGTCAACTAACTCGCTAATTCATCTAATTGTCTGTCTTAAAAGTTGTTGTGTATGGACAAGTGTACCCTATTCAATTTAATCTGACTCTGGGGGAGTCGGGGAGAGACATTGTTTTTGTTGTAAAGAGTAGTATTCGTCTCTATTTTTTTCTCTTTGTCTATCGGTTTGTCTCTTTTATCTCTCTCTCTCTCTCTCTCTCTCTCTCTCTCTCTCAGGTCTCTTTAATTCTATAATGAGCGAGAGGTCTCAGGAAAAGGTTAAGAAAAAGTAGAGAGTAATTCTGACCATTTTTTGTAGATTCGTTGTTGTGTTTGGTTGTCGAACAATTGTAGCGTTTGTAGTCGTTGTAGTGTTTGGTTGCAGTTGTTGTAGTGGTTTGTTGTAGTCGTTGTTGTGTTTGGTTGAAGTTGTTGTAGCGTTTTGCTGTAGTTGTTGTTTTGTTTGGTTGTAGTTGTTGTTGTGTTTGGTTGTAGTTATTTTTGTGTTTGGTTGTAGTTATTGTAGCGTTTGGTTGTTGTCGTTGTATTGTATGGTTGGTGAAGCAAGTTTATATCCACAACCTTTCAAGTGAAGAGGAAAATACCTATAGAATTATCAAAGCATTCGTGTGATGCAAAAGTGAAAACAAAAAAAATAAGATAATCAGATTAGAAACTTATTATTATACAAGAAAATAAAAGGTTGAATAAGATTTAGTCATTAGAAGAGACGAATGAAAATCTCCCTCACTCGCCGGGAAAAGAACACTATCGGGCAAACCATGAAAACAAATTATTCTCAAACCAAACAAAAACAAATGGTTCTTAAAAGAAACCCAAACAAATTTTTCCTAAAACAAATAAAAGCTAATTATTCTTAAAACAAAACAAAACAAATTATTCCTAAAACAAACAAAAGTTCACAAATATAAATTTATAACCTTAAATAAACAAACTGATTAGTGTAGAAGAAGAGGTAAACAAAAATATCGCATCGTTAATAAATATAGTCAAAATTCGTAAATGAAAAAAAATAAAATAATAATAATTAATTGGCGTAGCAGAGAACAGATGATGTGTCTTTAGATAGGGAACTTTTCTTCACTTTATCATCTTGTAAAGCAGAAAATTCTGTCCCTCAATCGTAAATAATCAATTCATATTCCTCCTAATCTTGTCTATGGTTTGCCTCCAATCCCTCTGTAATCTTCCCCAATCCCTCCATAAAAGACCACAATCTATCGTAAAACAACGCTATCTCTACCCCGACAATGGCTGGTTCCTCTTCAATTCCCAATTCGCTCGCTAATCCTTCACAATATGACGAGAATCATGCTTAAAACATATAGCGAAAAATCGTTTAATCCGCTTCTAATCTAAGTTTAACGTAATGTCATTCGCAAGGAGAATTCCATTAAAGTCCCAGATTTCAGAAGGGCAAACTCTGATAGTTTGAAAAGTCAGCTGAGAGAAGTGGGATCACGTTTTGGGGTGAATTATATGACCTCACACAATGTACCCGCAGAGGTCGATCTCACTTTACCTGGTGACCTGACAACGATAACCTCACAAAATATGACGGTTGAGAATAACCTGATCACGAGATCTGAGGTTGACGAGTTCCACAACAATTTAAATAACATAACAACAACCCCAAATGAATAAATAATTATTCATAGAATATTATTGGACAAAGAAAGGCTATAGGTAGGAGAATAAATCGTGGTGACGTTTATCTCCGAGATTATTATACGATATTGGCCAGTTGGGTTAAGACCGAGATAAGAAAAGCAAAAAGGAATAATGAACTGAAGGTAGCAAGGGAGGTGAAGTCAAACCAGAAGGGATTCTTCCAAATGTATCAAACTAAAACATGAGACAAGATTGGACATATACATTCAGATACCGGCAAGCTAACGGATAACAACGGAGAAATGAGCAATAATCTGAACAGATATTTTTCAACAGTTTTCACCACCGAAAATGTAAACTTAATGCCCGAGGCACCGACTATATATATAGTGAAGAAAATAAATTAAGCGAGATAGTATTGCCTAGTAACGATGTTAGTAAGCAATTATACAAGCTAAAGCCTAACAAGTCACCAGGTCTCAATGTGATATTTGTCAGAGTATTAAAGGAATGTAAGGAAGAGCATAATTTGCCCTTAGCAAATTTCATAAAATGTCATTAAAAAAGGTGTAGTACCAGAAGCCTGGAGGATAGCGAATGTGATACCGATATTCAAGAAGGGAGATAGATCGCTATCCTTTAACTACCGTCTAATCAGTTTTACATTAATTGTAGGCAAATTATTGGATGCAATAATTACACTCTATTCGAAATCACCTCGAGAAGTATAAGTTGATAAAGGATTCCCAACATGGCTTCACAAGTGGGCATTCATGTCTGACTAATCTATTAATATTCTTTTCATACTGTTTCCGATTCAGTGGATAACGGGCACAATTATGATGCGGTATACCTAGATTTTAGCAAAGCCTTCGACAGAGCCCCTCACGAAACACTAATAAGAAAAGTGGAGGCTCATTGAATTGGAGTAAGCATTAACGGCACTAAATCCGATTGGGGTAACGTCACTAGTGAAGCACCCTAACGCTAAGTACTTGGACCATTAGTATTTATTATATACATAAACGACATAGATATAGGCGTAGACAGCAACATAAGTAAATTTGCTGATGACACTAATAAAGGGTGAATAATTAAATCTGTAGAGGACTCCACAAATCAACAGGAAGATTTAAATAAATTTTTCGAATGGTCTGAAAAAAGGCAGATGGAATTTATTGTGGACAAATGTAAAGTAATAAGTCTAGGAGAAAGATTTAAGAGTAATGATTAGTAGGAATCTTAAACCAAGTCAACAATGTGTATTTGCTCGAAACAAGGCTAATAAAGTACTGTACTTGGGGTTCAGACAAAGGAGTGTTAGCTACAATACTATTGAGGTTATCCTAAAACTATATCTTGCGGTTGTGAGACCTCACTGGGAATACACAGTTGAGATCTGATCAGCAGGTAGTAGGTAGCTACCAAAGAGGGAGGTATTACCGCCTGGGAAGATATTGGAAGCATAATGTGTTGTCTAATGGTAGACCCTGCTGCTATATGCCATCACGAAAATTGTGACCAAGTCCCAGGTTGCTGATCTATCTTTATGCCTCATTTACACACAATTGTAGGGTCTCAACTGTCTCTCTTACTACTGACAACACCACAAATAAAACGTACTCAGTCTTGATCCGTTTTATTCATTCTATTATATTCTCTTATGTCAGTTGATATTAATACTGAAGCGGGGCCTTCTCGGATGGGTCCCACTGGTCGGGAAGGTTGTGGACCCCAGGGCCGACCTGATCATCATCAAGCTACTGGGGCCTCAACTGACGCCACCGCGGTTGCTGGAGGATCGGCTTTTTTCACACTTCAGTTTTCCAACATTCGCGGACTGAGATCCAATTTTTCTTCTGTGGAGCACCATCTATCAACCTCTTCCCCCGACCTTTTACTACTCTCCGAACTTCAACTGACCAAAGCAGCTTCACCCAAACCTTTTCAAGTCTCTAACTACAACCTTTATACCTACTTCCGTTCTAAGGGAGGTGTATGCGCCTATTGCAATACACGTACACCTATAGCCCGACTCACGGATCTTGAATCTCCCTTTATGATGTCATCTGGCTCAAAATATCTCTACCTACTGTGACTATTTTTCTTTGTTTCCTATACTGTTCTCACAACTCTACCAACTATTTCGAACTCTTTGACTATCCCACTTCTTGCCATGAGTCGTTGCTGTCCACACACCCCAACACCGAGATCCTCTACCTAGGGGATTTCAATGTACATCACAGAGAGTGGCTTGGCTCTGCAAGGGATAACCCAGGTGGAGCTGAGGCACTCTCTTTTTCCTTACTTAATGATTTGGAACAAATAATCAAACACCCTACACGCGTTCCTGATCGACACGACCAACTTGCTAACATTCTTGATCTTTGTTTTACCTCTAACCCCTCACACTATTCATTTTCAATTTTTGCCCCCCTTAGGGTCTTCTGATCACAACCTTATTTCTATTAAATCAAACTGGGCACGACCACTTCCCCCACCCCCCTCTAAACGTCAACTATGGCACTATCGGAGGGCAAGCTTGCAATCCTTGCGAGAATTCTTCACCGACTTTCCTTGGGATGAATGTTGCTTTTCCAGTCGGGATGCCTCAGTATGTGCTGACAGCATTGCTGGGGTTATACAGGGCGGTATTAGTGCATTTATCCCATATTCTACCAAAACTTTCACATTACAATCATGGTTTGATCGCTCCTGCTCTCTTGCTTGCAGGGTGAGAGATAGGGCATATCGAGCTATGAAACTATTTCCTTCTCCTATTACCCACACCTCTTTCATTACTTCTGGGAATCGTTGTAAGGCTATTCTTCGTAGGGCCAAGCGGAATTTTATTAAAAGAAAGACCGCTGTCCTGACTAATTCTTCCTCCCGTAAATCCTTTTGGTCCTTAACTAAAAACATCTGTAACAACTTCTGCACGCCTTCTTTTCCTCCCCTCTTCCATCCCAATTACTCTATAGCCAACTCTCCCCCTGACAAAGCCAACCTCTTTGGCACTATATTCTCCTCTAATTCCACCTTAGACGATTCTCACTCTATCCCTCCTACCCCTGCACCTCCTACTGAACCTATGCACTTTCCTATAATCCCCACTCTCAGGGTTGCCGGTGTGTTATCCAGGTTGGATGTGAGTAAGGCGCATGGACCGGACGGAATACCCCCTCGTGTTCTGAGGGAGTGTGCTGAAGCCCTGGCCCCTGTGCTTGCTCGCCTCTTTCGTCTTTGCCTCAAAACCAAAACTTTTCCTTCTTCTTGGAAGCATGTCTTGGTTCAGCCCATCCCGAAGAAGGGTGACCATTCTAATCCCTCTAACTATCGCCCCATTGCCCTAACTTCATCCCTCTCTAAGATTTTCGAAACCATCTTGAACTCCCATTTTCTCCGTCACCTTGAACGCCTTTCTCTTTTGTCGGATCACCAGTATGGCTTTCGCCAGGCGAGATCTACTAGTGATCTTCTCTCCTATTGCACTCATCTTTGGTCATCCTCTCTTAGGGATTATGGGGAAACTTTTGTCGTGGCCCTCGACATCTCCAAAGCATTTGACAGGGTAAGGCACAAGTCTTTGCTATCTAAACTTCCCTCTTTTGGTTTCACTCCCCCACTTTGTTCTCTCATGTCTAGCTTCCTTGAGAATCGATCCATGGCAGTTGTTGTCGAGGGATTGATTTCTCGCTCTTTCTCTACCAATAGTGGCGTCCCACAGGGTTCTGTTCTTTCACTAACTCTCTTCCTTCTTTTTATCAATGATTTACTTCACACTACAACTAATTCTATCCATTCTTACGCCGATGATTCTACTCTTCATTCTTCCTCACATTTTTCCCCTTCCTCCTAACTCTCAAACTAGATCTGTTTCTAGAACTGATATCATTACTTCTATCAACGCGGATCTGTGCAGCATCTCTGAATGGGGAGATACAAACTTGGTTAAGTTCAATAGTAACAAAACTCAATATTTACCAATTGCACTTTGTAAATTAGACTATCTCCCACCAATTACATTTCAGGACGCTATCATCCTCCCAAATGTTAGGCCTCACCCTTTCCTCCAATATGTCCTGGAAATCACACATCCTTAGTATAACTAAAGCTGCCTCCCGAAAGTTTGGAATGCTGTACAGATGCCGCAGCTATTTCACTCCTGAGCAGTTGCTCCAAGTGTATAAGGGATTCATTCGTTCTAACTTGGAGTACTGCTCTCATATCTGGGGTGGCTCTTCTTCTGTCCAACTATTAGATAGGGTGAAATCAAAGGCATTTCGTCTTATTAACTCTCCTCCTTAAGTAGACAATCTCTCTCTTTTACAGGTACTTTAACGGGCAATGCTCAGTGGATTTGGCATCCTGTGTACCGCCGGCAAGGCCGTGGGTTCGTAACACACGTCTTGCCCGCGGTGCCCACCATTTCTCTGTGGATGTCGGTCACACGAGAATAACCCGTTATAGTACCTCCTTCTTTCCTCACACAGCCAAACTGTGGAATGCTCTGCCTTCTTCTGTGTTTCCTTGCTCTTACAATCTGTCTCACTTTAAAAAGCTGGTTTTCCGGCATCTTCGTGGTGTAGATTAATACAGTATAACCTTTTTTCTATATTTTCAATTTCTTTCCATTCTTTTTTTTTTTCGCCCCCCAGGCTCAGTTGCTGGTCGTTTGACCTGTGCCCGGGTGGGCTAATTCCCTTAAAAAAAAAAAAAAAGCTTAATACACAATGGATATAGAATTCTTAGAAAGATTTCAGAGGAGAATGACAAGACTAATCCCGGTATTAGGAACCTTGAGCACAGAGACAGGTTAAAGCATCTTAATTTGCACTCCCTAGAGAGACGTAGAGGGGCGATATGATCTAGGTGTTTAAATGGAAGTCAGGTCTAAGCAGAAGTGAAATAACAAAGGTACTCAAACCATTCAACCAGAAGCGAACTCTTTGCATTTTTTTTAAATTAGGCAAATCTAGATTTAAGCGCGAGATAGGTAAATATCAGTTTGAAAATAAGTAGTGGATCAGTGGAACAAGTTACCAAACGTCTCTATTAACTCGAATACGCTGGATAGCTTCAAACATAGGTTAGATGGATATATGAGCGATAGGGATTGGGTGTAAGCGGGACTGCCCAGCATGGGCCAATTAGTAGTCTTAGTTTTGGTTAAAAAAAGGGTGATCACTGCATTTCATAGTACAAAGGTCCCACTTGGCATAAGTGTTCCTTGGGGCAATAGGAAAAAAATTATCCAAAGAGACACTTTGTCTCTATGCATGGAAACCACTAATTAGCAAAAATTATACTACTTAGCATAAATTATGCTAATTAGCTCCCGAAAGAAGACAATTTCTAAGTTTTAAACCATTTGGCCTAGATTGGTTGAACCTGGCTGATTTTAGGGTCAGGAATCCATTTTGGGGGTTAATTTGACAATTGGAAGCCATTTTCACCCTCAAATCTAAGATGGCCACTGGCCGCCATCTTGAATGTAGGCATGCTTTACAACTTTTGAACCGTTTGAGCTACAAACTTGTGTGATATATCAGTTTCTACTAACTTGGGGTTGAGAAAATAAAATCTGACACTGCATCTGTGATAGGAGGTCATTTAATGGTGAACTCCAGGAGAGTTGCCTTTAGCTATATTAAAGAAAATTTGATGCATTAAATATATGCTGATGGCATTTAAACTTATGTAATAAGCTTTTTCTGAGGTCACAGCAGAGACAAAAACACCACATTAACAAGAATCATTGGTAACTTTTATTTGCATGAGTACACAATGCAGATTTCAAAACAGTCATAAATACATACAGTTCTTGTTTCTGGCCTTAGAAGTTCACTGTGTGCGAACAGCCACCCTTACATTCACAAAGTGTTGTACAGTGCTACAACACCCTCCTGATTCCAATGAGCAATGACCGAGTTGGCAATATCAGTGTTCTGTTGACGCAGCCGGTGATACGACACACAGATGCCTTGTTCAACATAAGAACATAAGTTGTTACGAACCACGCCACCAATTGTCATGATCTACCTACCCAGCACTACAAACCACGCCATCTATTGTCCTGATCTACCTACCCAGCACCACGAGCAACGCTATCTAGGGACGAAATCCGAGTATGACTACTCTTAGTTACCAGTCCTGGGTTTCCCTTCTCCATATCCTGGTTGTTGCGTCACCTCCTCCAAGTCTTCTTCATAAGCTCCAGTTCGATGAGAGTTCAGTTCACTCTGGGAAGTGACCACAGGATCACCTATCCTGGAAACCTATGGCACAGTGACTACCTACCGTCTTCTACAATACTCAGCCTTACTCGTCAGCCATCTCAGCTCCGCACTTAAGTATTTGTAATCTTATATTGCCTCCCCGCATCCACCTTGCTTCAAATTATTGTATGTTGTATAAATATGTATATACTGTTAATGTTTAGGTTAAGTATGGTTAAGGGTAAATTATAGAAAGCTGAATATTTTGTTAAGGAATTTATGGTACTTTATTATACACAACAAAAACTCGCATCCTTTGTCTACCCTTTTATAGTCCGATTGTCTTTGTTTTTTATTGTTGTTGCCTGTTGGGATCTGGGCAGACCTTTAACTATATTCTAAATCCCCAACTCATAACAAGTGGCGACCGTGACAGGATACGACCTTAAGTACCATATTCCTTCCTCCCTTGTAACTCCTTGTTAATTATTCCTCCCAGTCACTTCTGTTCACAATTGCTTTACGGTGGTTTAAAGTTTCCTTCATATGTGTGTGCATATATTGGTATTAGCGTACAGTAAGAGTGACAGACGTAGGATATTAGGTTACAAGTGTCATAAGGCTTACCTGTTATTACACTTGGCAGTCGTGTAGTAAGTCTTATCGAGTGTAGGGAAGAATCCTGATCTGTTTAATGCCTTACCCTCGCTCCAGAGTAGGCTGTTCCATAGTCACTAGTTTAGGGTGAAGTGATATCTTGGGGGCGCACCGCTCTACCAGGACCCCATAATTATAAAGCCTCAATTATTGTTCTTCTCATTATCTCATTCGGGCTCAATAATCAAGTAACTCAAGGGTTGTTAATCCGGATCTTCTTATTAATGCCGTAATACGCCCTTCCTGTTTCAAGTATCTAACGGTTGTTAATCCGGATCTTTATATAAATGCCGTAATACGCCCTTCCTGTTTCAAGTATCTCAGGGTTGTTAATCCGGATCTTTATATAAATGCCGTAATACGCCCTTCCTGTTTCAAGTATCTAAGGGTTGTTAATCCGGATCCTTATATAAATGCCTTACTACGCCCTTCCTGTTTCAAGTATCTAACGGTTGTTAATCCGGATCTTTATATAAATGCCGTAATACGCCCTTCCTGTTTCAAGTATCTCAGGGTTGTTAATCCGGATCTTTATATAAATGCCGTAATACTCCCTTCCTGTTTCAAGTATCTCAGGGTCGTTAATCCGGATCTTTATATAAATGCCGTAATACGCCCTTCCTGTTTACTCAGGGTTGTTAATCCGGATCTTTATATAAATACCGTAATAAGCCCTTCATGTTTCAAGTATCTAAGGGTTGTTATTCCGGATCTTTATATAAATGCCGTAATACGCCTTTCCTGTTTCAAGTATCTCAGGGTTGTTAATCCGGATCTTTATATTAATGCCATAATACGCCCTTCCTGTTTCAAGTATCTAAGGGTTGTTAATCCTGATCTTTATATAAATACCGTAATACGCCCTTCCTATTCCAAGTCTCTTATCCTTATCTAAGGATCTTATCAGAAGAACAATATTCAGAAGTGTAATTTCCCTAGGTATAACTTGGTAGTCCTGGAGGAGTGGAAGAGCAAGATACCATTTCACATCTTGAAGCATGTGGAGGAGCGTGGAGAAGTTAATTTAGGACGTGCGGCTGAGCTGGCTGATGCGTACGCCTTGCTGGTGGAGTCACTTTGCCGTAGGGAACGTGGTACTTTCCGGCATGTTAGGTCCTCCTCTGATGATAACCTTGGGGACGTGAGTGGTAGGTCGAAAGGTCCCACACCTACCCCCCCCTGATGCAACCAAGTATTATTGTTCTTACTGTAAAAACCCAGGCCATACGATCCAGTCTTGTAAACACCCAAAGTGTCGAACTGCTAAAAGTAGTTCCCTGGATCCCAAATCCAAACCAATAGCAACCACCAATGTGGAAAGGCCCCATCAGGATCTCTTCTCTTCATTCACCTATGAGGGAAAAATTTCAATCATAGAGGGGTCTCGTTCTTTCCCTATTCGTATACTACGTGATACGGGCGCAGCACAATCTATCCTCCTGTTTAACGTCATTCCTGTTATATCTACCGCATTTACTAATGAGTGTTCTAATTTCAGATCTCTCATCCCATTCTTCCTATCCCTTGATTACTGGGGAAGTGCAAATAGCAATTAGGAAAGATCCAATGCCTGTGAGCGGCATTCATTTATTATTGGGTAATAGGGTGTGTCATACTGAGGCGAATTTTTTTTTTTTGAGTTTGAAAAATCGGCCCATGGTATTAATGATGTAGTTCTATGTGCAGAATCATGTGATATCTTCAGATTTGAAAAGTTTTCATTTTTTGCTAGGTAAATTTTAACTTGAAATCTTATGAAAATTCAGTATTCCCACCCTTTTACCAACACCACTAAATAGCTTATTTAAAGTAAAGTAAATGTATCAGGTTAATTTATTAGGGTGAAAATGATCCAGAATAGTGAAACGAATGATCTTAACACATTTATTTAATTTAATATTCCTTTAGAAAACAAAATCATCAAATACAAAAACCGGTTTTACTACTACGACCCGGTGTTGCTGCACACCATAGAGAACATGTCTTTCTTGCTTCTGTTTCTACTCATCACCTCCCTGCTGACCACCTGAGCTCGGATGTAGCCTTCCCTCCTCTCCTGGCTGTACACGTGACTGCTGGCCTCGCTCACTTGCTGTACACAACGCTCTATACTCTGGGTGTGCGAGGGCCAGGCAGGGACATGCATGGGGTTGTCCAGGAAAGCTCTGACTTGAACATTGGTGAGGCTGCAGGTAAGAGGGGGCTCACTGCCAGCCTGGATGTTATCCAGATCTATGAGATCAGTGAGGGTCTTGGCACCTAGATTGACTTCAGGAGTCTTCCTGACCCTGAAGGAATCGTCACCAACTGATTCGTCATGCCCAGATCCTCTCATAATTCTCATATCCAAGATCTTTTTGACTGCCACTCTTCTGTCCTCCTCATCCTTACTGCAGAGCATTGTCTGCAGAACTGCCTCGGGATGAGCATACCAGGAAGATCTCCTCACAGTCTGCTCCACAATCTGAACAACCTTCCTTGGCTGACTCCTCAGGAGCTCAAGCTGGAAGAGAACACGCCTCGTACCTTCGGAGAACAATGACTTGACCTTGGTGTTGAACCAATTTGGCAAGTAGACACTCACGATGAATTGGACAATAAGTCTCAGGTTGTGAAGCTGGTTCCCTTTCAGTTTATGATGAGCGACCAAAATTCTGCAGAACCTGAGAGCCGTTGTGAGCCACCTAGAATGTGAGACTGGACCTATCTGCAGGTAAGCAAGTCTATCAGGCATGACCCCAGTTTTGATGGCACTGCAAATCATGTAACCATAGTACTGGTCAGTACTCAGGTCGTAAATGACAGTATGTGCAAGTTCAACGAGTGGAGGGCCAACTGTGATTTTTTCAAAGCTCGGATTTATTTCTAACTCAGTGGCAGAGTCCAGCATCTTGCCAAGAGGACCAGACCATCTGTTGTTTGAAAGAGTCTTGCCATCCAGCTCCTGGATCAGATGTCTGAGTGGCAACTCGTTGGTGTGGAGGTCACAAACAATCCAGACCAGCTTCCTCCCAATCTTCCGCTCTATCCACTGTATGACCCCCCCCTTGCCACCCTGTGTTCGTGTTGGTGCTGTCCCCTCCATGGCCTGCAGGGTCTGGTCTACGTTCCTCTCTCTGAGCCAGTTCACAATGTTATCTGCCACTATCTCAGCTGGTTTCCTGATGTCATCTTTCTCTGGAGTGACATGCCACAAATACTTCCCTCCTGGTTCACTGCAGCAGGAGTAGTGTTCCTCCTTCACCATGGCAGGGAACAACTTGTCAGAATCTCCAACTTTCATGAACACTTTAGTGTCATCCCTTCTCCCATCAAAGAACAAACAATTGATTCCATTTTATCTTATCCCCTTATCAAACTCCTCTTCTAGGTTACTGACAAGTTTCTCCTGAGCTCTCCTTACTTTGTTATGATCTATCACCAGGTGAACATCATCAGGTGTTATCAAACCACCGTCAATCCAGGCAGCTGTTGCTATCTCTGCAGTTTCTCTGAGACCAGTGTGGTGTCGCATGCTGGCCAGAGCTATGCTCGGGATATCTTTCCTATTTCGAATGTTATGCCTGGAAGGTTTGGGATCATTATTTTCTGGGTTATGGACAAAGTCACCATTCTCCTGGTCAGCACTCGGATCAACCATGGGGAAGTCATTAAACTCTGAATCAGCTTGACTCCAATCATCGGCCTTTTTTACCTCACCCTGGGCCTTCTCAAGTCTCTTTTCCTCGGCAACTCTTCTCCTCTTCTGTCTCTCTGTGGCAGCCTCCTGTCTCTTGGACTCCGGAATATCTTGGCTAGAAATTATGAGAGCCCCTATACTGCCAGTCTTCTCTCTCTGTGCTTTGACAAATGCCAGTTCGATCACAGGAATCTTCAGTTCACGCTTGCAAATACAGGAGATGTGGGCCTCGGATTTACAGTCACGATCGCATCCAAACTCAGGACAGAGAAAAATTGGGCACTTGCAAGTAATTATGTCAAATAACTGGTCCAGTTGCTTGGCAAAGCTGTCCTTAACTGCAAGTTTTCCTCTCCCAAGAGAGATATCTCTTGCCTTTTCCCAACTGGCTAGCAGTCTCTCACTAATTTTCTTCTGACTTGTTATGACTGGAGGCTTGAACTGAGCGTTAGCCAGAGTGTACTGTGCCAAGACAGCTTTGGTCATATCACTGGCAATGTCTTTGTTTGTGTAAGTTCTTTGGTTCTTTTCACTGATTTGCCTGATTAAAACACCGTATCTCAAAGCATCTCTCAATGTAGGCAACTCCGACTTCAGGAGCTCTCTCCCAGACCCAAGATAGTGACTGAGATGGCTGGATTTTTGGTTCCTCGTCCTGACACAAGCAGCCATCGCAAATATTATCAACTTATAAATGCATCAGAATCTGAAACAGAAAAAAATATTGTTAGTTGGGTTGTTAAAGAATGAAGTCAGAAAGCAATGTTCACTATTTAATTGTAATGCACTAATGCAGCTGTACGTTAGATTTTCGATAAATTTCACGCTAAAATTTACCTAGCAAAAGGTTGCAAAATATTGAAACTGAAATTATTTTCTGTTTATATACACTAAAATCTACCAAAAAAGTGATGGGCCATTAGTTTTAGCTGATCTTCAATCCTATGACACACCCTATTTGGTAATGACTTGGTAGGAGTTCTAGTGGTTCCCAACATAAAGACTCTCCCTTACCTGTCAACTCCACCAGTGACCTTGAAGAAACTATTCCTCACCTTTTCCCATCTTGTGCTGTCACCCGGTCACAGAGTGTGCGAAATGGGCCCTCTTCATCTGAAACCATCAACAATATCTTACTACCCACAGAAGATCTGTACAATAAGACCATTAGTAAGGATGAGCTTATTACAGCCCAACAATCTGATCCATCTTTGTTCAAACAGGTGATGAAAGACCTCAGTGTGGACCATTGTACATCTTCGGCTTACCACCCACCGTCCCAAGGCTGCTTGGAACGGTTCCAACAAAATTTTCAAATCAATGCTAATAAACTATCTCCCCTCAACTATATAGTCCATACTCCTGATCGCCGAAAAGATTCACAACTTGTTCACATTAATCTCATGAAACTTTACCATTCCAGGCAGTCAGAGGAAGACATCCCAGAGGCTATAAGCCTACCTGCATTGCATACGGTTTTGTCAGGGCCGGAGCCGGAGACAGATGACATGGATATATTGGAGAACTTAGACTTCCCTTTTCCTAAAGAAAACCGTGCTAACAGTCACATACTCAGCAACTTGGATGAGTATTTTTCTGTTCTGAATCCATCTCGAGCAAAAGATCCCACTAAGTTATTATCGACATTTCCTAAAGTCACGTCAGACCTCCCAGGGTTTTGCAATATACTTAAACATGATATTAAGCTAATCTCAGATGATGTACAACCCATTAGGCAATCAGTCTATCGACTAAATCCACAAAAAAGAGAGATTATGAAAAAGGAGGTAGACTTTTTGTTAAAACAAAACTTAGCTGAGCCTAGTAGCTCCCCCTGGGCTTCACCTTGCCTTCTCATTTCAAAATCCGATAGCACTTTTCGTTTCTGTCCCGATTATCGTAAAGTGAACCAGTTCACTATCTCAGTCTCCTACCCTTTACCTTTGATTGAAGATATAATAGACAGCATAGGCTGTGCCAAATTTATCAGTACGGTGGACTTATTGAAAGGATATTATCAAGTGGGACTCACGGATAGGGCAAAAATATTCTCGGCATTTATAACTCCATTTGGTCTTTTTCAATATTTGGTTATGGCGTTTGGCTTTTCTAATGCTCCGGCCACATTCCAGAGGGCCATCAATTACCTAATTCAGGACCTAGGTGGGACGTTCGCCTACCTGGATGACCTGGTGGTGGTGTCGGACGGCTGGGACGAACATCTGGTGCGTTTGGAGATACTGTTCGCACGACTGCAAGAGACTGGATTCACCATAACCCTGGCTAAATATGCTTTTGGCCGGGCCTCGGTTACTTACTTGGGACATATCGTTGGGCATGGTATGGTGAGACCCAAGGATGCAAACGTTAAAGCCATCTTGTCCTTCCCCACTCCAAGGACGAGGAAGGAACTCATGCGCTTCCTGGGGATGTGCGGCTACTACCGTCGGTTCTGCAGTAACTTCTCCAGCGTGGCCGGACCCCTCACAGACCTTATTAGTTCTGCGGTCCCTTACATCTGGAACCAGAGGTGCGACCAGTCTTTTCACTGCCTCAAAGCCTTCCTTGCCTCCAAGCCTGTAGTCCACCCCTCTGAGTACACCTTGCCCTTCCATCTGCAAATCGACGCTAGCCGTGTCGGAGTTGGGGCTGTGCTTCTACAACCCGCCCCAACCACTGATGTCCTTCACCCTGTGGCATACTACTCCGCCAAGTTGAAAAAACATCAGACCAACTACTCGACCATGGAGAAGGAGGCCCTGGCTCTGGTGTTGGCAATATAGAAGTTTGAATGTTACCTCCAGTCTTGCCCACAAACAACCCGAGTCTTCACCGACCATAACTCACTCACGTTCATCCAAACCAACAAGACCTCCAACCAGCGAATCCTCCGCTGGGCTCTCCTCACCCAGCCCTATAATCTACAAGTCCCACACATAAAGGGGGTGGACAAGATGATTGCGGACTCCTTATCCCGAGCTCCAGTGGAAATGCAGCAGCTACTCTCCAGACGCACCAGGTGATCACCTCCTTCGCGCCCGCTCTACGGAGGTCTTTGGAGGGGGGGTGTGTTACGAACCACGCCACCAATTGTCATGATCTACCTACCCAGCACTACGAACCACGCCATCTATTGTCCTGATCTACCTACCCAGCACCACGAGCAACGCCATCTAGGGACGAAATCCGAGTATGACTACTCTTAGTTACCAGTCCGGGGTTTCCCTTCTCCATATCCTGGTTGTTGCGTCACCTCCTCCAAGTCTTCTTCATAAGCTCCAGTTCGATGAGAGTTCAGTTCACTCTGGGAAGTGACCACAGGATCACCTATCCTGGAAACCTACGGCACAGTGACTACCTACCGTCTTCTACAATACTCAGCCTTACTCGTCAGCCATCTCAGCTCCGCACTTAAGTATTTGTAATCTTATATTGCCTCCCCGCGTCCACCTTGCTTCAAATTATTGTATGTTGTATAAATATGTATATACTGTTACTGTTTAGGTTAAGTATGGTTAAGGGTAAATTATAGAAAGCTGAATATTTTGTTAAGGAATTTATGGTACTTTATTATACACAACAAAAACTCGCATCCTTTGTCTACCCTTTTATAGTCCGATTGTCTTTGTTTTTTTATTGTTGTTGCCTGTTGGGATCTGGGTAGACCTTTAACTATATTCTAAATCCCCAACTTGTAACAAAGTAAATAAGGAGTCTGCAATAGGCCGGTTGGCCTGTGCATGGCAGCTCCTGTCGTGAGTTACTATGACTCTCTATCATCCATGAAACTATCTAGCCTCCTTTTGAAACTTTCCAGAGTTCCCGCACTTACTACAAAGTTGCTAAGCTTGTTCCACTCGTCCACCACCCTATTTGTGAACAAGTTTCTTCCTATCTCCTTCCTAAACCTAAACTTATCCAACATGAATCGGTTGTTCCGAGTTCTATCCTGCTCGGATATTATAAGAACTTTATCTATATCCCATTTATTGATTCCTTTCACCCACTTAAATACTTCTATCATATCTCCCCGCACTCTTCGTCTTTCTAGGGAATGCAAGTTAAATTTCTTTAACCTATCCTGATATGGAAGGTTTCTAAGTCCCGGAATCATTTTTGTCATTCTTCGCTGCACCGACTCTAGTGAATTTATATCCATTCTATAATAGGGGCACCAGAACTTAACCGCATAATCGAGGTGCGGCCTGACTAGCACAAGATATAGTTGCAATAAAACCTCTGCACTCTTGTTACTTACACTTCTAGATATAAAACTCAATACTCTGTTTGCCTTATTTCGAACATTAACGCACTGTTTTCTAGGCCGTAGGTCCGGGCTTACAAGTACCCCTCGGTCTCTTTCACAAGTCGACTTCTCTAAGTTGATGTTGTTAAGGCTGTATACATTACAAGTATTTGTTCTTCCAATATTAAGTACGCTGCACTTGCTGATGTTGAATTTCATTTGCCATTTTTCAGACTACCCCTGCAGTTTATTTAGATCCTCCTGTAATGCATTTGCATACTACCCTGAATTAATTTGCCGCCCTATTTTGGTGTCATCCGCAAACTTGCTAATGTCACTGCTGATCCCAGTATCTAGATCGTTTATGTAGATTATAAACAAGAGTGGGCCTAGTACTGACCCCTGGGGAACCCCACTGGTTACATGGCCCCACTCAGATTTAACACCATCTATGCTGACCCTCTGCGTTCAGCCAGTATGTAAACAAGACTCTCCTTGCCAGTCTTCATATGCATCTCCATAGCCAGCATCAGAGACAGTGGAGTAGAAATTGATATATAACATAAGTTTGTAGCTCAAACGGCTCAAAAGTTGTAAAGTAAGCCTACATTTAAGATGGCAGCCAGTGGCCATCTTTGATTTGAGGGTTAAAATGGCCGCCACTTGTCAAAATAACCCCCAAAATGGATTCCTGACCCTAAAATTAGCCAAGTTCAACTACTCACACAAGTTTCTAGGTGAAATGGTTTAAAAGTTACAAATTGCCTTCTTTCCGGCGCTAATTAGCATAATTTATGCTAAATTGTGGGTTCTATGCATAGAGACAAATTATCTCATTGGAATTTTTTTTCCTCTTGCCCCAAGGAATAATTATGCCAAGTGGGACCTTTGCACTATGAAATGTAGTGTTCACTCCCCTAGCAAGTCGACTAAATAGGCCCACTGCAGTTTCCTTCATTCTTATGTTCTTAAAATAATCTGCCCCTTATCAATAAATAATATATTAAAAAATCCTCCAATCTACGCCTGTATACATTGAAAGAAATTTGTGTAACCATTGATTTCATGTAATCCTTAGAGAATACGTGAAATCACTGGTTACTCAAATTCCCTGTGACATATACACCAAAATAAATTATTTAGTAAATAAAATATTCACTCTGTCTGCTCCTATGTATAACAGAATATTAAGTAAACAGCAACATAAGTAAATTTGCTAATGACACTAAAACAGGGCGTGTAATTAAATCTGAAGATGACTCCGCAAAACTACAGGAAGATCTAAAAAAAATTTTCGAATGGTCTGAAAAATGGCAGATGAAATTCAATGTGGACAAATGTAAAGTACTCAGTATAGGAGATGTAAACAGGGAAACCAGATACCAAATGAACAACGATGTTATTGAGAAATACGACTGCGAGAAAGATTTAGGAGTAATGATAAGTAGGAATCTTAAGCCAAGTAAACAATGTGTATTTGCTCGAAACAAGGCTAATAGAGTACTTGGGTTCATATAAAGGAGTTTTAGTTACAAGACTAGCGCGGTCATCTTAAAACTTTATCTTGGGCTTGTGAGACCCCACTTGGATTACGCAGTTCAATTCTGGTCACCGTATTACAGAATGGATATAGAATCCTTGGAAAGAATTCAGAGGAGAATGACAAGACTAATCACGGGCATTAGGAACCTTGAGTACAGAGACAGGTTAAGGCTTCTTAATTTGCACTCCCTCGAGAGACGTAGAGTGAGGGGCGATATGATCGAGGTGTATAAATGGAAGTCAGGGCTGAACAAAGGGGACATTACAAAGGTACTCAAACTATCCAACCAGGAGCGAACTCGTAACAATGGTTTTAAATTAGACAAATTTTGATTTAGACTCGAAATAGGTAAACATTGGTTTGGAAATATAGAGCAGTGGATGAGTGGAACGAGTTACCAAATATCATCATTAACTCGAAAGCGCTGGATGGCTTCAAACATAAGTTGGATTGTAATGGGCACAGTTCCTTTACTTCAATTTTATCTTCCAGATATTCTTTTCTGTTTTTATTCTTCAATTCTTTATCTATATATACCTTATATTCTTGCTTATATTCTTATATAAATAATTCTGATATTTCTGTGCTTATAGTTTCCAAGTCTTTCATTTCTTTTCATATAATGTATATTATATTTTCTGAATTTATATGTCCTTACCTTGCTGAAGTATACTCTGTTTTTACTTATATTCTCGTACATGGATTAGTCTGGGGAACCATGTTATTCTTAGTACAACACTTATTATACTCACAACGGTAGCCTGCCACCACCCAGACTTTTATTAGAATATAACATAACTCACGGAAAGCTTTTGGGTAGTGTGGTAGAGTGTTTATAGGCACGTGAGTAAGTAGTATTTTCTGGGAACCAATGTTTAGAAGGAATAGAGTGGTGATACTCGTAAATTACTAATTCAATATTTATTAACACAGCGGGTGAATAAGATGTTACTTAAATTCACTCAGACAAGACTGGACCCTCAGGTCTTACTGTATCATTGATAAAATAGATCCACAATTACTTATTAATTCAGTAAGCACTTCAAGTACTTATTATATCATTAAACAACTCCAGGTACTCATTATATCATTAAACAACTTCAATTACTCATTACTTCTTAAGACAAGTGTTGTATTATTTCTTTGACAAGTAAGATTCAGTAATTATTACACACGGTCAGATAATACTGCGTGATTCTCCCTCGTGCAGCTGTATATACGTGCGCTCGCGGGGCAGCTCTGGCCCACGCCTTCATACCAGGAAGGTTGATCTCACCAACAACAGACCTTCTCTACCATTTTGGAACGCTGTATTCTTAGTTATGAACCTCAGTGTTCCTCATCAGGGTAATTTCCTATGTCTATTCATATAATCTAATCAGAGGTTGAGCTTGCCAGGAAAAAGTGGAATATACACGTTGATAACATTAATTCTGCGAGCTCAGGGCTGCTGCGAACAAGGAACTATTCACAGGGAGACGTTAGATCTTGGAGATTATACAGGTTGACAGAATAGCTCAGGAGATTAATGACTTTCTTAAATAGACGACTGATAAACTCTAAACTACAACCATCAGATTCTCTGATGTTTGGGCAACAAAATAATCTGACTTCAGTAGCATTTGGAAACTCATGGTCATTCTTAGGGACGATACCGCGGGTATCGTTCATACTGGCAGACTCGACACGCACTTACTAAACAAGTGTTACGAACAATAAAGACAGTTAAAGCTTTCAACATCACTCACAAAGGATCTTGTATGCTTTAACTGTAATCAAACATATCTAAGTTGACTCAAAACAAGGGTGTTCTCTCTCACATTCAAATTCATTTTATAGAGAGGTTGGTTTCAGTAAGTCAGAGAAAATGGGATAACGGAGGACTGTGGGGTATGGTATGTTTGGTTCACTCTCAGGATGGGATGGAGAAAGGAAACTCACAATGTGCTCTCTGTATACATGTTGTATTGGATGTACAATGCAGCTTGGTGCTGGGAAGTGGCAGCGTGGTTACACGCGTGATGTAGAGAGAGCTGGTTGGTGAGGATGCTCCGAGGAGGACAGCTTGTGGGTCGCCATGCTCGCCGGCGGGAGCGAGGACCGCCAGGCAGCGGCGGAGGAGGTGGTGTTGCCTGCTGCGGCTGTAGCTAGAAAGAAGAGAGAGGTCAATACGATACGAACTCTTCAGTTAAGAGGTGAAAGAAGATTATTAGGGGTTGAAGGAAAAAGTGGTGAAACTGAAATACAGTAGGAGTAGAGAGAATCTGGGCTCAACCAGATCGCTTCATCTTTCTTATTGGTATTTTGTCTTTGTTCTGCTCCCTTGGGTCTTCAGACCTTTGTATTAATATTGGTTTATTTACATAATGCTGCTTATTATTATTATTTTTATTATTGTTGGAGTTAGTGAGCTCGCCCAGGTCCTTGTGTAACTGGGAGGGTAGTCACATTTTTTTTTTTTTTTTTTTTTTTTTGAGGTGTTAGTTAAGTGTTAGTTGTGTATGGAGAAGCCTGCCAGGTTCTTAGTGGAGCTGGTTGGTCACTCTCATCTTTATTCCTCTAATAATGTTTTATGTATAAATGTGTATATTGAGGCAGGAGGTGGTTCAATTACTTCTTCCTGGCTGATATAGCTTGGAGGGTAATCACATTATTATTATTATTATTATTATTATTTTTTTTTTTTTTTTTTTTTTTTTTTTTTTTTTGGAGTTAGTGAGCCCGCCCAGGTCCTTGTGTAGCTGGGAGGGTAGTCACATTTTTTTTTTTTTTTTTTTTTTTTTTTTTTTTGCTAAAATGTTAGTTCAATGTTAAATGTTAAATCTTAAATATTAGTTATGTTAGTCTAAAGGTACACTGTATGGAGAGGCCTGCCAGGTTCTTGTGGAGCTGGTAGGTCACTCTCATCTTTTATTCTCTCTATTAATGTCTTATATGTATATTGGGGCAGGAGATGGTTCAATTACTTTCTTCCTGGCTGATTTAAACCAACTGTGTTCTTGGAATTCTTCGTTGTCTATATTATTTATCCAGTTTTGATATGTTTCTGTGTTAAGTTCAGTCACTTTTTTCCAAATATTTACAGCTTTGTTGTGTATATCTACATTAATTGCTAAGAGATTTGCTCTCTTATGTAGCTGTTCATTACTGATGTGGTCTGTATATTTTATGTTATATATAAATCTAAGGGCTATATTTTGTACTGTTTGTAACCTTTTAATGCTCGTTTTACTAAGGGTGTTCAATGGGATAGGTGGGTAGTCCATAATTGATTTGACAAGGGCAATATATATCTTTCTCTTGTTATTAATGCTAAGGTTCTTAAAGCGTTTTATTTTTGATAATCTTATTCTTGCCTGTCGTTCTTTATCTTTTAAGTATGTTATATATCCTCTTTTTGTTAGTTTTAGTCCAAGCATCCTGCCTTCAGTGTCGTATGGGTATAGTTCCTGGTCGACTATTACTGGACTTGTTTTAATCTTGGCTATTGGTATTATCTTGAATTTGTTCTTATTTGTCCTGATTTTCCATTTTTTCTCAAAATCATTTATGTTTTTTATCGCTCTTACCGTGTAGAGTGCCATAAATTGAGTTGATTTTCCTGGGTATGATACTATTTGAGTAATATCATCAGCAAACATTACATATTCGCTAAAGGGGGTAGGTTGAGGTGTGTCTGAAGTATAAATTGTATATAGTGTTGGAGAAAGGCATCCTCCTTGAGGTACTCCACTCTCAAGATTAAACATAGTTCCCAAAAAGTTTCCAATTTGAATTTGTGCTCTCCTACCATCTAAATAGTTACACAATATTCTTAGCAAGTATTCATTAAGTCCCAGTTTTAATATTTTATATTTTAAGCCTAAATGCCAAACCTTATCAAAGGCCTTAGAAACATCCCTTAAAATTATATTGATCTGGTTGCCCTGGCTTTTTTCTATTGCAATTATTTCCGTTATTATGGCTATTGCAGTTAGGGTATTTCTATTGGGCATAAATCCATGTTGTCTATTGTTAGTTTTCCCATGTTGTGTTAAAAAGGCTATAAGTCTTGTATTTAAAATTTTTTCCAATAGTTTCCCAGTAATTTCTAATAAAGATATTGGCCTGTAGTTTAATATTTCCTTATTGTCCTTACCCTCCTTCGGAATAAATATCATTTTGGCATATTTTAGTTTGTCTGGAAAGTAACCAGTTATTAAGCATGCGTTATAAATGTTTAATAGTGTATTTAAAATGTTTTCAGGTAGATTCATGATCATATTTCGTGTAATACCTGTGAGCCCAGGGGCTTTTTCCTTAAACTTCCTCAGACAGTGCATCATTTCTCCCATTGTTATTATTTGATTATTTGGTAATAAGTTATAGTCTATATATTGCCTTGGGGTGATTCTATGTATATGTCTTCCCATCTCTTCTTCTATCCTTTCTTCGTGTTCACTATGAAAATCTTCATTTTCCTCATCTGATATTTTAAAAATTTTTACCCATTCCCTTTTGAATGCTGACTCTTGTTCATTTTCCTCGTGCAATTTTATTCCGTTTTGGTCTTTAATGTATGGTGTTTTTTGCTTGTTGTGCCCTATCATCTTGTTTATGGAAGTCCAAAATGTTTTTGTGTCTTTAGTCATGTCAGCCGCCATTATAATATCATTCCATTTTTTATTGTTTGCTTCCTTACATGCGTCTCTTAATTTTATCTGTAGTGCTATCTGTGTCGTATATAGCCATCTGTTACTGCCATATCTTTCCATATACCTGTTTATTTCATTGTAATAGGTCTGGGTTAATTTAACTTCTTCTGGTAGTCTGTTGTTGGGCAATGTTCTAAAGTGTGAAGTAGGAGTGTGTTTGATTATAGAGAGAGGTCACCATGAGGTCAGATCTTTTATAGCGGGGGTAGGCGTGGCTTAGTAGTTGACCTCCGTGATGTATGGCGGCGCTGGTTGACTCAGACCACGAAGCATACACTGGGGAATTCGTGGGGTCTGCTACTCAGCGACAAACAGCGTTTGTAGGGGAGAAATCCACTACAGGACTAAGGCGTCTTGAAACGATGAGAAAACGGCCTCCTCAGATGGGGGACTCAAACGAAGGCAGAGCTACATGTTTTGTGGGCTATTGAGCGTAATATGAATAGCATGAATTTGGAGTTAACTGACGTGCATAACCGTGGTCATTACAGGATGGATAGATGAGCAATAGGGGTTGGGTGTAAATGGAACTGCCCAGTATGGGCCAATAGGCCCGCTGCAGTTTCCTCCTTTCTTATGTTCTAATAATCTAATAGATAGGATCCAAAATCTTCCCTGAACTTTTTCTTTCATATTCTTTCGAAAATCTACAAAATGCCGAAAATCTAATGTTAACCTACGGAATACTTACCTCCTCCCCCTTGCCCCCCCCCCCCCCCCCCCCACAAGGGTCCTCTCTCGAGAGAAAACGGGAATTATCGAGATGATGGAAAACTTTCAAACGTCATACCCAAACTTGTTCCAGTAAATAGTTATAAGAGTTGCCTAAACTTCTTGTTCGGTTCCATCACTCGAGAAAGGCTCAGAATTTAGTATCTCTTTTTATTTTTTTATTTTTATTTTCTTAGGAAGGGAGGGAGGGAGGGAGTGGATTGAGGGTTGGGTTAGTTAGGATGAATCTCTTGGTATTAGCGAGAGTTGCTAGAGTTAGCTGATGGCATGGAGGCCGTTGGTGTTTAGGGTGTGCAGCAAAAGTTTTGTTAGCGGGTGTATCTAATTTAACGTTCTTTTTTCGTTCTCTCTCGTTCTTTCTCTCTCTCTCTCTCTCTGACCTCACTCTGTGTTCTGACCTCACTCCAGTTGTGATCTGACCTCACTCCAGTTGTGTTCTGACCTCACAGCAGGCTTAGCTCCCGGAGATTAATTGTCAGTAATAGTTAGTGCTACTTGTGAACAGGGCTGTGCCCTTCAGAGGGCCGAGTTAGAGAGGGCCACGATAGAAATCTTGAAATTGAAGGAAATTATAGCGAGGATGAAGGAAGAAACGAAACAAGGAAAGCCCGTGTCTGACGAAAACTCAGGCGAATGGAAGGTTGTGAGGAGAGGGACGACCAAACTGGTGGTGAAAAAACACGCCAAGGATACGACAACAACAACTAAGTGTATGAACTCTTTCAGTCCTTTGATAGACGAATTGGACGTTAGCATAGTCAGGGACAAGGCTGACAAGGAAGGTACGAAAACCTTAATTGTTGGCGATTCCCAGGTATGGTACCTGGACAGAGCTTTTTGTGGTAAAAATAAATAAATAATAATAATAATAATTAACGGTTTATTGAAAGAGCTTGGCAGCCAGAAGGCTGAAAATATATTGGATGAGGGTGTGTTTGCCAGGAGCTGGGGTGGGGGATATAGTTAAAGGATGGACAATATCTTGCCTGGTAATGGGAACAAACCCTTTATCTGCCTCAGTGCAGGAGGTCGAAGGGAGAGATCCCTATCATATGTGGTGTCCTGCCCAGAAGGAGAGTTGGCAATGAATGGTTGTCAAGAGCAGTTGGTGTCAACGGCCGTCTTGACAGACATTGCAAGTCAATATCAGCCCCATTCATTGACAATTGGGACAACTTCTACGGCAGAAGGGACCTTTATGCTAGGGATGGGGTGGCAACCCTGGTTGGTTCTCTCGAGAGTTCAAAAGATGTCAAAGTCTTCAAACTGCTAGGAGAACATGTGAGCACGGGGGTGGAGGAGACTGTAGTGGGAGTGCACTGTTAAAAAAATCTTACAGAAAATTCACTGGTTATATTGTTGCCAAACATTTTCTGTATAATTTACAGAGATTCTGTATATATTTTTTACATAAAATATCTGTTGAATTAACAGAGTGTTGGAAGTTATTGGAAGCTAAAACAACTTGTCCCTGAATACGAATTCGCAACTTTCGATTTACAGCAGGTACTTACTTTGCTGCTAGGTGAACAGGGACCAAGGGGACTAGGAAGAGTGTCCAAACAACTCCAGCCGGCCCAGGAATCGAACCTGTGACATCTTGCTTGCAAGGCAAGAGTGGTACCACTCAACCAGCACACCTCCCATGTGATGATGTGGCGCTCTTTGAAATAATGTAAACAAACACGGACATACGACGAACGTGAAGCACAAACAACCGCCAACCGCATATTCATTAATTACATATAGAAATAACAGCATTAACAGGCAATTTTAAATGTTTTTTGCATCATGAAGTGTATATAGGATGATAAAATGTCAGTTTATATTGATAATTAAACAAATTGAAACAGAAAGAGTGTCTGAAATATTTTACAGAACAAAAAAGTAATTCAAATTACTACGTTTTCCTGGTCGGAATTACAGAAGAAACATGTAAAAAATACTGAATTTTCTAACAGTGTGGGTAAACAAAGTGAAAGGTTACAGGGAAATAGTGCTCGGAAATATGACAAAACTAAATTCGACAGGGAGTTAAAACCTAAAGGCAACGCCTGGAGTTAAAACCTAAACACGACAAAGAGAGGACTCAAAACACCACTAACTTAAATGTCTACTACGCAAACAGTAGAAGCATGAGAATCATAATGAATGAAATCAGGGCGTTGGTATGTACCGAAAAAAGTGATATAATAGCATTCACTGAAACATGGATAAACCTAGACTCACGGGAGTTACCTGTCGAATACCAAATTGCAGGTTACAAATTATTCCATACCGATAGGCAGATTAGGAAAGGAGGCGGAGTAGCAATCTATGGCAGGGATAATCTGAAGTGTGAAATAAATAAGGAAATAAAAACTGAAATGAATACAGAAACAATTTGGATAGAATTAATGGATGGTGGGGAAAAATTAATCACAGGATTAATATATTGACCTTCTAATCTTGATAGAGTCAATGAGAGACTTATTTGGGATGAAATGCATAGGGCTCCCATACATATTATTGTTTGTGTAGTAGGCAACTTTAACTTAGGCAAATAGATTGGATTGACCTTGCTGGTAACTCAGAATCAGAGGATTTTCCTGAAACAGTCCAGGACTGTTTCTTAAGCCAACATATAACCGAACCCACCCCGGGTAATAATATATTCTATTTAGTTCTGTCAAACAGAGAAAACCTCATTAGTAATGTCGAGGTAGGGAACGAACTTGCTAACAGCAATCACAAAGAAATTTGATTCCAGTTAGAATTTCAGAGCAGACGCAAGGAAAATTCCACTAAAGTCCCAAATTTCAGAAGGGCAAACTTTGATAGTTTGAAGAGGCAGCTGAGAGAAGACGTCTTCACCCTGCTGGAGCCACACTGAGCGCCGCCGCGAAGGCAACTGTCCTATTTGCAGTGTTTTTGGCAGAACATGATGGCATTCAGGTGATTTAGTGTTTGATTCTTCTTGTATTTTTTAGCCCCAAATGTAATGGTGAGAGTTGCATAAAAAAAAAATATGAACAGAATCGCTCAGGCCTAATGTGTGGTAACACATTCCAAGCACAGTTTGTATTTTGCCCTACGTATTTACTGTATATCATTGATTAATAAACACTGGGCTGTAACCGCACAAATAACTTCGTAAACCTCTTCCCAAACATCCTCCTCAACCCCCATAACTCGTCACCCCCTAACACACACCCCTCTCCCTCTCACTCGTGAATGCTTCGGATTCACGAGCCGATACTCTTGGGTTCACACCTCATGGGGGGGTGGATGGAGAATGCTGAGTGTACTTGTCAGAAATGTGCCCAACTGTACAACAATCTAGGTGGGTTGGTGTATTATCTCACCAATGCACATGAATTTTTGGACACGTTGAAGGGTTAGGTCAGTGGTTCAAAGTTGGAATGATATTTTTGGTCACAAACATGATAAATACCTTTACACACACACACACACACACACACACACACACGACCTCCTAAGCCAGGGTTCTCAAATATTTTCAGCATTACTCTATTCTGAAGAATTTTGTAGCCCTTGTTACCCCAGATCGATGTTTGAGCAGACTGAACAGCTGGTATTTTACACCGAACTGGAAAATACAAAATCAAAAGGCTGTCACAATTGCTTAATTTACCTGGGATATAGAAAGAAAAACTAATTGTCTTTGTCACTACAATACCTTTGTAACATTGCTGAACAGCATCATAAACACTACAAACCACTCATTCATGGGCAAAGTGAAACTTCCTAAATCATTGATCATCTGATCTCCTCACGGCAACAGCTTGATAAGCGTACACTGTACATCTGACGTCGTGTTCCGGCTGCAGCCTGTGTCTCTGTTTACGGTTTACACATGCCAGGGCAAAATATCCTGCCCCACACTGGTGAGTGGAGGCAAACAGTAGCAAAATTTTCGCGCAGTCGCACTGGCAACAGAGTATTCAACCCTTCGAGGTGTCCAAAGGGATTTAACTTTGCCGTCTCACTTTCGAAGCTACTGTGAAAAAACTTGTCTGTCAAACCAGGTGGCTCTTTTGGAACAGTTATGATTGGGCACTTGAATGGGCCTGAAATCCAATAGTACGGAGTGATGTCTACAGCACAAAAATATTGGGACATAATAATTTGGATCTGTGACAAATCAAGTGGTAAGTATAGAATGCGTGACATCTTCCACATCAACAACTCTCGAGGAACATTTTGAGCCTTGGAAAAACTGCGGTACTTCCCTTCTCGAGTCTGACATGCCAGTGTTCCAGTTTTGCTTGAAATGCTTGATTTTTTCTCCCAAAATGATGGCGTTCTCGTTTACTCCTCGCAGAGACGTTTTAATCTGTTCTGGTTGGAGAACTTGTCTGCCAATAACACAACAGAGAAATCCAAATTGGATCTTGAAATTTCTTTCCGAGTTTGAATTTCTTTCCAAGAAGGAATATATCAATTTCTAAGCGAAGTGTTAAGAATCGGTCTAACATATTTCCCGAGACAGACATCTTGTTTAAGTGATGCAGCTATGCAGACCCAAATTCTTCACACATAGATCGAAACAACCTAGAATTCAGAGTACTTGTTTTGATAACATTGAGCGCCTTTACTTCATCATACAATGATCGGACAGAGCTTTAAAGTTCTTCATGTTCACGTGAGCCACGAATGAACACCAAGCAAAGCTGAAACACTGTCAGTAGTAACTCCAATACAATTTTATTTCCCTTAACCTTTCCTCCTCTACTTCCCTCATTCTTTCCATTTACCCCAACCTTCTTTTCCTTCTTTCCTCTCCCCTTTTCTTTCTTTCTCTCTCTCTCTTCCCCGGCACCCTCTGTCCCACCCCGTTTCGTTACCCACCCTCCCCCTTTCCTGCCTCCTCTCCTAATCCAACTTACCTCCTTCTTTATCCCCCCCCCCCTGTTTCCTTCCTTCCTTATCTTAACTCCTTCCCTTCTTACCTACCTTTCCTCCCTCTCCAAGACCCTCCCTTTCTCCCCCTACACACATTCCCTTCCCCTAACACTCCCACTTTCATCCCTCCCTCCCCCTACACCTACTTCCTTTATCTCACCCTTCCACTACTCCTCCCTCCTTCCGTCACTGTCCCTCCACCCTGAGTTATCCGGGAAGGAGGATAGGTACAACCCACGCAGCACATCATTTAAAAGTTTTCGTTAAATCTAAATTGGATATGAATAGTGAGTGCGTTTGTACAGACGAACAACTCCATTTATCTACTTAAGTGAAACTTCCGAGACGCTTCTGGAATTTGAATATAAGCGGGAATTAAGGGAGAGCTTTAATGAGGAGCCAGTACGCCAGTTTGGGAAGGTGAGGGGAGAAGGGAAGGGGAATGGTGGAAGGGATGGTGGAGGGGTAGGGGGGAGTGTGAGAGTGGTGGAAGGGTGGAAGGGTGAGTGGAGGAGATGGGAAGGGGTAGGCGTGAAGGGAGAGTAAAGAGAGGGAGAGGAGGGATGAATATTGGAGGGATAAGTAGAAGTGGAAAGGGGATGGTTGAAAGGGAGGAAAGTGGAGAGGGTGCGGGTGGAAGGGAGGGAAGGGGATGTGGGAAAGAGGAGGTAAGAGATGGGGTGGAGGGGCGTTAGATGGGTGGCAACTGGGTGACTGGGGTGAGGAGAGTGCATGCGGTAGGTGAGGTGGGTGGGAAGGCGAGTCAGGGAGGCAGGGAGGGAGGGAGGGGTGTAGAAATGGGGGAAAGGAGGGAGGAAGGACGAGGAGAAGAGGGAGAGGTGGGGAAGGATAAAAAAGGGAACAAAAGGAAAGACAATTGCTGAGAGAGAGAGAGAGAGAGGAATTAGAGATAAGTTGAGGAAAAAACGAGAAGTGTGTGTGTGTGTGTGTGTGTGTGCTCTAAGAGACATAAAATAAATGAGGAAGAGTGAGGACAAAAGAGAGATGACTGAAAGTTAAGAGAAGACTTCGCATGGGAGAGGAGAGAAGGGGAGACAAAAAATAAGGTAAATTTAAAGCATCATTATAAATATGATGATGATTCCAGTGTGTTATCTCAGTCCTCTTCCTTTACAGCTACTATCACCATCACTGCCGCCAGTCTCACCATCAATACCAACACCGACACAACATCACACTTCCTCGCCCTCCCTCCCCCACTCACGTATTCCTCAAGACTCAGCGGGGGGTCGAAGGGGCAGCAGATGAAGCTGGCTATATTGCATCAACTCCCCCAGCACGTAACTATTAGTTGGTCCCCCAAAATCCACGAGGAAACTTAGAAGCGGGAGAGGAAATTGAATAATTGCATCTAGTTCGGAATCAAAGGTTAACAGTGGACCCCGTCCCCCGCCCCTTCGGGAACCACTACAGTAAATTACTCAATACATTCACACTAGGCCAGAAGCTACACCGATACTTACACACTCTCCCAACAGCCAATCATAAGTCAGAGACGTCGAGCGACGGGTTTGGATTGGCTATGCGGGAGTCTCTCAACAAAGGAACCATCACTTGGCTGAAGCGATTCGCCCAATTAGCACAGCGGAAACAGACTCGATCGTCCGTCTATGCATATCGCGTTTCGGGATTTAATTATTACACTTTCTATTACAAAAACTAACAGAGATATGCAATACGCGCTAATGAAGTACCACAGCGACGCCTCGTGTAAATATCAGGGAGGGGCAGCAATCAGTGTAGTGGTCCGCGGCGACGACTTGACATCAAAGTGTGAGGAGCTGGTTTGTTGTGAGGAGAGGTAGGGGTACCTAGGCACTCGACACGACGCAGCCTACCACCACCCCCGCCACTACCATCAACACCTTCCTAACCACTACCACCATCAACTTCAATACCCTCACCATTACCACTTTCCTAACCACGACCATCACTACCACCACCAATACAGCGACCAGCATCATCATCACCAACACCACCAATAGTCTAACCACCATCACCATTAGCCGACAACACCACCATGACCTACCACCACCATTTCCTCTTACCATCTCAATTACCACCATCATCACCTCTAATTACCCAACTACCACCACCATTACCTCTAACCACTCAACTACCACCACCACCATCTCCTCTAACCACCCCAACCACCATAGCCTACCACCGCCACCTTTAACAATCACCACCCCCACACAACAAAAACTTTCTCATTTAAATTCAGCTAAATTCTTGGTTAACATCAAAGCCAATGAGTAGAACTTAAAAATAACATTGCGGTGTGCCAGTCCTCTCATGCTCCAGACTACAAGTACTATAACAACACAGTCCCTTAATGGTCATCTTCCAGAAGGTATGAGAAGCTGGGGTGAACCTTAAGTCCCAGTGTGTGTTAGCACTATGTTGCCTCCTGCTAGACAAAGAGCCACTGTCAAGAATAGGCAAGTTAGTTAATGAAGAGATGTGTCGGTAGGCGTGCAGGGAGGGAGGAAGAGGGGGGGGGGGAGGCAAGGAGGAAGGAAGGTGTTGGCAAGAAGGAACGTAAAGAAGTGTGTGGGGTAAGTATGATGGGGGTGTAAGAGAATGGGGAGGTAGGAGAGAGGGAAGGGGAAAGAGAAGGAAGGAAGGAGGAAGAGGGGAAGGTATAAGTGAGGGAAGGGGGAAGGGAAGGTGTAAATGAGGGAAGAAGGGAGGGTGTAAGTGATTGATGGGGAAGTAGAGTGGGATTTAAGTAAGGAGAGAGGGAGGAAGGAAGCAATGGGAGGAGGGAGGGAGGGAGGAAAGGACTGATAGACTGGAGGACAAGGAGGAAGGTAAGAACCAGGACAACAATTACTGCTGACTGGTAGAGTTAAGTAGCTGGTAATTTCATTGCACAAGACAATGGGGGGGGGGATAGGGGAGGGGAGAGGAGAAAATCGAGAATGGGAGAATGAAGGAAAACGACGCGAGGAAAGAAGAAAAACATTAAAGAAAATGTTGTTTGTTTTCGTGTTCGATGCTTCGCCTGCTAGGATCACTGACACATTTCGTTCTGGATTTAGATAAAAGTAATTCACTCTAATGTTTACCTTACCTGAAAGGAAAATCAAAATAAATATGTATAACAAGATATTACGTACTTAATACTTGTTATATTTACTGTGTCGCTGTGAATATGTGGATATATGTTAGTGTGTCCTTATGGATGTATGAGTATGTCCGAGTGACTTGAGTGTCTTAGTCTGTATCCTGTGACCACCCAGACACTGAGACGAACGATCCTGTCCTGCTCTCTTCCTCATCTCCCCATCTCCTCCTCACCTATCTCAGGTTCCCTTCCCTACTTCCCCTCCTTAACCCCCCCCCCCACCCTTACCCGGAGGTTGGGGACCGCCGCCGGTAATGAGTTGAGGGATTTGGGAGTTTGTGATCGGCACTCATGAATATGCAGGAGGCGGCCAAGTCCTTCCCTGTGCTTGAGGGAGTGTGAGACCAGGCGCAGTTAACGACCACCCCCATCGTTAGGGTACACGATTAACTAGGCAATCAAGACGTATGTAATGACTTGAGACCAATTAGAGATGCCTGCAGGGAAGCGTTCAGGCAGTCTAGGCGTGTTTTGATTTTCATATTTGTTTAAAGGAGATAGTGTGGGGGATACTATATATATATGTAACCGGTCGGAATTTACTGGACTTTAATTTCTCACTTGACTTGGGGTTTATTAAAGATTAATAGATGGTAATGGCAGTGGAAGCGCCCCTTTGAGAAAAATCCCGAACCAGCACAAGAACACTTAAATCTACTAAACAAAATGAATTGTCCGTGACCCGTGGAAGGATACTAGGATAGCGTCTGTGACTGGGATGAATGAGACACTCTGTAAAATTTAGACACTTATATTCCCTCCAACACTACAAACACAATCAAATAATGGTACACCAATATGCGCACCTCTTAACTTGAACTTAAAACACTACTCTGGGGAATAAAAGTTATACATGATATAGAAATTATTAGAAACTCAGGCAACAATAAATTTGAAGTATTAAGAAATGTTGCTTGCACACATGAAACAGGCCTTAAGGGCTTTCAACAAAATAATATCAGTCACTGAGGAAATGGTATAAAAAAATACGAAATTAAATACTCTACAATGAATAGGCCTTAAGGGCACTCAATATAATTATATTACCCCAACAGATGCACAATTCCTAACCTAACTTAAACACTACTCTGGGGAACAAAGGTTATACCTGAGGTCGGGATTATGAAGAAAAATTAGATGCATTAAAAGAATCAAATCACAGTATCACTCTGGTTCCACTTAGTGACACAAACATTCAAAAAACAATACTATCAAAATTATTTAAGAAATATTAAACCACACACGTCAAGATAACATCAGTAACTGAGAAATGGTATTAACTACACACAAATATATTGTCACTATTATTGGTTTGTTACTGGGTCCACCAATACCCGTGAACCATGCTCCACCCAACTCAACATACACCCGTAATAAGGGAGATAAAATGTTCCTCTAGGTATCTCCTAGAGTCCTAGACTCATGGTCTCAGTGTGTGACCATTAATTTACTCAGATAGCCTCAGTGTACTCCCAGTGCGTCCATGGGCAGGAAGAGAAAACGCCAGCAGGTGTCTATGGCCAGTAGGTAACACTTCTAGTTGACCGAGGACACGTGGTGTTGTGCACCCGAGTGGTAAGAACTGATCACCCACTGCTGATGCTGGTCCCGTGTCGTTTTAGTTGTCTGGAGCACTCGTTCACTCAAGAGATCCTTTGCTACCCCGCTAAACAGTGACAGGCCTACACTGATCGGTCCAATGGCGACAATCGCCACCCTCAATCATCAACGGCAGTCTCAAACGGCAGTCAATCTCTCTCAGTCAATTTCTCGCAGTCAAACTCCGGTCAAGTGGGTTCTGACGGAAACCCTGAAATGAACTCACTGTTAGCTCTTGTTAACTTTACCACTGCCCTATCTAACCCTGTCTGAGATCGAATGAGACTTACTTGTTATACTGCAATAGTGCAACACAGGTGACTAGGCCACGTGACTATTTCTGTGACGGACGCGCAGGGACGTCTTGTTTGTCTGAATGCTCCCCGTGACTGCGAGAGAGCCCGCGTCGCGTCTCTCCAAGGCGCTAGCTTAGGCCTACGTGACATATTTTCCGCCTAACTAATAACTCCTTGGGGCACCCGTAACATTATTCAGACTGATACACGATCTATAATAATTTCAAATTCAATAATAGTCCCTTAACTTCATGAATCGCATCATTATTAATTCGGCAAATTACATTTAATATCATATAGGCCTAGTTCCACAACCTCCCACTATGTGCAGGGAGCGCTCTCTTCCCTCCGACGACCTTGAACGCTCAGTATCCCTAATGGCGGGGCATTTGAAATTTCTGAATATTACATATATATATATATATATATATATATATATATATATATATCATATATATATATATATATATATATATATATATATATATATATATATATATATATATATATATATAATCAACAACCTCACCAGCCAGGACTCGAACCTTCGACCTACTGCGTGTGACCAGGGAACGTTACCTCCCAAACCACAAGGACACTAAAAGCAATCCTAGACTATGTTATATTTCACACAAAGCCTGTTCATTAAGCTGATGGCGCCGTGAACCTCAATGGGGATTGCCCATGCTGCTTATGTGGTGGGAGTAGCATTTTACCAAATCCAGCTGGTATGAAACACGAGGTACCATATGATATACTTCATTTTTAGTCCATATAACATGCGGACTTGAACATACAATCAACAACCTCACCAGCTAGGACTCGAACCCTCGACCTGGAGAAACTGGAGAAACCACATATAAGCCATTCACAGAAAAGTCAATAAACAGTTCCGTATCCTGTATCACACTCGACAGTTACTCACTCTTTCAGCAATGAAAGAAATCTATTATGACCTTGTTTTACCAACACTTGATACACTGTCACACACTATGGAGGGCCTCTGACTCCACTAAAACACAACCCTTCGTCACATCCAAGAAGAGAGTTGTGTGCGCAGCAATAACCAACTAGAAAAAATGATCTGACTAACGAACAATTTGATAAATTGAAAAAGTTAAAATTCAAGGATATTAACACTTACTGCTATGCTCTATTTATTTATAAATCTGTTAATCACTTGAGTGATAATAATTATTTCCAGTATCGGAATAACCAGAGGTACAACTTAAGCTACCCAGAGCTACTAAGATCACCCCTAATGTGCTCCTCTCAGTCCCAGACCTCCATAAAATATCATGGTGTGAAGGTGTGGAACAACTTAGGCCCACCTATCCAAGTAAAGACTATGCTCCCTTCCTTTAAATCATCTCTAAAAGTATATCTATTGCCTAAGTATTAATATTTTTGTGTTAATATTTTTGTAACACTTACTTTACACTCTTACTTTTATTGCACTTTCAAAAGCATTATATCATATAATGTTACGAAGATAGTGTTACAACCTTCACACCCTCTTCTAGGACTCACTAGAGGATGTATTGTATAGTCAGCCCATAGGACCATCATATCAGAGGAGACTCGGAAATAACAGCTTCTGTTAACCGAGAGGTTAAATGTTAAACACAGAGCCTTACCTTATTTCTGGCTATCAACCTCCTGACAGCTGATAGGTGTTTATTTTAATACCACTGTTCCCATTAAAACTGGTTTAATAAAAAAATAACAGCTTTAAAATTACAACAAAATATATTTAACAACAAAATAAAATAAGTATGTTCTCTCCATCCATGAGCATACAAAAGGCCACAAATCAATTCACTCAGAATAATGTTATCTCCACCAAATACAGTGCTCCTTCACTACTACAATACTCTTCAGAGACTATATGAATATAAATTACACTTTAGTTAACACCATAATTATCCGTAATTGCCCAGATAATAATAGATAAATGTGCACCACACAAGCTTGACCCTCCTATCCTCCTCAACCTAACTACCGAGAACGCCTAAAACCAAAACAATGTTCCAATTCTTTCTTGTTTCATCAACATACAATTCCTAATTCTTTTTATACTTCACACCTGCTTCTTACAGTCTTTCATAACTGTATAAAAAATAAAATGCAGTCTACAAAGTTTACATAATGAAACAAATACTAGTATACATACTTATATAAAAATAATCAAGACATTTTTAAAGTCTTTACCATAAGCTTGGAATTTTGATTCTAAAGAAAAACAACAGAAAATAAAAACAATGGGTAACTGAAACAAATATTTAGGGAAAAGGGAAACGACCGTAACAATAGAAATTACCATTGCAATAATTATATATTTGCCGTCAAGACAAGATCCGACTGTGTCTGTCCCCTTGTTTCATCGTAATGCAACCCATGTTGTATTGCTTCCCTCACTTATTAGTTTAATGTATATCAACTCCACTGTAAAATGTGTATATACTTATAATATAAATGCAAAACAGAAATAAAATAAATTAAGTACATAAGGAAGTGATAATTGTGGTAACTTTCTCATTTGTACTTACTAACACCATGTGTACGTGTACTATTCCAGATGATACTAAATGTTACATAATAATTATTCCCGGAGATAAATGTGCAGAACATAACTACCAGGTGCCACTCAGATAGCTCAACCTCTCAATTGGCTCAGCCGTGTCAATATTGTTATTATTATCCACTCTGTATCTGTACTTTTATAGCTAAATAAACTGTTTCAATATCAAGGTGGTGGAGTAACCCACTAGCTGCTGAATGGTGGTGAAAAAACCTTTGGGTGGCCTAGCATCCTGCCAAGGTGGTGGAGTAGCCCATTAGCTGGTGAATAGAGGTGGAACAACCCTTGGGTGGCCTAGCATCCTGCCAAGGTGGTGGAGTAACCCACTAGCTGTTGAATATTAAGACTCCGATTAACACCTGGCCTGCCTCCATGCTTAAGTGTTTGCCGGTGTACAAAACACAGCCATAGAGTACCCTGTATGTGTCGGCCTATACCTTCTCATGGCAGTTACCCGAGACACAAATGGAGCAGACCAGGGGAATATTTCCCTATAATAAGAGAGAGAAAGAGAGAGAGAGAGGAGAGACTACAAATGAGAAAAAACACATTACACACAGACGAGGCGAGAAGAGAGAGACTTTTTTCTCGCCTCGTCTGTCTGTCTGTCTGTCTGTCTCTTCTGTCCCCTCGTCTGTCTCTTTTCCTCTTTGATCTGCTCTTCTGCCCACTTATTTCTTCTCCTTTGATGACATTTCACTCCATTAAATTTTTCCCTTTCTGCCTATTTGAGTTTTTGTTCCCAGGTGGAGGAAAGAGGTGTTGAAGTGGTGTGTATTAGATTACCTGGCGATGACCACACGATCAGCTAGTGGAGAGTGTTGGTCGAGGGGGAGGTGGTAATGGTCGAGGAGGGGTGATGGTAGTGGAGGAGGTGGTGGTGGTGGTGGTCGAGGGGGACAAGGTGATGGTTGAGGGGAGGAGTGTGTTGGTCGAAGGGGAGAAAGTGATGGTTGAGGGGGAGGTAGTGGTGGTTGAGGGGGAGATGGTGATGGTCATGGGGGGTGATGGTAGTGGAGGTGGTGATGGTTTTGGGGAGGTGGTGATGGTCGAGTGGGAAGTGGTGGTGCTTGAGTGGGAAGGGGTGATGGTTGAGGAGGAGGTGGTGATTGTTGAGGGGGAGGGGTGATGGTCGAGAGGGAGGTGGTCATGGTCGAGGAGGTGGTGGTGTTGGTCGAAGGGGATGGGGTGATGGTTGAGGGGGAGGTGGTGATGGTTGAGGGGGAGGGGGTGATGGTCGAGGGAGAGGTGGTGATGATCGAGGGGGAGGTGGTGATGGTTGGGGGGGGTGATGGTCGAGGGGCAGGGGTGATGGTCGATGGGGAGAGATGATGGTTGAGGGGGAGAGGGTGATGGTCGAGGAGATGGTGAAGGTTCAGGAGGAAGGGTGATGGTTGAGGGAAGGCGGTGATGGTCGAAGGGGAGGGGTGATGGTCGAAGGGGAGGAGGTGAGGGTCGAGAGGGAGGATGATGATGGTATAGGGGGAGGTGGTTTTGGTAGAGGGGGAGGTGGTGCAGGTTGAGGGGGAAGGGGTGAAGGTCGAGAGGTAGGGGTGATGGTCGAGGGGGAGGGGTGATGGTCGAGGGGGGGTGATGGTCGAAGGGGAGGTGGTGATATTCGAGGAGGTGGTGATGGACGAGGGGAAGGGGTGATGGTCGAGGAGGAGAGGGTGATGGTCTAGGGAGAGGGGGTGATGGTCGAGGGGGAGGTGGCGATGGTCGAGGGGGAGGTGGCGATGGTTGAGGGGGAGGTGGTGGTGGCTGAGGGGGAGGTGGAGGTGGTGGTGGTTGAGGGAGAGGGGGTGATGGTCGAGGGGGAGGTGGCGATGGTTGAGGGGGAGGTGGTGGTGGTTGAGGGTGAAGTGGAGGTGGTGGTGGTTGAGGGGGAGGTGGTTATGGTGGAGGGGGAGGTGGTGATAGTTGAGGAGAAAGGGGGGAAGGTCGAAGGGAAGGGGGTGATGGTCGAGGGGGGAATAAGTGATGGTTGAGGGGGAGGTGGTGATGGTTGAGGGGGTGGTGGTGATGGTGGAGAGGAGGTGGTGATAGTTGAGGGTAAGGGGGAGAAGGTCGAGGGGGAGGGGTGATGGTCGAGGGGGGAGGTGGTGATGGTTGAGGGGGAGGTGATGGTGGTTGAGGAGATGGGGTGAAGGTCGAGGGGAAGGGGTGATGGTCGAGGGAGAGGAGGTGAGCGTCGAAGGGGATGTGGTAGATGGTAGAGGAGGAAAAGGCGATGGTTGAGGGGGAGGGGGTGAAAGTTGAGGGGGAGGGTAATAGTGGAGGGGGAAAGGAGATGGTTGAGGGGGAAAGGTGATGGTCGACGGAGAGGGGTGATGGTTGAGGAGGCGATTGAGATGGTCGAGGGAGAGGTGGTTGATGGTCGACAGGGAGAGGTGATATTCGAGGAGGAGGTGGTGTTGGTCGAGAGGGAGGGGTGATGGTCGAGGGGGAACTGGTGATGGTTGAGGGAGAGATGGTGATGGTCGAAGGGGAAGGGGTGATAGTCGATAGGGAGGTGGTGACGGTTGAGGGGGAGGTGGTGATGGTCGAGGGGTGAACTGGCCCTTTAACCATTGATTCCTTCTGGGTTAATGGGGCTGGAACATTTAAAAGTATATAGTGTTTTAGTAGCGAAACCCAATTGTCTGTTCTCTATTTATTGAGAAACTACCTCATATACAGTTCCAAGTGTATATCACCGTAACTTAATCACTGTAGCTATGAGTGTTAAAATGAGGAAGGAGGCTGTATTAAAGAGCACTTCTAAATACGTCCGATTGGTGTAGGGTGTTGAGTGACAATCCCGAGGCAACCGGCTTTTATACATTGACCTCATCAGTCTTAATGCCGCGCCTCAAGGCACTTACCCATCACATGATGTGACCATGTCACCTCATAGCCAGTGGAAAGTTACATGGGGTGATATAATTATATAAACCCAATGTACTGTCCTGACATTTATTCAATATAAGAACTAAGGGGCTAATACTGTACATCGCTCGGTCACCATCTTCCGAGCTTCCACAAGGAATAAACTAATCTCGTAGAATACATCCCAAACACAAACCTAACCATGTTACAAACATATGTGAAGACACTAAACTGGGGACTCTGGAGCTGTAGGTTCATCAACTACTGAGGTCCTAGACTTAAGTGTCTTGCGGGCTAGTATATTATGTACAATGTTCAACTTGGAAGATACTGACTTATAATAACAAAACAAAAATATCACTGCCAGAATTAACACAATAGTGGGAATGGTTAAACTTGGTATTGTAAATCACTGTGCAAAATTTAATGGCAAATGATCTTCTAAATTAGCAAACTGTGACTCTTTCAGGACAGAAATAACTTTCAACTTCTCTGAGACAATATTGAGTTCACTAATAGTTAAATTAAGGACTTGAACAAAGGAATTAAATCTAAAGTAAGATTAAATTCAATGCAAAATGCTGATGAGAGGGCAAGGTCTTCAGTGAACTACAAGTTATTTCACAGTAATCCGGAGCCTTATAATAACCTTTCACAACTAACTGTTTATCACCATCACGGCACTTTAAAATGACATTAGGTTCACCAGGAAAGAAAAAATACTGCACATTATGCAGCAGATGCACACGAAACACAGTTTTCCTAGCAATGGGCTTATAACTACATTGTGTTAGCGCTGTGCGTACGTTAGTTTGTAAGACTGCCAATTCACATATCCCTTCTGCAGCAGGAATAAATGCGAATACATAGGCTGCATATACGTGTAAATGTAAATATTACGATTTACATCGTGATAATACCCTAGGATCATCCAATGCTAGCAAGGTATATTCTTCATCTATTAGCAGAAGTTCTTTTGGTCTATCCAGAGTATACAGTGTGTCATTAACATACAAAGGGAAGGGTTCCAAATGCCATGCATTAAATTTATGTTGCCCCAGCATAGGTATGTGGATAAGAATAGCATTGTGCGTGAGAGTTGACTCCAACCAGTGGCGTACTAAGGGGGGGGGGGGGTGAGCGTTCCGCCCCGGGTGACAGCCAGAGGGGGGTGCCACGAGGCTATTTGTTACGAGTTGGGGATTTTGAATATAGATAAAAGTCTACCCAGATCCCAACAGGCAACAACAATAATAAGAAAACTTAAACAAACAAAGACAATTGGACTATAAAAGGGTAGACAAAGGATGGGAGTTTTTGTTGTGTATAATAAAGTACCATAAATTCCTTAACAAAATATTCAGCTTTCTATAATTTACCCTTAACCATACTTAACCTAAACATACGCAACATTGGCTTAACAGTATATACATATTTATACAACATACAACAATCTGAAGCAAGTGGAGGTGGGAGGTAATATAGGGTTACAAATACTCAAGTGCGGTGCTGAAATTTCTGACGAGTAGGGCTGAGTATTGAAGAAGATGGTAGGTAGTCACTGTGCCGTAGGTTTCCAGGATAGGTGATCCTAGTGTGGTCACTTCCCAGAGTGAACTGAACTCTCCTCGATCCGGAGCTGATGAGGAAGAGTTGGAGGAGGTGACGCAACAACCAGGATATGGAGAAGGGAAACCTGCAGTGGTGACTAAGACTAGTCATACTCGGGTCGCGTCCCTAGATGGCGTTGCTCGTGGTGCTGGGTAGGTAGATCATGACACAATAGATGGCGTGGTTCGTAACACACCCCCCCTCCAAAGACCTCCGTAGCACGGGCGCGAAGGAGGTGATCACCTGGTGCGTCTGGAGAGTAGCTGCTGCATTTCCACTGGAGCTCAGGATAAGGAGTCCGCAATTAGGTTGTCCACCCCCTTTATGTGCCGGACTTGTAGATTATAGGGCTGGGGGAGGAGAGCCCAGCGGAGGATTCGCTGGTTGGAGGTCTTGTTGGTTTGGATGAATGTGAGCGGGTTATGGTCGGTGAAGACTAGGGTGGTTTGTGGGCGAGATTGGAGGTATCATTCAAACTTCTTTATTGCCAACACCAGAGCCAGGGCCTCCTTCTCTATGGTCGAGTAGTTGGTCTGATGTTTTTTTAACTTGGCGGAGTAGTATGCCACAGGGTGAAGGACATCAGTGGTTGGGTCGGGTTGTAGGAGCACAGCCCCCACTCCGACACAGCTAGCGTCGATTTGCAGATGGAAGGGCATGGTGTAGTCAGGGGGGTGGACTACAGGCTTGGAGGCAAGGAAGGCTTTGAGGCGGTGGAAAGACTGGTCGCACCTCTGGTTCCAGATGTAAGGGACCGCAGAACTGGCAAGGTCTGTGAGGGGTCCGGCCACGCTGGAGAAGTTACTGCAGAACCGACGGTAGTAGCCGCACATCCCCAGGAAGCGCACGAGTTCCTTCCTCGTCCTTGGAGTGGGGAAGGACAAGATGGCTTTAACGTTTGCGTCCTTGGGTCTCACCATACCATGCCCAAAGATATGTCCCAGGTAAGTCACTGAGGCCCGGCCAAAAGCAGATTTAGCCAGGTTTATGGTGAATCCAGTCTCTTGCAGTCGTGGGAACAGTTTCTCCAAACGCACCAGATGTTCGTCCCAGCTGTCCGACACCACCACCAGGTCATCCAGGTAGGCGAACGTCCCATCTAGGTCCTGAATCAGGTAATTGATTGCCCTCTTGAATGTGGCCGGAGCATTAGAAAAGCCAAACGCCATAACCAAATATTGAAAAAGACCAAATGGAGTAATAAATGCTGAGATTATTTTTGCCCTATCCGTGAGTCCCACTTGATAATATCCTTTCAACAAATCCACCGTAGTAATAAATTTTGCGCAGCCTATGCTGTCTATTATATCTTCAATCAAAGGTAAAGGGTAGGAGTCTGAGACAGTGACCTCGTTCACTTTACGATAATGGGTACCGAAACGAAAATTGCTATCGGGTTTTGAAATGAGAAGGCAAGGTGAAGCCCAGGGGGAGGTACTAGGCTCAGCTAAGTTATGTTTTAACAAAATATCTACCTCCTTTTTCATAATCTCTCTTTTTTGTGGATTTAGTCGATAGGCTGATTGCCTAATGGGTTGTACATCATCTGAGATTAGCTTAATATCATGTTTAAGTATATTGCAAAACCCTGGGAGGTCTGACGTGACTTTAGGAAATGTTGATAATAACTTAGTGAGATCTTTTGCTTGAGATGGATTCAGAACAGAAAAATACTCATCCAAGTTGTTGAGTATGTGACTGTTAGCAGGGTTTTCTTTAGGTAGAGGGAAGTCTAAATTCTCCAATAGGTCCATGTCATCTGTCCCCGGCTCCGGCCCTGACAAAGCTGTATGCAATACAGGTAGGCTTATAGCCTCTGGGATGTCTCCCTCTGACTGCCTGGAATGGTAAAGTTTCATGAGATTAATGTGAACAAGTTGTGAATCTTTTCTGCGATCAGGAGTATGGGCTATATAGTTGTGGGGAGATAGTTTATTAGAAACTATATAGGGACCAGTAAACTTGCTTTTAAGGGGAGAGCCTGGAATGGGTAGAAAGAGTAACACTTTGTCACCTGGAGAAAATGATCTTTCAACTAATTTAGTTTGGGACTTCACCATTTTGTCTTGGACTTTTTTTAAGTTTCACTGAGCAATGGTTCGGAGTTCAGTTAATTTGTCCCGTAAAGTGTCAATGTATTGGGAAACTGTTGCGGGCTTAATAGATGGAGTGTCAAACCACTGCTCCTTTACTATTTTAAGGGGTCCCCTAATTTGTCTCCCATATAGTAACTCGAACGGGGAGAAACCCAATGACTCCTGGGGACATTCCCTGATGGCAAAGAGTAACAAGTCTATGCTTTCATCCCATTCCTTTTGGTGTTCTATACAGTATTTATAGCATTGATTTGAAAGTTTGATGGAACCGTTCCAAGCAACCTTGGGATTGTGGGTGGTAAGCCGAAGATGTACAATGGTCCACACTGAGGTCTTTCATCACCTGTTTGAAAAGATTGCTTGTAAAATTGGTGCCCTGATCGGATTGGATCTCTTTAGGAATGCCCACTGAAGTGAAAAGGTGCAAAAGAGGTTTGATTACAGTCTTTGAAGTGATGCTTTTAAGGGGAAAAGCCTCAGGATAACGTGTACTGGTATCCATAACTGTGAGCAGGAATTGATTTCCCTTCTTAGTCTTTGGTAATTGGCCCACACAATCCACAACAATCTTTTCAAATGGTGTAGAAAATACTGGGATGGGCTTAATGGGAGCTGCTGGTATACTTTCATTTGGTTTTCCTACCATTTGACAAATATGACAAGATTTTAGGTACTTTGACACATCCTTCCTAAGTCCAGGCCAGTAATAGTGTTGGAGGAGCTTTTTATATGTTTTCAGGATTCCCAAATGTCCTGAAATACCATCATGGGCAACGGCAATTAATGCTGGTCTGACTGAGGAGGGAATTACCACTTGATGCATTTCAGACCACGTATCTAGATGGGTAAGCTCAGGGGGTCTATAGGCCCTTATCAAAACCCCTTCCTGATAATAAAAACAAGGAAGGGTGTTAAAATCTTTACCCTCAACTGCTGCATGATGAAGTTTATTCAAAGATGGATCAGATTGTTGGGCTTTAATGAGCTCATCCTTACTAATGGTCTTATTGTACAGATCTTCTGTGGGTAGGAAGATATTGGAGGTGGTTTTAGATGAAGAGGGCCCATTTCGCACACTCTGTGACCGGGTGACAGCACAAGATGGGAAAAGGTGAGGAATAGTTTCTTCAAGGTCAGTGGTGGAGTTGACAGGTAAGGGAGAGTCGACTGTCTTTATGTTGGGAACCACTAGATCTCTTACCAAGTCATTACCCAATAATAAATGAATGCCGCTCACAGGCATTGGATCTTTCCTAACGGCTACTTGCACTTCCCCAGTAATCAAGGGACATTGGAGGTGCACTTTAGCTAAGGGATTGGAAAAATGGGATGAGAGATCTGAAATTAGAACACTCTCATTAGTAAATGCTGTAGATATATCAGGAATGACGTTAAACAGGAGGATAGATTGTGCTGCGCCCGTATCACGTAGTATACGAATAGGGAAAGAACGAGACCCCTCTATGATTGAAATTTTTCCCTCATAGGTGAATGAAGAGAAGAGATCCTGATGGGGCCTTTCCACATTGGTGGTTGCTATTGGTTTGAATTTGGGATCCAGGGAACTACTTTTAGAAGTTCGACACTTTGGGTGTTTACAAGACTGGATCGTATGGCCTGGTTTTTTACAGTAAGAACAATAAACTTGGTTGCATCAGGGGAGGTAGGTGTGGGACCTTTCGACCTACCACTCACGTCCCCAAGGTTATCATCAGAGGAGGACCTAACATGCTGGAAAGTACCACGTTCCCTACTGCCCAGTGACCCCACCAGCAAGGCGTACGCATCAGCTCAGTCGCACGCCCTAAATTAACCTCTCCACGCTCCTCCACATGCTTCAAGACGTGAAATGGTATCTTGCTCTTCCACTCCTCCAGGATTACCAAGTTTAACAAATCCTGAAATGTGGAGGTCTCTGTAGCCTCTAACCACTTCTTGAAAAACCTAAGCTTTTCTTGAGCAAACTCAACAAAGGTGTGTGAAAATGTTTTGGTTAGTTTACGAAACTTCTGCCGGTATCTATCTGGCGTGATAGCAAAAGAGGTGAGGATATTCTTTTTTACGTTATCATAGTCATCAGTCTGGTTTAAACAGTTATAAACTCTACGAGCCTTACCACATAATTTAGGAACTAACACCGACACCCACTGGTCCTTAGGCCACTCATTCTTCCCGGCTATTTTCTCAAAAGTCCTAAATGACCCGTCCATATCGGATTCATCAAACTCGGGAACAAGGGAAGAAGCATTAGCAGGGTTAAAAGCAGCTAGTCTCTCTTTTAATGCCACTTCTTTTGATTTAAACTCCGATGTTAAGGTGACTTCTGTCTCTTTCACCTGTAGTTCTTCCAGTCTAACCTCCTGCTCCAACTTGGCCTGTTCCAACTTTTCCTCAAGCTCCAACTTGGCCTGTTCCAACTTGGCCTGTTCCAACTCATGCTCCAACTTGGCCTGTTCCAACTTGGCCTGTTCCAACTCATGCTCCAACTGGAATTCTTTCATTTTGATTTGGAACTCGAACCTAGCTCGTTCTAGTTCTAAGGCGTCTACTCTTTGTGTTTTTTCTTGAGGGCTAGCCAGACCTGAGGTAACTTCTGAGTGAGGAGGGGTGGTGGATAATGGTTGAAGTATCTTGGACATGGGCGTTAATTGGTCAACAGCGGATTCTTCTACAACTTCTTGTTGAACCAACATTTCAATTACCTGATTTTTTAACATTTCCTTAGTCATTTGCTGTGAATATGGGATATTGTAATAGGTGGCTATTCCTTTCCATTCTTTCTTCATGATATTAACACGTAATTAGCTACGGAAGGATTTTCAATAAAATCCTGGAGATCAAAACCTGAGGTGGCCATTGTTAAGAAAAACTAGATGAATTAACTAATGGCCAAAAAGATAAGATAAGTGGATTACCCTAGAAAATATCACGGCAGTGGATAACCAGAAAGTCCCGGAAACTACCCAAGTTATACCTAGGGAAATTACACTTATGAATATGGTTCTTCTGATAAGATCCTTAAATAAGGATAAGAGGCTTGGAAAGATACTTGAAACAGGAAGGGCGTATTACGGCATTAATATAAAGATCCGGATAAACAACCCTTGAGTTACTTTATTATTGACCCCGAATGAGATAATGAGAAGAACAATAATTGAGGCTTTATAATTATGGGGTCCGGGTAGAGGGGGGCATCCCAAGATGTCACTTCACCCTAAACTAGTGACTATGGAACAGCCTACTCTGGAGCGAGGGTACGGCATTAAACAGATCCGGATTCTTCCCTACACTCGATAAGACTTACTACACGACTGCCTACGTGTAATAACAGGTAAGCCTTATGACACTCGGAACCTAATATCCTATGTCTGTCACTCTTACTGTACGATAATGCCAATATATGCATACACATATGAAGGGAACTTTAAACCACCGTAAAGCAATTGTGAACAGAAGTGACTGGGAGGAATAATTAACAAGGAGTAACAAGGGGGTAAGAAATATGGCACTTAAGGTCGGGTCCTGTCACGGTCGCCATTTGTTACGAGTTGGGGATTTAGAATATAGTTAAAAGTCTACCCAGATCCCAACAGGCAACAACAATAATAAGAAAACTTAAACAAACAAAGACAATTGGACTATAAAAGGGTAGACAAAGGATGGGAGTTTTTGTTGTGTATAATAAAGTACCATAAATTCCTTAACAAAATATTCAGCTTTCTATAATTTACCCTTAACCATACTTAACCTAAACATACGCAACATTGGCTTAACAGTATATACATATTTATACAACATACAACAATCTGAAGCAAGTGGAGGTGGGAGGTAATATAGGGTTACAAATACTCAAGTGCGGTGCTGAAATTTCTGACGAGTAGGGCTGAGTATTGAAGAAGATGGTAGGTAGTCACTGTGCCGTAGGTTTCCAGGATAGGTGATCCTAGTGTGGTCACTTCCCAGAGTGAACTGAACTCTCCTCGATCCGGAGCTGATGAGGAAGAGTTGGAGGAGGTGACGCAACAACCAGGATATGGAGAAGGGAAACCTGCAGTGGTGACTAAGACTAGTCATACTCGGGTCGCGTCCCTAGATGGCGTTGCTCGTGGTGCTGGGTAGGTAGATCATGACAATAGATGGCGTGGTTCGTAACACTCATAAATAAATGAATATCTGTCCTCTGTAGCCTTTTTTTTTTGACAAAATTTAAATACAACTTACGAGTTATCAGTGCGAAAATTTCGTCATCCAATTTAATTGCCCCTTCATCCATCTCATTTTCAAATAAACAAAGGCAGTTTCCTGGAACTGGTGGAGTTACTATCAAACTATGATCCTGTTTTGAAAGAACATCTTTTGGAGGTTAAGCATGCTATTCCATCTCAGAGATCTGGAAGGAGAGTGAGCTCTTATTTGTCACCAAATTTTTAAAATGAATTCATCTGTCTTCTAGGAAATAATGTTTAGGAAAAAAATTTTGGCTGACATCAAGAAGGCCAAGTATTTTGGAATTCTTTTTGACAGTACACCTGGTATTTCTCATACAGATCAGATGTCCGAAGTGATTAGATATGTTCATATTGAAGGTGATTCTGTTGGAATAAGGGAATCTTTCTTGGGTTTCTTTCTTATTGCTGGTAAAACTGCAAATGAGCTCACAAAGGATATCCTGAGTAATTTGGAGTGATGGACTGGACATTAACTTTTGCCGCAGTCAAGGATATGATAATGCTGCAACTATGGCTGGTATTCATGGAGCTGTTCAGAAGAAAATCAAAGAAATAAATCCAAAGGTTTTGTTTGTGCCTTGTGCCAATCGTTCCTTGAACCTTTGTTGGGTACACTCTTTTGGAACCAATCCTTTATGTGTAACATTCTTTGGAACTGTAAAGAAACTTTATTGCTTTTTTTCACTTTCAACTCACCGATGGGAAGTACTGAAAGAAAATATGAAACTGACAGTCAAAAGACTTTCTCAGACTAGATGGAGTGCACATCATGATGCTGTAAAGCCTCTCAAGAAACAATTTGAGACGCTGATCATAGCCCTGGAAACATTGACGGATCAAAGAGAAAATGTTGACACAAGAGGATCAGCTGAAGTTTTGCTTAAAGCTGTATGTGATTTTTATTTTTTGGGTTATCTTTCTTTTTGGTGTGATGTACTGGAAGAAGTGAATCTCACACAGAAGTATTGCAAACAGAAGGAATAAGTCTTGAAAAGTGCACTGTAAAGCTTAATGGTTTGAAATTGTTTCTTCGAGGTCAGCGGAATGAAATTGTTGAGAGAGCGATTCAATATGCAACTACACAATGTGAAAAAATGGGCATCTCCATGGAAACAAGAGGAAGGATAAGACGTAAGAAAATGATGCCAGGAGAGATGGCTAGGGATGCTGGACTGACAATGCAAGCTGAAATGAGGAGATCAATGTTTGAATGCTTAGATCGATTTAGTCTAGAATTAGATGCTCGTTCAGAGGCCATAGATAACATTTTGTCAATATTTGCAGCTATTCAGCCAAGCTACTTGCTTTCTGCAAAAGAAGAACAACTTCAGGGGAGTATTTCAAATTCAAGCATGACCAAGATTTTTAACGAAATTTCTGATGAGGATGTCATGGTATAAATTATGCGACTTCGTAGGCACATGGAGGCTGCCAAAATCATACTTGAAGAAGCAAATAAATGGACAGTCTTGCAGTTCCTGAAGTTTATTGTCAAATGGGACTTTATGCGAAACCTTGCCAAACTTGTCATTGTGCCCGAGATTCTTTTTAACAATATGTGTGTCTGTTACATCATGTGAAAGAAGTTTCTCTAAACTGAAACTCATCAAGAATTATCTTCGTTCTAGCATGACTCAGGTAAGATTGAATAGCCTAGCTATGATTCCTTTCGAAAATGAATGTGCCAAGACAGTTAATTTTGATGAAATAATTGGTTAGTTTGCTGAAACTAAGTCACGAACGATGAGGCTGTAAAACTAATATATATAATTTTCTTTTTGCGTTAGATGAAGGTATACCGGTTGTATCTCGTGGTCTCCTATGTTTTTAGAGCAATCTAGTGCTATTGGTCAAGTTTCTGATAAAAGTGAGTTGAAGAAGGCTGCGCCCTTCTCACCGTGTAATACTTTATTTAATGTGTAACTTGTAGTTATATACAGTATGGTTTTTGTACTTTGTATATTTGAATTACTTGCATGTGCTTTGTTGTATCGTGTAAATTTTGTTGAAATTAGGAAATACATTTGCTTATATACTGTATACTGTAGATTTCCTAAATATCATCCACATTTACAAGCCTGCTTTTTATTTACGAATATTACACTTCATGTAGGCTACACTATACTTTAGTAAAAAATAATAATAATTTTCCATATTAATAGAAGGAAACAAAACATTTATAATATTTACTATGTACAATCCAAAATTCCTTAAAACTAATATCTTTTTTTTTTATCATTTGTCTCAGTAGAGGAAGAGTAAGGGAGCAAAGGAATGCCCTGCCCTGGGTGCCCAGTACTCTAGGGACGAGTGTGTATTTTACTTTTACTGTATATTTATTCATCTCTGGAAGGCAGGGGGTACCAGTGGATAGGTCCGCCCCGGGTGCCAAATGCTCGAGGAACGCCCTCCTCAAACTCCCTGTCGAAGCCCTCGTTCTCCTGTTCACTAATGGTAAAGATCTTTCGTAAATATCGCCGATGTAGTTGTTCTTGGTTTTCTTCCTCGAATATTTTTACGTCGTTTTGGTCGAGCAGGTAAGGGACCGTGCTCGAGGTGGAACCCATCAGTCGCTTGATCCCTTTCCAGAATGCAGCAGAATCGCGGTAATTGTTGGCTGCCTCCCACACCAAGGCGGCCCACTTTTGTTCATGTAGACGTTTGCTCTCGTGCTGGATGTCCGTCTGTAGCTCTCGGTACCGGTCTCTCAGCTCCTGCGTCCACCCTCGGATACTGGCTAGCTGTCTCACGTGAGCGTACTGGACACTGAGCTGCCTCAGCTGGTGACTAGTGTGAGGATGGGGAATGGTCCTGTAACTGGTGGTCGGGATGTTGTTGTCCATCTCCGTCTTCACATCCTTATACCATTGTTTGACCGCGTCGTCGATGTCATTGGGGCTGGCTTCTTCCAGGTTTCTCCACCTGCTTGAGACAGAGACTCCTTGAAGGAGTCCCAGTCTGCCCGTTTGAGGTTTGACCTGATGTTGGCGGGGATCATAATGGGATTGGATGAGAGCGTCACGACGACTGGCAGGTGATCGCTGGTACTGATAGGTCCGGCGGTAATGTGCCTGTTCAGGACGGCCTCGTTGTTAGAGAGGATTATGTCGGGTGTTGTGGCACTGGCACGTCTGATCAATGTCGGGAAATCTGGCCCGAGGTGTTGCAGTTTCCCCTTCTGATGTTGTCATGCAGCGCCACACCGACGTTGTTCTCATTACCGTGTCCTAGTATGGCGTGGCGCGCATTTAAGTCCCCTATGATGTTGTTGGTTTTCTGTGGCGTAGCAACTGGTTTAGGCCTTGTTCGGGTAAGTAAGGACGTCTGGGAGGTAGGTACATTGTGCATATGATAACAGATTCCCTAGTTGTCTCCACCTGCACTCCCAGAACTGAATCCTCGAAGTCTGGCAACACTCTGTGACTCAGACGTGACCTGACGGCCACAGCGACACCATCGTTCAGCTCACCCGTCATGTTCCTCTGGTATACAGTGTAGCCAAAAATTTTCAGCTTACTGGGTCTAATTGATAGTATAAGTTAGACAGTTCGTTACGTCTATTAGGGGACCAGTGTAGGACATTATGTTGGACAATTTTCATCCTGCTAACGACGTCGCTTGGAGTGTTTTCTCGGCTTCTACCATTTCTAGGGGGACGGAACTTCTTAGCAGAACCTTCGGACATCTGCTTGTCAGTCAATGGCGGGCCCTCGAACTTCTCGTCACCCGTGTACAGGAAGGTGTTCAGGTCCTGGGCCTGCGTGTCGTAGTAATCAACTGACGCTGCAGCTCGAGGGTCTTGTTCCTCTGTGGAGTGAGTCGTCATCATCTGGTCGCAACCATTGACTGTGGTTGCAGTCCGATGGTCACTGTCGTCGCTGGGAGTGCATGTAATGGGATCGCGGGCATTTACGGTGTCGTTGGAGCTGTGATCCCAGGGGGACTGACTGGCCACGTCGGGATTGCCGTTACACTGACTTTTGCCTAAGTCAAGGAGGTCATGGTCTATTTCTGGCGTGGGTTGAGGTCGTCGATAAGTCCTTAAGTGGGCTACTGCCTTAAGGATTTCTTTTGAAGGGACTTTGTCGCTTATTTCAACAGGTGCAATGTTGTTCCTGGTTAGTGTCTCGTTGAGGTGTTTCGAGAATGAACCTGGATGAACCATGTTCATGTGATGGGCATGCAGGTAAGACAAGTATATAGTGGTGGCTTTGGACTCGTCCAGCTGTGGAGAGGAGACGCTCCTGATGCTCTCGGCCACTGCGTCCCTCATGGCGCCCAGTGACTCAGAAACTGCCTGTTTTATTGAGTCCTTGATGGTTCTTATCTCTGATTGCAGGACTTCCATGGTCTCGCTGACATTGTTGAGCTTTTGGGAGTCTGCTTGAGTTTCTTTTGGAGCGTCTTTTAGGGTTTGGCTGTAAGCAATGATCGTCGACTGAGTGGCCCTTTCTATGGTGTTAGAAATTTCCCTGGTTTCTTTTTGTTTGGTTATTTCGGTCAGTTTCTTCTCTGTTTCTTGAAGTACCTGTTTCCTGACCAGGCAGGTGGCAGAGAAGGTCCTGTGGTCACCCTCGCAGACGACACACTTTTTTATGGTGCTACGGCAGTCTTTGTAGAAGTGCTGATCAGATGAACACTCGGAGCATATGACCCCTTGCATGGGGCAGTTCTTGGTCATGTGGTCATTGTATTTATAGCATTTCATACATTGTTGGATGGGCGTATACTTGTCATATTCTATTTGGTGGGATGAGATGGAAGTGCCATATGCACAGAGCCCTTTCTCCTTCATTCTTTTTGCATCCGTTGTGTCTGCAAAGCGAACCTTGATTATATTATGGGCATACATAGGATACACCTCCACAACCTTGACATTGTTTTGCTTTTGTATTTCATCTCTTATTTCTTCTGCGTTATTTTCCACTACATCTTTGTCTAACTTCTTACATACAAGGGTGAGTTTGGCACCGTATTACCGTGGGACAATGACCTCGTAACCGTTGGTTTTCATTTTGTCCATGGCACTGGACTGAAGTAGTTTATCAGCATCTTCATCTGTTTCTGTGAGGATGATGTAACCATCTCTCAGATCCACAAGTCTATTTATTCTCACCCTTAAGTCGCTCAATAGTCTTTTTAGCCCTATCCGAGACCCCTGGGTCGGGGTTCCGGAGACCTTCACTCTCACTTTGGCCATGGTCAGTAACATACATGAATGAATGAATGAATGAAAATTCTACCTAATCTGTCCACCTCAGCCAAATCCCATGGATGCCACTCCTCCTGTCCGCTTGCTGGGCGAGTAAAGACGGGTCTAGGGGTAGGGTGAACAGACAAGCCCCTGGCGGGGGCCTAGCCAAGCCCTAACACCTAGCAGTGACAGGTTATGAAGCACTGTCGAATCCCTAACAGAAAATGTTGCCACCCTTACTGTCTCGACTCAGCAGCCCTCTGAGGGCCCCCCTTGAGGCTCTGCCCGCAGGGTTCGCGTCGTTACCAAACAGCAGGGACTCTAGGCGAAAGGATAGGATAGGGAAGAAGCACAGTGTACAAGAATAATGATATCCATGTACAACTACATGATAAAGCAGTCAGAACGGACCCAACGCGAAAAACAAGGCAGACAGTCGTAACAGTCAGCGATTTGAACTGAACAGGGAGCGACGCGTGGCACGTCCGCTCGCTATGAAGGTTGGGTGCGCTCTTCCTGTCACTCACCTTTTGGGTGTGCAGTCAACCGCCTCGTACTGAATCAGCTGGCTGATGTGGAACTGGGTTTGCTGACCACAATGTCCGCCGCCATCCTGTCAAGGGTTCGGGGATCACTGTGAGAGGCCACAGGGGTGCAGGTAGAACTCGCCCTCCGTCGCTGGTTCTGGCAAACATCACAAGTCCTCTACTGTTTCTATATTTTCCACCTTTAATTTCAGATTCAAATTTCTTAGGGTCCCCTCAAGTATACTAGTAATCATTTCGTAGTACAATATACGTGCTTGCACAAACTGCTGACAAGAGAGCAATTATCCGCGGTCTGTGTCCCTGTTCGGGCGCCAATTGTCATGGTTTTGGGTGGATCGGTTTGATAGGCCAGGCTGGATTGCTCTTGTCGCAACCAGGCATCCACACGTGATATTTCCACGGGGATAACAACCTAGGTTAACACGCTTAGTCTCGTGTCGACGACGGTTCACAGGACGGAGTGGCGGTGGAGGACTCTGTGTGGTGTGGTGTCCCGCCCCCTTTCAGGAGGGAGAGGATGGAGACGACGTCTTAACTAACCCATGGCTCAGGGGATACTCCTTAAAATGAGGTTTTTGGGTGTGAAGCGATGAACAGTACAACACTGTTTCACTGCCCACCCCCCTAAAGGCTGGCTAACATACACTAATTGAAAAATACATGTCCCAGTTATGCCTCGCCGGGCGTCTTATCTCTGGTAAAACAAACTTTGGAGTTGGTTGCGTGGGTAAGCCTAACGCAACCCATGACACACCATAACAGCATCACCTATTTCTAACAAGACAGGCTTAGCTTGTTTATGTTGCTTAGAAATCATTTCAGCGCGTGACGCTGCTAAATGTTTCCGTACTTGGCCATGAATATCTGTAAAAACGCCGATCTGTTTTGTCGCGAAATCGTCCATATTATAAAGAGGGCATGGCTTCTCTGTAAGTACATCATAAGTCACTCGTTTTTATATGCTATAAACAATATAGTAGGGTGAGTTGCCGGTAGAGCTATCAATCGACCCATTAATAGATGCTGCAACTTACAGTAACCAATCCTCCCATGTGTATTGCATATCACACACAATCAGGCGAAGTATCTCTAGGATCTTGCGATTGGCTCTCTCGACAAGACCTGTAGATGATAAGCTGTAATAAAACTTTGTTGTATTCCATATTGTACACAAATTTGTGCTACTAGCTGATTCTTGAACTCCAATCCATTGTCGGAGAGAAGAACCTTAGGCGTAGTAAAAGGACATTTTAGATTCATCACGAAGGCATAGGCCATAGATTAGGCTGTTCTATCCTTCAATGGGACTAAAATCACAAATCCAGAAAAATGATCCACACATACTAGAACGTACGAGGATCCCTGATGACTCCACGGAAATTGTAACAAGTCTATCGCGACTGTGTCAAACGGACGTTCTGGTGTAGGATATTGTAGAATTGGAGCCGGTGACCTTGTAGTACCCTTATGTTGAGCACATGACAAACACTTAGCAAGATGCAATTCTGTGTCTTTCTTCATAGTTTTCCAAAAATATTTTTTTCTAATGTCTGCAAGGCATTTGTCATGTCCTTGGTGACCTGCTTGAGGAACATCGTGGAACAACGTTATAATCGTTTCACACAATGTGTCAGGTACGACTATTTGTGTAACTATACTCTCAGACGTCTTCTTGGATCGATGGAGTATGTTATGTCGTAATTCAAACTGACTGAGCGGAAGAATCAATTTTGGAAGCTAAACTTCCTCTCCCGACTCTAAAGCAAAAATGACAGCAGACCATAAACGATCGCGTCGTTGTTCACCCTCTAATTGTGAAAGAGTGAACGTAGATACAGGCATCACTGATGCAATATTTCTAGACAAGGCGTCGGCGACCACATTCGCTCTTCCCGGTAAATACCTAAACTCGGGGTTGAATTCTTGAATGGTCAGATACCAGTGTCCTAATCTGCCCGATAGATTTCTACCATGGAACAGTTCTGTTACTGCCGCATGATCCATAAAAACAGTTATTTTATAACCAAAGATGATGTCTTTAAACTCTTTCAGTACCCAAACAACAGCTAACGTCTCTAAATGAGTTACTGAATAACGGGTTTCGGCATCATTAAGTTTACGACTTACAAAAGCAATCACTTTAAATTTTCCTCTTGAGTCCAACTGCACGAGTGCAGCTCCAATTCCTAGTCCTGAAGCGTCAGTACACCGAGTGAAATCTTGAGAGTAATCAGGAAATGCTAAAACAGGGGCATTGGTAACTGATATCTTCAATGCAACAGAACTATTTTCGTGTTCCGCATTCCATACAAAAATTGCATCTTTCTTCAGTAACTTAGTTAAGGGTGACGCCAATGTCGCATAGTTCTTAATAAAAGAACGATAATATCCAACCGATGTAGTGTCATGATCGTAATGACGGCTAGCCTGTTAAAACCTAATGATTCATATTACGCTATACGTTCACAAAACCTTCTGAGTCTCCCAGTGGAAACGTCCTACGATTTCTGTTTCTTTGACGACGTCATCGAGATGTCGTATTTTTGTTGACCGAGTTTGTAATCTCTTTCTTCTACCGAGACCTTGTTACCCTTTTTCACCTATGATTATCAGAGACCCTGATAATCATATGAAATTGTTGTAAGGAGGTTAACTATGGAATTAGTTAATTTTCCTGATAGGAACATTCAGACGCTGCGTGTTGGGACTTGCTTACCGGGATTGCCATCCACAACCTTTTGTGATCAATTTAATTCTTGCCTTTGATAGCTCAGTCAGAGCATTGTTTGTAAAGAGAATATTAGGGAATGAAACCGAGTTCGTAGTCTCAGTTTCAAACGTCAGAGTGTACAATAACATAATGCAGTGAAATGGTTGAGTTGGTGGAATCTGTGGCTTGGCATGGGTGGAGGGTGGCGGTTGCTTTTCAAGCCGTCAGTAAGCGCCACGATCCTCAAGCCACAAGTATGTCGTTCCACCTTCTCCGTGTTATACTCGCCATTTTAAGTGATTTGACCAAATTAATAGTTGATTGTGCAAGTGCTACAGTAACATAGTTGATGTGCTTTGAGTGAAGTATTTTATGTCCTTAACGTCCCTTTGAAACGTTGCTGTTCGTTATAAACCGCCAGTAAGCCCCACGATCCTCACCCCACAGGCCCCGTCAGAGATTAGGCTGTCTGTAGCGTGGATGACGCATCCACTAGTTTGGGGAGATGTCTGAAGACCAGTAGAAACGGTTATCTCCGTGAACCCCGAGCGTCAGAAGCCCCCACTACCACCTATGGGCCCCATAGCTGGCCAGCCTTCCCCTAACGCTCTGCCCACGTGGTGACACCGGATCATTAGGCCCCCAAACAACTACCAGCCCCCATCATTGGTGGATGAGTCCAAGGCTCAGTAGGGCTATTTGGGTGGTTGTGTTATCCTACCAGAATTATCGGAGTTTCTTGGAAGGTGCCATGTGGTAATGAGACTCCCATGGCGGCCGCTTGAGTATTACTACCGACGCTTCCGGAATTGGAGTCGGAGCAGTACTCATGCAAGAGGATACGCGTAGGAAGTTTAGAGTGATAGCTTTTGCAAGTCACAACCTTATTGATGCTGAAACACGTTATTCGGTAACGCATTTAGAAACGTTAGCCGTTGTGTGGGCACTTAAGAAATTTAAAGACATTATCTTTGGATATAAGATAACTGTTTTTACTGATCATGCGGCAGTAACTGAGCTGTTCCATGGCAGACACTTATCAGGCAGATTAGCACGCTGGTATCTGACAATTCAAGAGTTTGACCCCGAGTTTAGATATTTACCCGGGAAGGCGAATGTTATTGCCGACGCTCTCTCAAGAAATATAGCACCAGTCATGCCTGTATCAACATTCACTCTTTCGCAACTGGAAGATGAGCAACGACGAGACCCATATTGGTCAGCTGTATTTTTGCTCTCGAATCGGGTGAGGATGTTAAACTCCCCAAGTTATTTCTTCCCTTCAGTCAGTTTGAATTACGACATAACATACTCCATAGGTCGAAAAAGACGCCAGAGGGTAATTTTCTCAAATAGTCGTACCTGACACGTCGTGACAAATGCCTAGCGGAATTACGAAAGAAGTATTTCTGGAACACTATGAAGAAAGACATAGAATTACACATTGCTAATTGTTTGGCATGTGCTCAACATAAAGGTTCTACAGGATCACCGGCCCCGATTCTACAATATCCTACACCAGACCGTCCGTTTGACACAGTCGCTATTGACTTGTTACAACTCCCAATGAGTCATCAGGGATCAACGTACGTCTTAGTGTGTGTGTGGATCATTTTTCCAGGTTCGTGGTCTTGGCTCCACTAAAATGTAAATCGGCCGATGCTGTGGCCTATGCATTAGTGATGAATCTTATATGTCCATATACTACGCCTAAAGTTCTGCTCTCTGATAATGGGGTAGAATTCAAGAATAAGCTAGTTGCGCAAATCTGTGCGTAATATGGAATTAAACAAAGTTTTGTGACAGCTTATCACCCACAGGCTAATGGCCTTGTTGAGAGAACTAATCGTAAAATCCTTGAGATCCTGCGTCCGATTGTCAGTCATATGCAATACGCATGGGAAGATTGGTTACCGCAGGTTGCAGCGTCTATAAATGGGTCAGTTAATAGCTCTACGGACAAATCACCCTACTACATTGTCTAACGTCTACCTTACGACATCCTTACAGATGCGCCATACCCGTGTTATAATATGGATGATTTCGCCGCAAAACAAATTCGTGCGCCGAAATGATCATCAAGCAACATAAACATGCTAAACCTGTCGTGCTAAACGTAGGTGACGCTGTAATGGTAAGAGAACCGGAAAGGAACTCCAAGCTTTCGGCTAAATTTTCAGGTCCATTCCGCATTATTGCTAAAGAAACAGGCAAAAAATTTAACATTTGGAAGCCTAATGCACAGATTGCAGATGTCGTGCATGCGGATCGTCTTAAAAAGGCCCATGATAATTTATTACCTCCAGTTGATGATGATGTGATAAACACCTCTTTACAGACTGTACAGAAACAGTTTGTACCTAATGACTATTGTATGAAACTTCGTTCTGCAAGTAGATGTTAAACTGTGTGTAATCTCTTACAGAATGGCTTGGAACATCATTGTGTTGCTTCTACTGTGTTGTTGCACTGTTGTGTTGACAGACATGTTCACATCAGTCCTCAAACCTGGTGCACTAGTCGCACTTCTCGGACGCGTTCTCATAGCTGAGGACGCGGTGAACATCAAGTATGAACTCAATCCACTGCTCCAGCTTCTGCGTCAGATGGACAACGTCGACGCCCAACTACAATCAGCATTGGACATCCTTCATGGTCTCAGCGCAGCTTCTAATGAATCGACGATAGTTTCACAAACTATTGACCTTCTACGCTTTCGTCTCCAGAACCTTCGCAAGCTTCTCGTCGATGTTGGAGAGAAATTACCAGCGTCTGAAGTGGATCTTGCTAAAGAAGTGCATTCTCAGACACGACGAAAAAGGGGTCTCTTTAATTTTGTGGGTCTTATCCAAAGCACTTTGTTTGGCACGGCAACGGCCGATGATGTAGCTAAATTGGGGGACCGAATGAACATTGTCGTTCAGGCTGTATCTCAACAGAATCGTGTTGTTTATCAAACCTTTCATGCGATTACTGCTTTAGAATCAAAGGTTAATGCAATAATATCGGAGTCTAACCAAGTTTCGAGGATTGTTAATAGGTTACAGAACACAGTCCCGACGTTAGAATGGCTCCTTTATTTCACGGAATATTTGCATGCTGCGGAAATTTCAGTTCAAAAGATTGTAACCTCTAAAAATGAACTAATTGATGTATAGATGTGTGGGTACCCAGATATGTGAACACGCCTGACGGCAGGACTCTGTTACCATTCATTGCACCATTTATTCACATGTCTGTATTACCATATTATCATAGCATGTCTGATATCTATGCTTATGTCTAATGCCTATGTTCACTCACTATGTCCCGATATACTATGTCTGTACCGCGCTAGTCGAGTAATTAGAAGACCTCATTTATTGTCCTTGTGATGTCTAGCAACTCTCCTTGCCCAGCTAGACAACTTGCCTCAGATCAGCCTCGGCCTACACACGGCCCGGGGTCCCTAGTTCCCGCTTCTGTATCGGTCGGCTATCACGCCAAGTCTTGTACCACTTATTGAATATATCTACTGCTCGTGCTCTGGAGTTTGAAGAACCTTGTCTAGGATTGCATCCCACCACATGGCGCAGTCGAGTAGCTCCAACACGACAGTTCACAAGTTGCAAAAGCCGGCCTAGTCTGTACCCCGGCCTCCTCTGTTTCCCGCCCAGAAGATATACTCCACGGTGCCCCTGGATTTAAAGTGCTTTGTGACCTTGTGAAGTGCCCTAAGTGAAGTGCAGTGCCTTTTATGTCTGTTTGCTATGTCTCTGCGGCCCTACAGGTAGCAGAAACGCCTTCAGCCCAGTCTCCAAGACAGCACCTCCGGCATACACCCCCCGTCCACGTAGGCCCACAAGCCACTGACTGACTCCCCCTGACTGAGTCACCACCAGCCTCGCCCGGGCGCGCGGAGTACACCGCTGCCAGCCGCCTTCTCTCACTTCACAAATATTAGTCAATACTCTTTTACTTGCCCACCAGTTCCTGCACTTAAGCAAGTACATTGACGAAAACATAGCACTTCACCTTATTCTCCTTGTCTTTCCCATCGCAACCACACCAAACACGAGATGTCTGACCACGACGATTTGCTGGGAAATTTAGATGAGGATTATGAGGAAGACGAAGCCTCACAGACCCTCCCACCCCCCCTCACGCCTCACACGCCGGGCGCGCCAAATTCAAAGGATGGGAGCCAGGATATACGTCAGTTAATTCACTTCCTACAAGTTTCCCAAGAGAAGGAAGCCCAAAGACGTCAATTAGAGGAGGAAAAACGACGTCAAGAGGAATTGTCAAGACGTCAAGAGGAATTGTCAAGACAGTCAGAGGAATCAGCTTACCGTCTTCAACTTCAACAACAACACCAAGCTGATACCCACAAATTCCTGGGACTATTGGAATTGCTGACAACGAGGACGACTTCACCAGCTGCCACAACCAATTCGCCAGCTTCAGCCTCTTCATCTATCCTTCAGACAACGCCTCCTCACACGTCACCTAGCCCCCTTGGGTATACCTCAGTGCCTTCTCAACCACCTGCTCCAGTCTCAACTCTCGTCGACCTCTCCGTGCCTCCCCCACCGCTTGCCGTCCCGAGCACACCCCTGCACAGCAAGTCTTCAGTTACCAGCCCCCCACCTCTTCAATCTGATGCAACATATCAAGTATACCGTCAATGGCGACGTCGGTTCGAAGACTTTGCTGTCATGTCTGACCTCAACCGAATGCCCCCTCATAAACAACTCATCCAATTAAGATCGTGCATTTCCCTCGAAGTCCAACGCCTCCTAGAGCACACGCTAGCCATTCCCCCTGATTCCTCCATGTCAGTGAAAGAGGTCTTAGACGCCTTGCAGAGTCATTTCCGTGGCCTCCGCAATGAAGCTTTGCGTCGCAGGGAACTGCTATCCTGCAAACAAGCTTCTGGGGAATCATTCTCAGACTTCTACGCACGACTTAAGGACCTAGCAGCCGAGGTGGACCTATGTACAGGCGATCCTGTAACCTGTGCTGAGATCCAGCTCAAGATGATCTTGCTGATGGGTGTACGTGACGAGGACCTGCTTCAGAAACTCCTCACCATCGACGCCGCCTCTCCCCTCACCGACTTCGTCACCTGTTGCAGGTCGTATGAGGCCACAAGAGAGGCTGCCTCAGCTATACGCTCATCGCCATCTCAATTTCACGCCGTCTCCACCTACAAGAGGAATCAACGCCAGATGCAGACGGCGTCCTCTCCACAGCCCCCGTCACAGTCACCAGTTTTTTCCCCCGAATCCTGCAGAAGCTGTCAGCGCCAGCACGGTCCAGGAAAGTGCCCTGCGGCTGATAGTACATGTCGAAACTGCGGGTTTCAAGGCCATTGGCCCCGCACACCTCGATGTCCCGCCAACAAGGTCTCATGCAAAGCTTGCAACAAGCAAGGACACTTCGCCAAGTGTTGCGGGTCCACCAAGAAGCCTCCATCTCCAGGTCAAACCGTCTCTTCACCGTCTCCCAAGAACAACAAAGGATGCCGACGCGTGGATGATGCCTCGAGTGACAGGTCCCCCAAGCCCGTCAATGTCCGCCTGTCCTACGGTACCAACTCTTCCAACCTCCTGATGATACCTGACACGGGCGCGGACATCACGGTGATTGGACCAACACACCTGGACGCCCTCAACATTCCCAGGAGTAGCCTGTCACCCACAGCCATGAACGACGTGCTCACAGCGGACGGGTCCCCGATGTCTCCAGCTTTGGGTTGCTTCAAGGCAACATTACAGCTCGGTCCCAAGTCTTGCCTTGCCACAGTCCACGTCCACGAGGGCATCCAAACCCCTCTCTTGTCATGTGGTCATTGTCAGGACTTGGCCATCGTCTCATCCGAGTTCCCAAAGCCCATCCTCGCCGTGACACACCTCAACAGGTGTGCAGAGATACCTGTTTCAGCCATGACCACACCTGCTGCCGCCCGGGAGTTCTTTCTTCGCCAGTTCAGCGACGTCCTTGTCTCCAAGTCCGACCTCCAGAAGACGCCGCTCAAGAAGATGACAGGCCCCCCGATGAGAATCCACCTCAAGCCTGGCGCGACGCCTTTCGCCACCCACACACCCAGGCCTATCCCCTTTGCCCAACGGGACAAGGTGAAGGCGGAGCTCGATTCTCTGGTGCAGCAGGGGATCATCAGACACGCCGGCGAGGAGCCCTCCGAGTGGTGCCACCCTATGGTCTTGGCACCCAAGCCTGTAGGTGTTCGCATCACAGTGGACCTCACCCATCTCAACTCGCAGGTCTCCCGTCCCGCCCATCCATCGCCTACGCCCATCCAAGCAGTCCGCAGCGTCACCCCGTCTGCAAAGTTCTTTACCACGGCGGATGCACTACATGGGTACTGGCAAGTCGACCTGGCGGAAGAAGACCGCCACCTCACTACATTCATCACGCCCCACGGCCGCTTCCAACACTGCCGCGGACCCATGGGCTTCGCAGCAACGGGGGATGCGTATTGCCTCCGTGGGGATATGGCTCTGCAGGGTGTCACCAACTGCGTGAAGGTCGTAGATGACATCCTGCTCTTCGACGATGATCTCCCGGCCCACTTGAACCGAGTTCATCTGATGCTCACAAGATGCCGTGCCCATGGTATCACCCTGAACGAAGATAAATTTGTGGTCGCCGCCTCCCAAGTTAACTACTGCGGCTACAACATCTCGCCAGAGGGGATCTCAGCTGATGAGGAGAAGGTCAAGGCCATCAAGGACTTCCCTACTCCAGCGAACCTGACCGACCTCCGCTCGTTTATGGGCCTGGTAAATCAGCTGGCAGACTTCTCCCCTAAACTCGCCACATCAGCCCAACCACTACGCCCCCTCATGAGCCCCAAGCGCTCCTTCCTCTGGACTCCTGACCACGACCTAGCGTTCAGGAATGTTAAGAAGGCGTTGCTGTCACCACCAGCCTTGGCACCCTTCGACCCGTCCTTACCAGTGGTCCTCCAGACCGACGCCTCCCGTCTATACGGCCTCGGATATGCCCTCCTTCAAGATCACGGCCAGGGTAGACTGCGCTTAGTTCAGTGTGGCTCCAGGTTTCTGACGGACACGGAGACCAGATACGCCACCATCGAACTAGAGATGCTGGCAGTCGCCTGGGCTATGGCCAAGTGCCGCCTTTACCTGTTCGGCCTTGGGCACTTCACCCTCATGACGGACCATCGCCCGCTCATACCCATCCTCAATCACTACACGTTGGACGCCATCGAAAATCCTCGCCTCCAACGTCTCAAAGAGAAGACCGCCCCTTACGTCTTTACAGCTGCGTGGCGCGCCGGGAAACTTCTGTGCATACCAGACGCCCTCTCCCGAGCCCCTGTTAGTCGCCCCACACCTGAAGATGAAGTCGACTGTACCACGGCCGCGGCTCACGTTCGGTCTTTAGTGACACACACAGCCACTTCTCTTGCTGACAAGATGACGACGACGCCCCCCATCGAAGACGATAGGACTCTCCAGGAGCTTCGCATCGCCGCCGCTCAAGACCCGGCATACGTCCAACTCCTCGATTACGTCTCCACTGGATTCCCCACCAACCGCTACGACATTCACGCCTCCGCCCTCCCCTTCTGGAAGCTAAGGGATAGCCTCTATGCGGACGGAGAGCTGGTGTTGTACGGCCCCAGGATCGTCGTCCCCGCTGCCCTCCGCCGGCGCACCTTATCCCGCCTCCATGACAGCCACCGCGGCGTTGAAGCCACCAGGCGCAGAGCCCGTCAGACCGTCTTCTGGCCTGGTATTGACGCCGATATTAGGAGCACGGTTGAGGCCTGTGAGCCTTGCCAGCAACTCCAGCCCAGCCAGCAACAAGAGCCGTACCTGTGCAATGACCTCCCAAAGCGGCCCTTTGAATCCGTGTCCGCCGACTTCTTTAATGTGGCCGGAAAGTCTTTCCTGGTGGTCGCCGACAGGCTCTCTGGATGGCCCGTGGTAGTTCCCTGTGGTCGGGACACCACCTCTTCCAGGGTCATCCGGATGTTTTGTTGCTTCTTCCGGGAAGTCGGAGTGCCTCTCCGCCTCCGAACCGACGGTGGGCCCCCGTTCAATAGCCACGAGTTCAAGAGCTTCGCCGAACGCTGGGGCGTCCACCACATCGTCACCTCCCCTCATTACTCGCAGGCGAATGGCCACGCCGAGGCAGCGGTAAAGTCCGTAAAATACCTCATTCTCAAGACAGCACCAACGGGGAACCTGGACTGCGAGGAGTTCGACAGGGGCCTACTAGAACTCCGTAACACCCCTACCCCTGCCGGACGCTCTCCTGCCCAGGTGTTGTATGGCCGCCCCCTTCGTACTTGTGTGCCTGCCCACCCCCAGTCCTTCTTAGATGAATGGCAGATCAAGGCGGACGAGTGTGACCGCCGTGAGGCTGCCCGGATGGCCCAAGTGACAAGCCACTATGACGCCCACGCCCGCCCCCTTCCCAGGTTGACCGTCGGCCAGCAAGTACGAATCCAGGACCCGACGTCACACCACTGGGACAAGGTCGGGGTCGTCATGGGCCGTGGCGAGTCTCGTTCGTACCAAGTCCGCCTCCCCAGTGGTCGTGTGTGGTGGCGAAACAGACGCCATCTCCGCCCAGTGCCATCCTCTAGTGACGAACCTTCCTCCCCGTCCCCTGTGTCCCCTTGCCCAGACCAGGAACGAAGGTCGTCAGTTGACCCCCCCATCGTCCCTCGCCGCTCCCCCCGATTCATGGAAAAAGAGTCCGTAGCCGCTCGAGATTGCACTACGAGCTTAAAGGGGGAGGGAGGTGTATAGATGTGTGGGTACCCAGATATGTGAACACGCCTGACGGCAGGACTCTGTTACCATTCATTGCACCATTTATTCACATGTCTGTATTACCATATTATCATAGCATGTCTGATATCTATGCTTATGTCTAATGCCTATGTTCACTCACTATGTCCCGATATACTATGTCTGTACCGCGCTAGTCGAGTAATTAGAAGACCTCATTTATTGTCCTTGTGATGTCTAGCAACTCTCCTTGCCCAGCTAGACAACTTGCCTCAGATCAGCCTCGGCCTACACACGGCCCGGGGTCCCTAGTTCCCGCTTCTGTATCGGTCGGCTATCACGCCAAGTCTTGTACCACTTATTGAATATATCTACTGCTCGTGCTCTGGAGTTTGAAGAACCTTGTCTAGGATTGCATCCCACCACAATTGACAGCATTGTAGATGCAGGGATAGGACATGTGGACGCAAAGCTTGTGCCTGTGCAAACGCTTCTTGACGCTTTACAGATAGCCAAGTTGCAGTATCAATTAACTTCTATTTTTACTGACAATGAGGTTGAATATTATTACCCACTGTTGGAGTCGACTCTCACGCACAATGCTGTCCTGATCCACATTCCTATGGGAGGGCAACATCAGTTTCATGCATGGCATTTAGAACCCTTCCCCTGGTTTGTAAACGACACACTGTATACTCTGGATAGGCCAAAAGAACTTTTCCTAATAGATGAAGATTATTCTTTATTGTCAACAGAAGATCCTAAGGTACTGTCACGGTGTAAGTCGTCTTATCTACACCTACACGTATGTCCAGCCTACATGTTTGCGTTTATTCCTGCTGCAGAGGTAGTATGTGAATTGGCAGTCATACAACCAAATGTACGCACAGCACTTGCACAATGCAGTTGTAGGCCAGTTAGTCTCAAAACTGTGTTTCACGCTCATCTTCACATTGTGCAGTACTTGTTCTTTCCAAATCTCACTATTGTTATTTTAAAATGCCATGATGGTGTTAAGCAGCTAGTTGTGAAAGGGCATTACAAGGCTCCGGATTACTATGAAATCACTTGTGGTACATTACGGACCTTGCCTACTCATCAGCATTTTGCTTTAAATATAAAACTCAAGTCTGCTTTAATTAAACTTCCTGTGATGAATTTCACTTTAAAGGATATTCAAATAGTTTCAGAGAAATCAAAAGTTATAGCATTCTTGAAAGAGACACATTTTGCTGATTTGAGTAATAATTTGCCATTTTATCTATCACGGGAATTTGCAATACCAAGCCTTACAATTCCCTCAATTATGTTAATTTTGGCAATTATGTTTCTGTTCTGTTATTATAAGGCAGTGTCATCCAAAATGAACGTTGTTCATACCATATTAACCTGTAAGACACTAAAGGTCAGGTCCCCTGTAATAGCTAATACCCCTACAGTAGTAGATTCCCCAGCTTGGTGTCTATACATATGTTTATAGCATGGTTAGGGTTGTCTAGGATGTACTGTACTCTGTGAGCTTAGTTAGGCCTTACGTAGCTCGGCTGGTAGGTGACCGAGCGATGTAATGGGCCCCTGTCTCATCAACAGAGCATATTATATAAATGGGTCAATACATCTAATATTATATTCAGATTCACCACCCTGTAACTTTCCACTGTCTATGAGTGAGACATGAGTTGAACACGTGAACGGTAGCTTTCCCAAGAGGGACAAGCCCATTTGTCAGTATCTATGTAAACACGCACCAGCGATGCTCCTTGCTCAGTCACTCAGATCAACTAATATCGAACTGACGTGATCAACGTTTATATTTACATAAACGCCGTCCTCTTTCTCGTTCACTCATAAATAGTGGAACTTACGGTTGATCTACACTCAGGAATTATAGACATAATCCTTTTATAACACCGGTCAACACAATTTTTCTGGCACAAGGTTTTTAAACGGATTTTAAGTAAATTTGGGGTGCAGAATCCAAATATGACTTTGGTTTTTGTCTATCACATCAGGTTTTTGAGATATACCTTATTGCACTTTTGCTGGGAAACGTAAACTTTTGGATCAAAATTGACGGTTTAAACATGTATACATAAATTTTTTCAGCATTATAATTTGTATTTTTCTATAACCAAAAATTGTTAATATCAAATTGGAAAGTTAATGCACATATAATATTTAAATGTAACATTGAAGGGTGAAAAAAAACAATTAATGTACGGTAGAAATAGTGCAAGTATTAAGATCAAGTTACAGTTACATAAACTTCCTCTTTTTGGCCGATCTCTTATGTACAGCTTCTGGAATGTCTCTCATAAAACTCCAGCAGTAGTCCGCCATCATGTTCGAGTCCCATCGACCTTGGTAACGTTCTTCCATTACTTTAATGTCTTTATGAAAGCGCTCCCCTTGCTCCTCGCTCACTTCTCCCAGATTTTCTGGAAACTCGTCCAAGTGACTGTAAGTAGTGAACCTTGATACTCATTCTGCATCCAAGTGCTTGTAAACTCAAGAGCAGCTCTTCCACAATTTCTTGATAGTTGTCCGCTTTCTTGTTCCCTAAGAAGTTCCGCACCACATTAGAGAAAGCATTCCAAGTTCTTGCCTATGCCTCAGTCATTGTTGCAAGGACGTGTGGATCTCTGAGTAGTGTTCTTATTTGAGGTCCATCAAAAATCCCTGCCTTTTTCTTCTCGTCGCTAAGACTTGGAAAGGTTGAGCATATATATCTGAAACACTCTCCACTATGATCAAGAGCCTTGACGAATTGCTTCATGATACCAAGTTTCATGTGCAGAGGAGGAAGGACAATGTTTTTCCTGTCAACCAGAGGATCGTTAATGATATTCTTGTCACCAGGCGTCAAACTATGTCTTGGTGGCCAATTCTTTTTCACCCAATGGTCTGCTGTAGCCCTGCTGTCCCAGTAGCACAGAAAACGGGGGTATTTTGTGTACCCTCCTTGCTGGCCCAATAGAAAGTTTACCATTTTCAAGTCCACACAAATTAACCATTCATGAGCATGATTGCAACCTCTCTAGAACAGTCTTAATGTTTTCATACTCTTCTTTAATTTGTACAGAATGTCCGATTGGAATTGAACCATACTTGTTTCCGTTATGAAGAAGAACACATTTCAAGCTCGTTTTAGAACTGTCAATAAAAAGTCTCCAATCCTTACTATCATATGCTGGTAGTCCCATGGAGAGAAGAAGTCCTTCTACATCATTACAAAAAGCAAGCTGGTCATATGAATGAAAGTACTTCCGCAGTTGCTCTTCTCTGTTGCGATAAAAGGAGACACTCGTGCCAGGTTTTAAGAGTCGTTTCTCTTGAAGCCTGGAAGCTAACAATTCAGCAGACTGTTTTGGCAAATTTAGATCTCTGACCAGATCATTCAATTCTGACCGAGTAAACAACGTTGGCTTTTCACAATCTTCACCAGATGGCTTGAAAAGATCAGTCTCTTCATCTTGATCAGTAGAAACAGGTGAATTCCGGTCTATATCCTCAATCTCTGGTAGCTCAGTAAATTCTGGCACGTTACGTGATGAAGCAAATCTGAGATCAGATTTGGATTCAGCACCTTAAAGTTAGTAAAAAACAGTTAAAAGGTTTCATGCCAGAAAAAAAAATATTTTTTTGTAGACCAGTGTAATAAAACAAAGGAACTTCAATTGGGTCTCGTTACTAAAACCCCAATATTTAATATATGTGAACAACCCGGTTAATTGGGGGATTAACCGACGGATTCACCGTCACCGTCAACTATATGATAATAGAAATGGATTCTAGATTTTAAAAACTCACTTTAGAAAGTTTAATTTTAAGGCCTGCTGTGGAAAGTTTTTGTAATATTTCAAGCAGTTTGACAAGATGGGTATCAACATCCTTACTGACTACTATGAGATCATCCAAATAAGCACAGACTGTGGTACCTATCAATCCGGCAAACAGGGTGCTGATCATCCTTTGAAAGGTCAGTGGGGCATTTCCCAGAAATTCAAAGTGGCCCAAAGGAGTACTAAAAGCAGTAACCTCTCAGGATTTTTCATCGAGCGGTATTTGCCAATACTCGCTAAGCAAATCTAAATTGCTAAAAACATCGTTATCCTTGCCTAAGGACTGTAAAATATCACTCAAGACAGGCATAGGGTACCTATCTGGGGTCGTATATTCATTGACGCGCCTAAAATCAATAACTGGACGCTAATCGCCATCCTCCTTTGGAACTAAAAACAAAGGGCTATTGGAAAGGAGATTTAGAATGTGTGACAACCTTCTCATTCAACATAACCTGAACCATATCCTGAACTACAGCACGCTGTATGTAGATTGGATTCGTGCCCTCTTTTAAGGATATGTGGTGTGAGGTTAGATCTGTGTGCCCCAAATGTTCCCCTGGTAAAGCTACAATGTTTCTGTAATCGGCAAGCAGCTCTAAGGGTCTAGTCTTGCCTTGAGAAAGATCAATCACCTTAACATGTGGTGATATTTGATCTGTCCTCTCCTGCCTAGTTTGTTGAGGTGGAGAAAAAATACTACATATCGGGAATTGCATAGGCTGTGGTACAACATTGTTATGGTGAACTAGAAAATCACACAAATAATATCCTTCTTTCAATATTCTAAGAGCGCCTGTTCTGTTAAGAACTAGAACGTCTGTTAAACCACCAGGTCTAATCGTGCTCAAAGTCGATTCGCACGATAAACCCTTAACCTTGCACGTTTCCGGTAGACATACTACATTAGGGTGTGTCATAGGAGGGAAGATCAGCTAAAACTTATGGCCCATCACTTTTTTGGTAGATTTTAGTGTATATAAACAGAAAATAATTTCAGTTTCAATATTTTGCAACCTTTTGCTAGGTAAATTTTAGCGTGAAATTTATCGAAAATCTAACGTACAGCTGCATTAGTGCATTACAATTAAATAGTGAACATTGCTTTCTGACTTCATTCTTTAACAACCCAACTAACAATATTTTTTTTCTGTTTCAGATTCTGATGCATTTATAAGTTGATAATATTTGCGATGGCTGCTTGTGTCAGGACGAGGAACCAAAAATCCAGCCATCTCAGTCACTATCTTGGGTCTGGGAGAGAGCTCCTGAAGTCGGAGTTGCCTACATTGAGAGATGCTTTGAGATACGGTGTTTTAATCAGGCAAATCAGTGAAAAGAACCAAAGAACTTACACAAACAAAGACATTGCCAGTGATATGACCAAAGCTGTCATGGCACAGTACACTCTGGCTAACGCTCAGTTCAAGCCTCCAGTCATAACAAGTCAGAAGAAGATTAGTGAGAGACTGCTAGCCAGTTGGGAAAAGGCAAGAGATATCTCTCTTGGGAGAGGAAAACTTGCAGTTAAGTACAGCTTTGCCAAGCAACTGGACCAGTTATTTGACATAATTACTTGCAAGTGCCCAATTGTTCTCTGTCCTGAGTTTGGATGCGATCGTGACTGTAAATCCGAGGCCCACATCTCCTGTATTTGCAAGCGTGTACTGAAGATTCCTGTGATCGAACTGGCATTTGTCAAAGCAGAGAGAGAAGACTGGCAGTATAGGGGCTCTCATGATTTCTAGCCAAGATATTCCGGAGTCCAAGAGACAGGAGGCTGCCACAGAGAGACAGAAGAGGAGAAGAGTTGCCGAGGAAAAGAGACTTGAGAAGGCCCAGGGTGAGGTAAAAAAGGCCGATGATTGGAGTCAAGCTGATTCAGAGTTTAATGACTTCCCCATGGCTGATCCGAGTGCTGACCAGGAGAATGGTGACTTTGTCCCTAACCCAGAAAATGATCCCAAACCTTCCAGGCATAACATTCGAAATAGGAAAGATATCCCGAGCATAGCTCTGGCCAGCATGCGACACCACACTGGTCTCAGAGAAACTGCAGAGATAGCAACAGCTGCCTGGATTGACGGTGGTTTGATAACACCTGATGATGTTCACCTGGTGATAGATCATAACAAAGTAAGGAGAGCTCAGGAGAAACTTGTCAGTAACCTAGAAGAGGAGTTTGATAAGGGGATAAGAGAAAATGGAATCAATTGTATGTTCTTTGATGGGAGAAGGGATGACACTAAAGTGTTCATGAAAGTTGCAGATTCTGACAAGTTGTTCCCTGCCATGGTGAAGGAGGAACACTACTCCTGCTGCAGTGAACCAGGAGGGAAGTATTTGTGGCATTTCACTCCAGAGAAAGATTGTTAGGTTCTGAATAATAAGTTCTATATACAGGAGAGAACACAAACACCTGTATAGTTTTGTAGGTTCGGTTTACTGGATAAGAGTATGTACACAAAGGGGAGCAGCACTCTCCCCGGCAAGGCTCCTGCTGGTCAACTGCCATAGGCGACGTATGGCAAGTGATACATTAGCAGCTTCCATACGTCGCCAGGCACATTAATTAAGCGTGTGGGATATGGTAATAACATTGCCACACGCTGCTAGCTAGGCTGAATAAATAATACATAAATGGAGCACATACATAATATACATACATGATATATAATCCAGCATACATAATATACATACACCTCCCTCCCCCCTATACGCTCATAGCAAAGTCTTGAGCGGACCTTTTCTTTTGGATCCGTTCTGAGCGTCGAGGGACTTCATCACTGGGAAGGGTATGGGACTCAACACTGGTGGCGGGGCCAGCAGAAGGCATTGTTACGGGTCGGAGAAAACGGCGGTTCCTCCACCACACACGACCACTGGGTAACCGCACCTGGTAGTCCCGTGACCTGCCGAGACCCATAACTACGCCTACTTTGTCCCAACGTAGGGAGGTCGGGTCCTGAACACGGACTTGGGTGCCGACACTCAACCTGGGGAGAGAACGGGCGTGGTCATTGTAGCGGGCGGCGACGTCCTGAACACGTTCGGCGGCTCGGCGATCACAATCCTCTGTCTTGGCCTGCCACTCCTTGGAGAAGGATTGAGGGTGAGCAGGGACACAAGAACGAAGGGGGCGTCCATACAAAACCTGGGCAGGGGAGCGTCCGGTGTAGTTAGGTGTGTTGCGGAGTTCAAGAAGACCCCTGTCGAAGGCCTCGCAGTCAATGTTCCCAGAAGGGGCCACCTTAAGGATGAGGTGCTTCAGGGATTTGACAGCAGCCTCAGCGTGGCCGTTGGACTGCGGGTAATGGGGCGATGACAACACATGCCGGACTCCCCATCGGTCAAGGAACACAGCAAAGTCCCGGCTTGTGAACTGAGGCCCTCCGTCGTTTCGCAGGCGTACAGGAACGCCCACGTCACGGAAGTAGTGGCGGAACTTGCTGATGGTGGCGGCAGACGTCGTGTCATTACCGCACTTGATGACAACCGGCTAACCAGAGAGACGGTCGACGATAACGAGGAAGGACTTTCCTGACACACAGAAAAAGTCGGCCGACACAGACTCAAAGGGGCGGGTGGGGTTGTCGTCACTCATAAAGGGTTCCTGCTGCTGGCTGGGTTGTAATACTTGGCAGGGCTCACACGCACGGACAACATTGGAGATGTCGGAGTTGATGCCGGGCCAGAACACAGTCTGTCGTGCACGTCGTTTGGTGGCCTCAGCTCCACGGTGACTGTCGTGAAGGCGGGCCAAGGCGTGGGGACGTGATGCAGCAGGGACAACTACACGTGCTCCGTACAGAACAAGGTCTCCGTCGCAGTAGAGTTCATCGCGGAGTTTCCAATACGGGAGCAGGGTGTTGTGAAGATCGTAGCGGTTGCTAGGAAATCCATTCCTCACACACTCGACGAGTCGGACATAGGAAGGGTCATCTCGGGCCGCTGTTCGAAGGTCCTCCATTGCCTTGTCGTCATCTGGTGACAGGTCCGAACGAAGGGATTGGACGGCATGGAGAGTGACCACAGTCCTGACGGAAAGAGCGAGGTCGGCGTCGAGTACATGGTCTTCTGGAGTAGGGCGGCTGACAGGAGAGCGGGATAAGGCATCAGGGATGCAGAGCTCCTTACCAGCACGCCACACTGCAGTGAAGATGTACGCCGAGAGCTTCTCTTTCAGACGCTGGAGGCGAGGGTTCTCAACAGCGTCTAGCGTGTAGTGGTTGAGGATCGGGACAAGCGGGCGATGGTCGGTCACTAGGTGAAAGTATTGCAGGCCTATGAGGTAAAACCTGCACTTGGACATCGCCCAAACCGCAGCCAACAGCTCCAACTCAATAGTGGCATAGCGCGTCTCAGTGTCAGAGAGGAAACGCGAGCCACACTGGACGAGCCGGAACTGCCCTCCACCATGATCCTGCAGTAGGGCGTATCCCACGCCATACAAGCGTGAGGCATCTGTCTGCAGAACTGTCTGCAAGGCTGGGTCAAATGTGGCGAGGACAGGTGGACGAGACAGGGCCTGTTTCACTTGCTGGAAGGCCTTGTCGTGGTCGGGGGTCCACAGGAATGTCCTCTTGGGGCTCATCAGGGGGCGAAGTGGTTGAGCAGCTGCGGAGATGTCCGACGAAAACTCTGCTAGCTGGTTGACGAGACCGATGAAGGACCTCAAGTCAGTCAGGTTAGCAGGGGTGGGAAAATCCGTAATGGCGCGGACCTTTTCCGGGTCAGCTGCGATACCATTCCCTGAGAGGGTGTACCCACAAAAGTCAACTGAAGAGCTGGCCAGAACAAACTTGTCGGCATTTAGGGTAATGCCGTGCTTCCGGCACCTGTTGAGTACCTCGTAGATACGGCAGAGGTGATCCATATAATCCTCGTCGTACACGAGTATGTCGTCGACCACTTTCACGCAGTTTGCCAGACCTTGCAGAGCCATATCACCTCGAAGACAGAAAGCGTCTCCTGTAGCGGCGAATCCCATGGGGCCACGGCAATAACTGTAACGTCCATGCGGGGTGATGAAAGTTGTGAGTGGTCGGTCTTCTTCGGCAAGCTCTATCTGCCAGTATCCACACAGGGCGTCCATCGTCGTGAAGAAGCGCGCCTTCGGGTTCACGCTGCGTATGGCTGCAAAGGGCGTGGGAGAAGGGTGCGCAGGACGAGACACCTGGTTGTTGAGCTTGGAAAGGTCAGTGGTGATCCGAACACCACCTTTAGGTTTTGCGACGACAACCATCGGGTGACACCATGGAGACGGGTCATCGCCGGTTGGTACAATAATTTCTTGGGCGACCATGGAGTCCAGCTCGTTTTTGACCGCCTCGCGGAAGGCCAGGGGAACCAGTCGAGGGGTGTAAATAGCGAATGGCTTCGCGTCGTCCCTCAGGTGGATCCTCATGGGGGGGCCTGCCATCTTCTTGAGAGGCTTGGATTCCAGAGCGGACTTGGTCACCAGAGCGTCGCTGAATTCCTTCAGGAAGTACTTCCGAGCATCCGAAGGAGAGGTGTCACTGGCAAGAGGCAGGGGTAGGGCGGCAGCAGGGTCGTTGCTGCTCCCTTTTTGCACCCTGTTGGCGTGTTTTACCTCAAGAATAGGTTTGGGGAAGTCCTGGGAGATGATGGCCAACTCCTGACAATGTCTGTAGGACAGCAAAGGAGTCTGGACACCGTTATGCACATCAATCCAGGCTTGACACGACCTGTTGCCAAAGGTGACTTGTGCTTGGAGTGAACCCAGGGCCGGGGTCATCTGTGAACCATCTGCCATAAAGCGGAGATCCTTGGGGGGCGGTCCTAGATCACTTGGAGAGAGCCCCAAGCATTGCAAATGCTGGGGACCGATGACTGTAGCATCAGCGCCGGTGTCGGGCAACATCTGAAGACGGGATGACACACCGCCGTAGGTCACGATGACGCTGATGTACTGGGGGACTTTGGTCCTGGGACGCGGGGGGGAGCACACATTCCTAATGTGGCTCGAGCGTTGTCAAGAGTCGTCGTACCTCTGATTGGAAGACTGTGGGCGGCCCTCTCTGGTGGAAGGGGGCTGAAGCTTCCGCCGACGCGGTCTCTTGGGTATGTTGGAAGGGCAACACTTGTCATAGTGGCCCAGACGACCACACACATTGCACTGGACGCGTTTGGCTGGGCACCGTACTGTGAGTGACCAGTGGCCCTTACGGTCACAACTGTTGCAGGTAGACTGAGCAGCTGGACACACCTGTGTTCCGTGCTGCTTACCACAGTTGTTGCAAAATAAACCGGGCGTGGACGTGGTGGGCGAAGGCGTAGGAACAGACTTCTTGTCCTTCTTGTACCGGGACACAGCGCTTACAGCTGTAGGGGGAGCACGGATGGCAGAGGTGGCACACCTGGCAGCCTCATAGGAGCGACATATCGTCGACACATCCTTAAGAGAAGAGGAAGAGTCGAGGGAGGTGAGGCGTTGGACAAGTTCCTCGTCCTTAACACCCATCAGGATCACCTGCTTCAACTGGGTCTCCTCGCACTGCTGGTGGTGGCCTGGACATATATCTACCTCTTCCGAGGCTCTCTTAAGACGCACGTAAAAGGCATCAAAAGACTCACCCTCCAACTGTCTGCAGCTAAACAATTCCCTCCTGCGCAGAGCTTCATTCTGCTGTCCTTTGATGTGCCGTTGTAGAACGTCCAGTACCTCCTCTACAGACAGCGAAGAGGTTGGGGGTACCTGCAACGTATGTTCCAAGACACGCTGAATTTCCAAGGACGGGCACATGCGCAGCTGGATGAGTTGTTTAGGCTGTGACAAACTCTGGAGATCCACCATTGTAGAATAATCAGTCCACCGTCGCCGCCATTCACGAAAAGTCTGGAAAGTCTCATCAGGCTTCAAGATGGGCGGCGTTTGAGCTGCTGCTTTAGGTGGGGCTGGGGGGCGTGAAGGAAGCATGGATGAGGTATCTGAACCAGTCAGTACCGAGGCAGTGTTAGAGCCAGGGGCTTGGTTAACAGTGAGGCGAGATATCAAGGCTTCAAACCGTTCACTGTCTTCCAATCTCCGTTGGTTGTCTCGTTCTGCCTCTGCTTGCCTTCTGTGCTCATCCGCCAAACGTCTGTGAGCTTCATCCTCGCGTTTCTCATCTCTCATAAACTTCAGTAAAGCAATTATCTCTGGAGACAACGCTGAATATTGAGGTGAGGGACTGCGCGATGTGGGGGCTGGAGCGTCGTGGCCGGCCTGGTCATCCATCTCTGCGGGGCTATCACCCGCCTGGCTCATCCAGGCTCTGGGTCCACGGCTACGTAAGGCGTGAGACATAACTACTTCCTCTGTGTACTATGTCTTAAATCAGTGTTGACCGGTCAGCCCGTCGTATCAACAAGATTTCAGACAAAATATTAATTAAATACACAGATAAGTAGGTTATATATATAAAATATATATAAGGAAGCCGCGCGGTCAGCGAGTGTTAGTACATGTACGAGTGAGTGTGTGTCCCGGGCGGGCAAAGCGTCTCGCCCCAGCTGTGAGGGGGGGTGGAGGCGGCGCTGTGAGGGGGGTGGAGGGAGAGGCGCGGCGACTCCCAGTCAGTCCAGTTACCCTCAGAACGCGGTCAGAGACAGGTGCACTGAACTCTACTCCTTACAAATGCCCAGAACGTGCCGTATACCTTGGGAATCCTTTAGAACAAGGTCACACATGAATGGCACGAAACACACAATGCACTAAACACTTCACAGAAAATCACTGTCACTGACACTGCTCAAAGTTGCGAAATTCTTTGAGCAGGGATGACGCGCGGGAGTTGACCCAAGCGAGAGAGGAGTCCGTACGCCGGCTTCCCCACAAACTTTGCACTATCACTCGTAATTATCCAGTAAGATCGGATCACTGCGCCATGTTAGGTTCTGAATAATAAGTTCTATATACAGGAGAGAACACAAACACCTGTATAGTTTTGTAGGTTCGGTTTACTGGATAAGAGTATGTACACAAAGGGGAGCAGCACTCTCCCCGGCTAGGCTCCTGCTGGTCAACTGCTATAGGCGACGTATGGCAAGTGATACATTAGCAGCTTCCATACGTCGCCAGGCACATTAATTAAGCGTGTGGGATATGGTAATAACATTGCCACACGCTGCTAGCTAGGCTGAATAAATAATACATAAATGGAGCACATACATAATATACATACATTATATATAATCCAGCATACATAATATACATACAAAGATGACATCAGAAAACCAGCTGAGATAGTGGCAGATAACATTGTGAACTGGCTCAGAGAGAGGAACGTAGACCAGACCCTGCAGGCCATTGGAGGGGACAGCACCAACATGAACACAGGGTGGCAAGGGGGGTCATACAGTGGATAGAGCGGAAGATTGGGAGGAAGCTGGTCTGGATTGTTTGTGACCTCCACACCAACGAGTTGCCACTCAGACATCTGATCCAGGAGCTGGATGGCAAGACTCTTTCAAACAACAGATGGTCTGGTCCTCTTGGCAAGGTGCTGGACTCTGCCACTGAGTTAGAAATAAATCCGAGCTTTGAAAAAATCACAGTTGGCCCTCCACTCGTTGAGCTTGCACATACTGTCATTGATGACCTGAGTACTGACCAGTACTATGGTTACATGATTTGCAGTGCCATCAAGACTGGGGTCATGCCTGATAGACTTGCTTACCTGCAGATAGGTCCAGTCTCACATTCTAGGTGGCTCACAACGGCTCTCAGGTTCTGCAGAATTTGGGTCGCTCATCATAAACTGAAAGAGAACCAGCTTCACAACCTGAGACTTATTGTCCAATTCATCGTGAGTGTCTACTTGCCAAATTGGTTCAACACCAAGGTCAAGTCATCGTTCTCCGAAGGTCCGAGGCATGTTCTCTTCCAGCTTGAGCTCCTGAGGAGTCAGCCAAGGAAGGTTGTTCAGATTGTGGAGCAGACTGTGAGGAGATCTTCCTGGTATGCTCATCCCGAGGCAGTTCTGCAGACAATGCTCTGCAGTAAGGATGAGGAGGAGAGACGAGTGGCAGTCAAAAAGATCTTGGATATGAGACTTATGAGAGGATCTGGGCATGACGAATCAGTTGGTGACGATTCCTACAGGGTCAGGAAGACCCCTGAAGTCAATCTAGGTGCCAAGACCCTCACTGATCTCATAGATCTGGATAACATCCAGGCTGGCAGTGAGCCCCCTCTTACCTGCAGCCTCACCAATGTTCAAGTCAGAGCTTTCCTGGACAACCCCATGCATGTCCCTGCCTGGCCCTCGCACACCCAGAGTATAGAGCGTTGTGTACAGCAAGTGAGCGAGGCCAGCAGTCACGTGTACAGCCAGGAGAGGAGGGAAGGCTACATCCGAGCTCAGGTGGTCAGCAGGGAGGTGATGAGTAGAAACAGAAGCAAGAAAGACATGTTCTCTATGGTGTGCAGCAACACCAGGTCGTAGTAGTAAAACCGGTTTTTGTATTTGATGATTTTGTTTTCTAAAGGAATATTAAATTTAATAAATGTGTCAAGATCATTCGTTTCACTATTCTGGATCATTTTCATCCTAATAAATTAACCTGATACATTTACTTTACTTTAAATAAGCTATTTAGTGGTGTTGGTAAAAGGGTGGGAATACTGAATTTTCATAAGATTTCAAGTTAAAATTTACCTAGCAAAAAATGAAAACTTTTCAAATCTGAAGATATCACATGATTCTGCACATAGAACTACATCATTAATACCATGGGCCGATGTTTCAAATTCAAAAAAAAAAATCGCCTCCGTATGACACACCCTAATACTACATCAGTCCCTGTATATACGTCAGGTAAAACTACAGCGGCCATGGTGATTCCTCATTCTGATAGTGGAGAGTACCCATTAATACTGCAAGTACAATCTTCCAACTTTTGCTGCTATGATCACACTGGGAAAGTGAGATTGTGAGGCCTTGAGCTCGCTTAGACTCGTTATCCGCCTTCCTCCTAATGGGTAGGTGGACAACACTTTCAACCTTGCGGAGAACAACGGTGCAGAATTACGAGTAGCTTTGTTGGATCACCATTAAACGTAATAGATCTATAAAATTCGTACTAAGTGTCGGTAGACCTATCAACTCGTCAGTTGGTAAATTAAATTGCTGGACTAAATAAAAATCTGCATAACAGGAAATACCACGTCTAGAAAATCGTAGCAGTAAAGTCACCATCCCTGCAATGTTCAGCTGCGTCCCAGAAATTCCTTCAAGGTCGGTGTCCGGAGGTCGAAATGAAAAATCTCGGTGAGGGAATCTACGTTGTAACTCTTGATAGGATGCCAAAGCTAATACATTTGCGCACGCATCCGTATCAATATCCAGAGCCAATCTGATAGACCCAACTCTCGCCGGAATGGACAACATTTCCGCTTTGTTGAGCGCCGCTACTAAAGAGGCTGCCACAGAAGTGCTCTTTGGCGTTGGTACTGATGCACCTATCCTGGTACCGGCGCTGGTCTTCCCCCGACTTCTTGTAATGATAACGACGCGCTGTACGCTGCTGTGTTACCTGGGGTGATCCTGCGTCCACGCTCCTAGCTCTTTGCATCGCGGCACAGTCATCTGTGTTGTGAGAGGCAGACTGATGGTGCCCACACCACATATCAGCTTTATGGCCTGTCATAGACATAGTCTTTGCAGCCGCTGCATCTGTTTTGGGTGGTCCACATCTTTGCCGTGGTCCGGTGGTTGGAAGTCTTTCTTTATTCTTGACACCACCACTCTCTAGCTAGTAACAATCATCCACTGTATGACCTTTCTTCTTACAATGGGTACATACTAAAGTTTGTCAAGTTTGCTACCTGGGTTGTTAGGAACTCGTTGTTGCATTGGTGCTACAGGTGTAGTTGTCCTAGCTGGTGGAGTACGAGTTGACTTGGGAGCAATTTTATTTGCGTAATTTATGATCAAATCAGTCGGTGCTTACTCATTATCCTGTGCACGACAATATATAGGGTCGCGAACTGCCACCAAAAAACTGATTAGTTCAACTAAGTTCTCAACATTTTCTTGAGACATTTTTCTATCATCGTACCATGGCGATCCACCAAAATTAGCACGCATGTCCTGACAGACATCACCAGCAATGGCGACACTCTTCATAGGAGTTTTTGCGTGAACCACAGGTGTCAAACGGTCAAGCCACCTAAACAACCACTGTAAATGTCCTAGTTGTGAACCAGACTCAAAAATACCAATTAGAGCCTTTTTGAAATATTCATACCCAGGTCAGCAAGACCAGTGGCGTCTAAATGTTCACTTGCAAAACTATCGTGCAGGATACGAGAGCGAACAAATGACTTCTTCGCCTCATCTGTAATAATCTGAACATTTCTCATGGTATCCTCACATGCTCTTAGAAATGTAGTTACCCAGTATCCATCTTCCTCCGTAAAATCGCGGATCTGATCGCCACGTAGTATCACTTGAATAATGTTAGAGGGGTTATTAGACATGCCAGTGTTAGAAGCAGCCATGCTATTTAACTTACCCCTAACTGAGGGATCTGTTAATGGAGGAGGTAATAAAAAGTTTTCTGACACTTTCCTTCTGCGGAGGAGAAAGGAGAACCTGCCCGTAATCAGGAGACGTATTATACTTATTACCTGACCTTAGGGTTCGACGGTTTAAATCATCAAATGAATGGGCTATAATATTTTCACTACTCCTGACGGAAGTGTCTAGCTTTGATTGCGCCTGTGTTTCGTGCGCACCTACTGAATAAATTTTTTCAGTAGTGACTTTAACCTCATCAACAATATCTGAATCGCTAATATAATGCACCGCCAAATCAGTAATATCCCAAGACGAAGACTTAGAAAGACGGTCCATTAATATGGAAATGGATCAGCTCAAAAGTTATAACAAAAATAAAATTACTCTTACCTTTCATTTACAGTAAATAACGCTACTTGTAAAATGAAGAAATTATCACTAAAAAATAAAAGAAACTTAATATGAACGTCAGTATCTATATATATTCATATCAAAGTAAGCAAGACACTTATTATAGAACATACCCTACACGACGTATATTACTGTGGATATATATATATATATATATATATATATATATATATATATATATATATATATATATAAATATATATATATATAATGTTTCCAAAATACCTATAAATGTAGTCGAGTCGATGTAGAAAACGGGAGCCGTCAGACGCAGTCGTCACTCCCACTGTCACAGCTGACTCAAGGTCGGGATGTGTGGGTCAATTTCCTTCGTGTTGATAGTAAGTCAGGCGCTGTCTCTGTTGCATAGCAACTGATTGATGCTTCAAGATGGCGACGGGTGAGTCCACTTCAACGCCGGGGAGTCCATTATCCACCACAATTGCTAACCACTGGTTGGGAGGTTGCTGGGTACGTCCACCATGGATGAGAAGCAGGTCATTCTGTGTGTCAAACCTTCGGAAGCCCTGCATATATAGGAATTGCTGGGTGTACACGGAAAGTAAACAATCTGCAGTCACGAACAGCCAAAACACTGTGTTTAAACAACTTGTGATGTCTAAATGGTGTAAGGTCCACGCGTTGCAAAACCTTGAAGCACATAGATATGTGGCAACACTAATCTCCTTGTGCTGTCACTGGGGGTATCTGCAGACAGGATGTTGAATGTTGACGTCGCAAATTCTTCACCGTCACGCCTTGTTGCCAGACAGGGGTGTTGCCACCCTTCCACAATAGGTAATAAGTTATCAATAACTCAGAAATGGTTATAGAAAAAAAAAATTGTACATCTCGTTGGACAACAAAATAAAAATCACTTAACGTATAATGTCTCATTACGGGATATTATAATACACTTTGGAAGAGTATAACATGTCACTGATTTTTGTTTTTCTGTTTTCGTAAAACATTTATGACTTGTTATGTAGAATGTGTATATAGACCTGAATGTTGTTATCCGTACCACGTAGCTGCCACCTATGAACTGCCCCTTTAACAGTTGATTCCTTCTGGGATAATGGGGCTGGAACATGTAAAACTATATAGGGTTTTAGTAGCGAAACCCAATTGTCTGTTCTCTATTTATGAGTGTTAAAATAAGGACGGAGGCTATATTAAATAGCTCTTCTACATACGTCCAGTTGGTGTGAAGTGTTGAGTGACAATCCCGAGGCGACCGTCTTTTATACGTTGACCTCACCAGTCTTAATGCCGCGCCTCAAGAAACTTACCCATTACGTGATGTGACCATGTCACCTCATAGCCAGTGGAAAGTTACAGGGGGTAATATGATTATATAAACCCAATGTACTGCCCTGACATTTTTATAAGAACTAAGGGGCTAATCAGGGGGACGTGGAAATGGTCGAGGGGGAGAGGTCATGGTAGAAAGGAAGGTGGTGTGGTGTTGGTCGATGGGGAGGGGGTGATGGTCAAGGAGGAGAGGTGATGGTCAAGGGGGACGTGGTGATGGTCGAGGGGGAGAGGTGATGGTAGAAAGGGAGGTGGTGATGGTCTAGGGTGAGGAGGTGAAAGTCAAGGGGGGGTGGTGATGGTTGAAGGGGTAGAGGTGATGGTCGAGAGGGAAGGGTGATGGTCGAAAAGGAGGTGGTGATGCTCGAGGGGGAGAGGTGGTGGTTGATGGGGAGGGGGTGATTGTCCAGGGGGAGAGGTGATGGTGGAGGGGGAGAGGTGATGGTCGAGGGGGAAGTGGTGATGGTCGAGGGGGAAGTGGTGATGGTCGAGGGGGAGGTGATGATGGTCGAGGGGGAGAGGTGATGATGGTCGAGGGGGAGAGGTGATGATGGTCGAGGGGGCGGGGGTGATGGTCGAGGGGGAGAGGTGATGGTCGAGGGGGAGAGGTGATGGTGGAAAGGGAGGGGGTGATGGTCGATGGGGAGAGGTGATGATGGTCGAGGGGGAGAGGTGGTGATGGTCGAGGGGGAAGTGGTGATGGTCGAGGGGCAAATGCTGATGGTTGAGGGAGAGGTGATGATGGTCGAGGGGGAGAGGTGATGATGGTCGAGGGGGAGAGGTGATGATGGTCGAGGGGGAGGTGATGATGGTCCAGGGGGAGAGGTGATGATGGTCCAGGGGGAGAGGTGATGATGGTCCAGGGGGAGAGGTGATGATGGTCCAGGGGGGGAGGTGATGATGGTCCAGGGGGGGAGGTGATGATGGTCCAGGGGGGGAGGTGATGATGGTCCAGGGGGGGAGGTGATGATGGTCCAGGGGGGGAGGTGATGATGGTCCAGGGGGGGAGGTGATGATGGTCCAGGGGGGGAGGTGATGATGGTCCAGGGGAAGTGGTGATGGTGGTCCAGGGGAAGTGGTGATGGTGGTCCAGGGGGAAGTGGTGATGGTGGTCCAGGGGGAAGTGGTGATGGTGGTCCAGGGGGAAGTGGTGATGGTGGTCCAGGGGGAAGTGGTGATGGTGGTCCAGGGGGAAGTGGTGATGGTCCAGGGGGAAGTGGTGATGGTCCAGGGGGGAGAGGTGATGGTCCAGGGGGGAGAGGTGATGGTCCAGGGGGGAGAGGTGATGGTCCAGGGGGGAGAGGTGATGGTCCAGGGGGGAGAGGTGATGGTCCAGGGGGGAGAGGTGATGGTCCAGGGGGGAGAGGTGATGGTCCAGGGGGGAGAGGTGATGGTCCAGGGGGGAGAGGTGATGGTCCAGGGGGGAGAGGTGATGGTCCAGGGGGAAGTGGTGATGGTCCAGGGGGAAGTGGTGATGGTCCAGGGGGAAGTGGTGATGGTCCAGGGGGAAGTGGAGATGGTCGAGGGGGAAGTGGAGATGGTCGAGGGGGAAGTGGAGATGGTCGAGGGGGAAGTGGTGATGGTCGAGGGGGAAGTGGTGATGGTCGAGGGGGAAGTGGTGATAGTCCAGGGGGAGAGGTGATGGTCCAGGGGGAGAGGTGATGGTCCAGGGGGAGAGGTGATGGTCCAGGGGGAGAGGTGATGGTCCAGGGGGAGAGGTGATGGTCCACGGGGAGAGGTGATGATGGTCGAGGGGGAAGTGGTGATGGTCGAGGGGGAAGTGGTGATGGTCGAGGGGGAAGTGGTGATGGTCGAGGGGGAAGTGGTGATGGTCGAGGGGGAAGTGGTGATGGTCGAGGGGGAAGTGGTGATGGTCGAGGGGGAAGTGGTGATGGTCGAGGGGAAAGTGGTGATGGTCAAGGGGAAAGTGGTGATGGTCGAGGGGAAAGTGGTGATGGTCGAGGGGAAAGTGGTGATGGTCGAGGGGAAAGTGGTGATGGTCGAGGGGAAAGTGGTGATGGTCGAGGGGAAAGTGGTGATGGTCGAGGGGAAAGTGGTGATGGTCGAGGGGAAAGTGGTGATGGTCGAGGGGAAAGTGGTGATGGTTGAGGGGGGAGAGGTGATGATGGTCGAGGGGGGAGAGGTGATGATGGTCGAGGGGGAGAGGTGATGATGGTCGAGGGGGAGAGGTGATGATGGTCGAGGGGGAGAGGTGATGGTCGACGGGGAGAGGTGATGGTCGAGGGGGAGAGGTGATGGTCGATTGTGAGAGGTGTTGGCCGAAGGAGGTGGTGCTGGTTAAGTGGGGAAGGGTGATAGTGAGGGGGGGGTTGGTGATGATTGAGGGGGAGAGGGTGATGGTCTAGGGAGTGATTGTCGAGGTGGAGAGGTGATATTTGAGAGGGAGGGGTGATGGTTGACGGGGAGTGGCGGTTTTAGTTGAGGGAGAATGGGGTTTTAGTTGAGGGAGAATGGGGTTTAGTTGAAGAGGAGAGGGTTGTTGTTGTCGACGTGACCACCATCGCCCTCACCACCATACCACTATTACCCCCTATTATAACCCACCAGCACCTCTATAAAACTGTTACGACCCAAGGGTAGATCGTTACACAAACACAAATCACTTGAAATATATGATTATTTATTAATATGTTCTTTATCCCAAGTTCTCCCAACAAAGGTCAAGTTAACAACTCAAAACCTAAACAAGTCAATAAAATATGAACATTTATTAACTTAATCCCACCACCACATACGTACATAATATAAAATAAATGACAATGATAATAAGATAGGATATTTGGAAGTGTCTAAGTAAGGACTGAAGATTAACAAGATCACATAAAATCAATATCAAGTAAAACAAATCTCAATAGTCAAATGCCAACTCCCAAAACACCAGAGAGAGGGCATACTACTTAACTTAAAGGCCGGTCCACACGATGGAGCAGTGCCCGGCGGGCACTCGCTAAATGCCAGTTATAGAGCAAAATTGGCGGGCAAACCAGGGGATTGCCCGTGCCCGTCGTTGAGTGAAATCATGGTCCGTCTGCCTGGTGGTTTGCTGCAGGATATAGAGCGACGACTCTGCCAGACAAACGAGTTGACCCAGGGACCCCTTCACAAATATTAATATGTTTTAATATCATTTTCATTATTAATAATCGATAAAACCGGAAAACCGACATTCCTATAATATTGACATTAATATTCGACATTACACAAGCCTGCAATACAAGACACGTGTTATTATTGGAACCTCACGTGACTGTCAAAAACAGCTGATCACTACGCCACCGCTGACCTCAGGGGGTCGGGTCCTCAAGTCGGTGAGGTATGAACAGAGATACTGACAGAACGTATGCTAGCACTTTGTAAAACCTGAGTTAAGTACTGCAAATGTGATACGTATATGATCCCCACTCGGTCCAGATGTCCAGTGTATAACCAAAAAAGCTTATGCAATGTATATTATTGGCGTGACAATAAACGGGAGAATGTTTATGTATTATGTAATGAGGACATTCGTGTGTTCTTCGTTCCTGCCGCTCTCCTCACTCTAGTCCCATAGCTTTCTATCTATGCATATCATAATTCTAACATTATTCAATGAATTTTTATGTACTACAAATCTCACCTGCAAGTAATCTTCCTTGAGTACTTCATACATGGCTTGACAAGTTGCAGGTATTATGCGAGACAAACTTTTTGATATCCTCGTTCTATACTGAAGTGACGTGTAGGTGCACCCAGTTGAAAGATATATGAGCGTTTCCTCTAGACGAGCCTCTTCAGATAAACTCTCCCTCATATTGGTATCCTGTTTTTTTATTCATATGGTTCCACTTTCGCTAGAAGTTTGTAAAAGGTGTTGGGGTCCATTCACATGCAATTGGTGAAGTCTTGCTCATGTCCATCTTGCAGTTCACGTAAAATCGTGGCATGACTTCCCAATACTTTACTTCGACCTAACCACTCCCTTTTCTGCATTTGGTTCTTCTTTTTGCACATAGCAGAAATTATTATAGTACACAACGCTATGCTCTTCGCTTTAACTGTCCGGCGATTATTCCTGCTACACACCATGGAGATCGTACCGCACCCGCCACTGCCGACCACCTACTAGCTACCGGCGCCCGACTATGACTGCCGCCAACCACCCCCGTGTGTACAACAACACACAGGCTTTGCCAGGTAAACCGGCAAAAGCCCGCCGGGCACTGTTCGATCATGTGGACGGGGTTTAAGAAAGCTGTGCCTAGACTGATTACTGACACCCAGCCAGTCACCGACGTCACCTCTCTACCGCCAAAAACTGACGTATCATATCCTGATTGGCCAAACCGTAAACTTTATATAAATTACCCTACCGACATTAATTTCACTTATCTAACCTATATACAAACCTAATACGGTCAAACATAATACAATCAAACATAATACAATCAAACATAATACAATAAATACATAATGTAATAAACAAATTTAATAAGTAAATGATGACTCAGTCAGTGTGGGCGAGTAATGAGCGAAACTGCCCGAGCTAACTGCCCGAGCTAACCACACACCATCAGAACCAACGTATTTCATACCAAGAACAGAAAGTTATGGTGGACACTCTTAACAAACAACCATAACCACCACAACCACCATCACTACTATAAACATCATCATCACCACTACCTCTATAATCATCATCACCAATATTGCCACCATCATCACTATAACCACCATCATTATAACCACCATTACCATTTTCAACACTATTGTCACCGTTTCCACCATCATCACCATAACTGAAGGTTCCAAGTGTTCCCTGAAGAAGGTAGTGATGGGTAGGGAAACACAGGGTAACACTGAAGACCATTTATTAACGGATAGGAGAAATACAAGTGGTGACTAGTGTGTGCCGTGCACGGCCCACAGAGTCAGACTGAGACTGCCTTGCCATATGGCAGCCTTAGGGGCAATGTTGCCACATAACCCGTACAGTGTGCCGCGTAATTACATATATAAATGCTACTCGGCACAGTAGCTTAGATACATAACCTACATCTCCCTCCCCCCCTCACGCTCATAGTCTTTGTCTTGAGCGGACTTCTTCGTCCTAAGTCGCTCCAAGCGTCGAGGTGCACTGTGGGGCGGATCCTCGTGAGGTGTAGGGGTCTCGTCCTCTGTCAGGGGGCCAGCAGCAGGGGGTGGGACTGGCCGGAGGAAGCGGCGGTTCCTCCACCAGACGCGGCCGCTCGGTATCTTGACCTTGTAGTCCCGCGACCGGCCAACGCCCATCACTATGCCCACCTTGTCCCAACGTGTCGTCGTCGGGTCCTGGACGTGGACAAGGGCACCAATCTCCAGCTGCTGAAGAGGGCGGGCACGGTCGTCATACCGAGCCTTGGCGTCCTGGGCAAGTGTAGCGGCGCGGCGGTCGCAGCTCTCGGCTCTGGTCTGCCACTCCTTCCCAAAGGCCTTGGCGTGTGCAGGAACGCAAGAGCTGAGAGGGTGACCATACAGGATCTGGGCAGGGGAGCGTCCTGTGTGGGTGGGAGTGGACGCGGGTTCTGGGCAGCTCTGTGCGGCAGCGCCAGGCGCGTTGACTCACGCACCCTGCTGGCGGTGTACCGAGCAGCTGGGATCTGCTCGGGAAAGTCTCTGGGCACCACGCCTAACTCCTTGCAGTGCTCCCACGACAACAAGGGTGTAGCGAGAGTAGGCTGCACGTCCATCCATCCGTGACACGACCTGTCGCCGTAGGTGATCTCCCCTTGAAAGGAGCCCACAGCCTCCGGCGTCTGGGAACCGTCAGCATTGTAGTACAGCAGCTGCGGCGGTGGTCCCAGGTCGCGTTTGGTGAGGCCCAGTTTCTGGAGGTGCTTCAGGCCTATCACCGTAGTATCAGCGCCGGTGTCTGGTATCACCTCGATGTGACCCAACACATCACCGTGTGTGACGGCGACGCGGATGGTAGGGGAAGGGGTAGCCCAGGGGCGTGTGGTCGATTCCACCCTCCTGATGTGACTCAGCTGCTGCTTGGGGCTGCGTGGGCCATCTGAAGGGGGCTGCGTGCGAACCACCCCGAGGGAAGTGCGCTGCTTTCCTCCTCGTCTCGGGCTTTTGGGCTTGGGTTGGCGGCAGCACTTGTCGTAGTGTCCATAGCGACCACAGGCCTGAAACTTGCAGCCTCGTGCAGGGCACCTGTCTGTGTTAGACCAGTGGCCCTTACGGTCACATCCACGACACAGTGCATCGGCGGCCGGGCATGTCTTGGGGCCATGCTGCTTTCCACAGCTGCCACTGGAAGCACTAGGCGGAGGCGTGGAAGAACGTGCGGCAGCCTTCACATTGTTGGCCGCCTTCTTACCCTTCTTGTACTGTGAGATAGCTCTCACAGCAGATGGGGCCCGTAAGGCAGAGGTGGCGGACTTGGTGGCCTCGTATGACCGACATTCAGTCACTACCACCTGGAGTGTGGAGGAAGCGTCCAGGGGGATGAGTCACTGCACCAACTCTTCTTGCCTGACACCTGCCAAGATCCCTTGCTTGATCCAGGCTTCCTCACATTCCCGGTTGTGCGCCTTGCAGACGTCGATTTCCTCTGACAAACTCTTCAAACGTACAAAAAAGTCGTCAAAGGATTCATTCTCCGCCTGCTTGCAGCTGGTGAAGGCGCGGCGACGCAAGGCCTCGTTATTCCGACCTTTAACGTGCTCCTGTAAAAGGTCGAGCACATCCGTCACTGAAGATGTAGAATCGGGAGGCACTTGCAACGTGTGCTCCAAAACTCTCTGGGTCTCTAGCGACAAACACATCCGCAGTTGGGTGAGCTGTTTGTTTGGAGGCATGCTGTCAAGGTCCACCATCGTGGAGTAATCTGTCCACCGCCGCCTCCACTCACGAAAAAGCTGAAACGTGACGTCTGGTGAGAGGGCGGGTGGGGGTTGAACGGATGCCTTGGGAGCTGTTGGAGTAGCAAGAGTGCCTGGAGGACGCTGGTGTGGTGGAGGAGGGAGGGTACTGGCGCCTTAATGCGCGATACCTGCGAGTGAGGGAGGGTGGGTTAACGCCAGGGTCGCTAATATTGCATCAAAGCGCGCCTTCTTCTCCTCTCTTCGTATCTCCTCCCTCTGAAGTTCCATTTCTCTGCGTCTCTCGTCCCTGTCGTCCATCCACCTCAGAATTGTGGCAATGTCCGTCGCTGGAGGTGAAGGATGAGAGTTTGCGCCCGGTGGAGGGGATGGTGGTGGGGAGTCGTGTCTCCCATCTTGGCGTTGTCCCTTCTTACCGCCCATCTTAGTATGCTTGAACTGCACTGTTTAGTATATAAAGTGGCGCCTCATCAGCTCGAACCACATATATATGACATAAACAGAGCAGAAATAACGCATAGAGTCCACTGTTCTGTCCGTGAGTGCGTGCGTGTGTACGTGTGTGTGTGTGTGTGTGTGTGTGTGTGTGTGTGTTTCTCAGAGAGCAGATCGTGGTGGCCGCCGCGGAGGCAAGAACGTCAGTGTCTCCCCGGATGTCACACGAGAAGGGTGTACGCCTGCGTGCTCTGTGGGCACCACAAAAGACAGGCCAATGCTCAACTCTCAGCTCTAGACACACTAATACACTAACACTAACATTGCCACTGTCTCTAAAACGCACTGTGACGGCGCAACACTGCACGTCGCTGCGAAACACAACGCAACACAACACAACACACTAAGAGTCGACGCGCACATCGCCGGCAGATCCTACTCACTGCACCATGAAGGTTCCAAGTGTTCCCTGAAGAAGGCAGTGATGGGTAGGGAAACACCGGGTAACACTGAAGTCCATTTATTAACGGATAGGAGAAATGCAAGTGGTGACTAGCGGTGCCATGCACGGCCCACAGAGTCAGACTGAGACTGCCTTGCCATAAGGCAGCCTCCGGGCAATGTTGCCACATAACCCGTGCAGTGTTGCCACGTAATTACATATGTAAATGCTACTCGGCACAGTAGCTTAGATACATAACCTACAATAACCACCATTTTCACCACTACCACTATAACCACTATCACTACCACAACTACCATCACCACCATAACTACCATCACCACCATAACCACTCATACAATATCCTACCACAAGTTAGACCTTTCCTCCCTCCCCATTCCTCCTCCGCTCCACACAGTCATCTTGTTATCCCCGTACATCAAAGTAAGCGCCACGCCCTCATTCTCTCTCCTGCACACCTAAATACACCCCCAGCACTCCCTCATTATCTTGCTCAAAGTTGTCTGTCGCTTGGCTCCTCCTTACTTCAACCCCCCTCCTACTCCTCCTCCTCCTCTTCCACCTCGTCTCCCTCTCACTTACTCTTGAACAGCCTTTCTTCTCCAGGCTGTGGTGTGTGTGTGCGTGCAAACGACGTGTCACAGAATCGAGGAGGAAGGTACTTAAGGTGGGTGGAGTTCAAGTGCTGTGTTTGAGGTGGTGTTGAGATCACTGGAGGACAAGGAAGCAAAGAAACGGTAATAAGAGGGCATCAGATATAGATGGAAAGTTGTAATGATAAAAAACGACGGGAACGAAAAAAAAAGCTTTGCAAAAAGGATTCATGATGAAGAAGACAGTGCTCCTGAAACGACTCACTCAGATCAAATAGGGGAGGGATGAACATATGTTGCGAATGTCTGTCATATCAGAATACAGTATTGTGTATGTTATGACCTGGCTAGTCAATGATTTTGATGGTAAATGTAAATGATTTTCATTCTTCAGTTACAAGAGAAACCTCTGTCCAAATATTGAAAATAGCACCAGTGAGTCACAAATAAGTCGTGTGTTCGAGTTGCTTCACCATTTTATACTGTAATGTACACACACACGCACACACACACACACACACCCACATACACACACACACACACAAGAAAAAACGCCTTTTATGTTTTATATATGTTATCAGGTTTTGGCTGCTGTAACAACTTGGTATGTCTTACAGCGGATCTTATCTTCATAACAATTGCTTAAAACGATACATTAAAAGCTACTAAGGATTTCCAACCTTTGAATATTTATTGCGATAAAACTTTACCATCTGCACAGAACAACATTCCTATTTCAGATCACCACTCCTCAACACCTGAGTCTCACCCTCGCCAGCCATATTTCAGGTATTTCGTCTCTTTCAGCACACCATCAGTACCTAGATTGAACAGCTCCCTCTTGTCTCACCCCAAATTGAACATTGAACTATTCATTCATTCCTCCCCTTGTTTCAGGGCAAGTTGGGCTTTTTTAGCAGAAAGCCTTTAGAACCAGTAATAGCTTGTCTCCCTCCCCATATAAACTCAATTCATTCTATGACTTTAATCTCTCCTCAATACCGCATCTGTCTTTTACAGACTCTCTTAATGCTGGATTGGGCCCCTGTCTTCCCCTCTGTCTTTCTGTTATTACACACACACACACACACACACACACACACATATATATATATATATATATATATATATATATATATATATATATATATATATATATATATATATATTTATATATATATATATATATATATATATATATATATATATATATATATATATATATATATATATATATATATATATATATATATATATTTCATGTAGATCCGCAATGGAAACGTGGATAAGATAAATCTTGATAAAATCACACAGGGAAAAGGTAAACAATGGAGACCCTTGTTTGTTGAGCATTGTCTTAAAAGGGCTAAACAATCCTTTTATTCTACTCAAACTAGGCAAATTCCTACAATCAAGAATATTTTGACTCTCCCTTATCGCAATCAATTTGTCCCGTTAGTTCAGTCCCTTAAATTATTAAACATTAATCTTGTTTTTAAGTATGACTCAACTATTACTAATAAATTAATTAAGACTAGCACAACCTTGAATGTAAATGGAAGTGTTTACTGTATTCCATGTAGCAATTGTAATGGAAATTATGTAGGTCAGACTGGGAAAGCATTGCACCTTAGAATTAAACACACAAGTAGAATATTAGATTGGCATCTGAAAGCAGATTGCGAAAACAGATTAGAAGTGTATAAATCATCATGTGTCACAGAAAGACTTCTAGTTGAAGCAAGTTTGATTAGAGAAATGTATTCTTTAAACCTTAGTGATGGTCAGTACATGTAAGGTAGATGTAGGATAGATGATTAGTGGGTCCCATATTTTTTACTTGACGTGACATGACTAGTTATGTAGCCCTTTCTTATAATCTCTTCTTATGTTTGCTGTGTGGTTGGTGTGTGGATTAGTGGATGTCATGTTTTTTGACCCGACCTCATGTTTTGTAAGGTCACCCTAGTCTTATAGTATATATATATATATATATATATATATATATATATATATATATATATATATATATATATATATATATATATATATATATATACTATCTATCTAGTATACTATAAGACTAGCTGTCTGTCTGTCTGTGCAGCCGAAACGGCACGATCGTTTTTCATCAAACTGGGTGGAAAAATCGCAAAAAAATCGTAGAGTGGAACAAACCTGGTCCCATGTCGATGGTTTCTTTAGGAAGCCATTAATTAACCATTTTATTTACGCTGGAAAATGATGCAAGTCTAAGGACTTGGCGCACCATTATTCGCTGTATGCTGTCAGCCCACGATAGCAGTTATCGTACGGCTCCCTCCTCCTCCCCCCACTTTTTTTAGCCTACTTTTTTTAATGTTGTTTGGATTAGAAAAGGAAGGAAGATGAGTAAATATAAGAATAAAGAAGGGGAAACAGAAAATAGTAAGAGATAACAGGTGGGGGGAGCTGAGTTTCATCATGCGTCTGGATGAGCAGTTTCAACGTTACCAGAACATTTTCGGACCTTACAGCTACAGTGTGTACAGTATACTTATTCCTGTGGCTGACTGTACATGGAAAAGGAGAAGAGAGAAAAAGATAATAAAAGGAATGCATGGAGAAGATAGAAAGGGAGAAGAGAAGGAGAAGAAGAGAGACTGAAGCATTATTATCCTTAAGATGCGAGGAAAGGCGATGGGAGAGAGGAATAGTGAGGTGGAGGTATGAATGGAGGAATGGAAGGACAGAATAAGAATGGTATAGAAGGATAGTAGAGAAGGAGACTAGAGAAGGAGACAAAGGAAGGACAGCGATAAGTAAAACAAAAATCAGAACGAGTATTTGGATAATAACATGTAGAAATTAGTCGGTTAAATGTAGGTAAAAAGAGTAAGAATAATGAGATAAAACATAAAGAAGAAAGAGACACTTATTATAACAACCACGACTATGATTATAACAACCACGACTATAATTATAACACCCACGACCATGATTATAACAACTACGACTATGATTATAACAACCACGACTATAATTATAACACCCACGACCATGATTACAACAACTACGACCATGATCATAACTACGACCATGATTATAACAACCACGACTGTGATTGTAACAACCACGACCATGATTATAACACCCACGACCATGATTATAACAACTACGACTCTGATTATAACAACTACGGCTACGATTATAACAACCACGACCATGATTATAACACCCACGACCATGATTATAACAACTACGACTATGATTATAACAACCACGACTATGATTATAACGACCACGACCATGATTATAACAACACGACTATGATTATAACAACCACGACCATGATTATAACACCCACGACCATGATTATAACAACTACGACCATGATTATATCACCCACGACCATCATTATAACAACCACGACCATGATTTTAACAACCACGACCATGATTATAACAACCCTGACCATGATTATAACAACCACGACCATGATTATAACAACCACGACCATGATTATCTCATATACTATAGAAATAGCCATGGGTCTGTGCGTGTGTCTGTTCTGGGCAGCCGAAATGGCACAATCGTTTTTCATCAAACTTGGGGGAAAAATCGTAAAAAATTCGCAGAGTGGAACAAACCTGGTCTCATGTCGACGGTTTCTTTAGGAAGGCATTAATTAACCATTTTATTTATGCTGGAAAACGATGTCGCTGTACGCTGTCATCCTTCCAGAGGTTGCGCGCTAGCCAAGCACGAGCATTCGAACTTTCATGCTTTGGTAAACTGTACCCCCGGACTCGCCACCGGGCACGAAGGGCCCACGATCACTTGCATAAACTATATATATTACCATGACGAGGGAGAGAGATAACAGCATTCAGCACCTCTTGTGTGTTCTTAGGTGACTAAATGACTTCAGAGTGTTGTTAAATTTCTCTGTCTGTTATTTCTTTTTCTTTTCGCTCATTCCCTTTCGTATCATTATTATTATTATTATTATTATTATTATTATTATTATTATTATTATTATTTTTATTATTATTATTATTATTATTATTATTATTATTATTATTATTATTATTATTATTATTATTATTATTATTATTATTATTCCCAGCATTATTATTACAGCTAACAGTCCCTCCCCCATTACCATCATCGTCATTATTACTACTATTCATATTTCTTTAATCTTTGTACATGGGTATTCTTTCGGGTGTATCATGTGTTTAGCCCTTCAGGAATTTAAGCCCTTAAATGCATGAGTCAAGAAAGCAAGTATGAACTTTGCATGCTTCTCTGTTGGGCGCTGTAAACTCTTTTGTGCTTCGCCTTGCACAGGATGCAAAGGGGTGCCCAATAAACTAGCCCCCTCCCGGAGAAAATTTGAAATTTTAAAATCCCAGCTTTCCCTTAACCTCCCTTCTACTCACCCTCCATTCCTATCTCCATGCATCCATCCCACACTCCCACCAACCCTCCATCCCCCCTCCAACCCTTCATCCTACTATTCCTCCTACACTCTCTCCCTCTCCCCTCCTACTTAGCCATAGGCATCACCCACGGATATACTGTAGAGAGTTGAACACCGACGGAGTAAACACACTACCCCGGATATTGGTCTTAGTGTGGTTAACGAGTACCAACTTATAGAACGCGATCTGAACATGTAAGGGAGGAAGGGTTGTAGGAAAGGGAGGGAGGAAAGGAGGGAGGGAGGGACAGAGGGAGGAAAGGAGGGAGGGAGAGACGGAGGGAGGAAAGGAGGGAGGGAGGGGCGGAAGGAGGAAAGGAGGGATGGAGGGACGGAGGGAGTAAAGTGGGAATGAAGGACGGAGAACGGTGAGTAGGGGGGGGGGGAAGAAAGGGAGGAAAAGGGAGAGAGGGAAGGAGGATGGGAAGTAAGGAGGGAATGGGGAGGGAAGGAAGGGGTAAGGGGGTAAGTTGGGATGTGGTGTGAGGGAGGGAGGGAGCGAGTGAGAGGGCGATTAAGGTGGGAATGGGATTGGGTGGGAGAGAGGGGGGGGCGAAAGGGTTGAGGGAAAAGGAGGGAGGATTGAAAATAAGGGAGGGAGAATTGATGGAGGGGGAGCAAGGGAAGGAAAGGAGGGAGTGTTGTGGGGAAGGAAAGAGTGTTGAGGGGAAGGATGGACTGTTGAGGGGAAGGAGGGAGGGCTATAAGGAAAGGAGGGGAATTAAAAGGAGTGGGAGGGGAGGGAATTGAGGGGAAGGGAAGAAAAGGGAAAGGAGAAAAGGCTGGAAGAAGGGAGGGTAAGGAGAGAAAGGGAGGGAGGTGGAGGGAAATAGGGTGGGAAAAGAGAAAATAGGGAAAGGAGGGAGAGGGAGACTGAGGTGTGGAGGAAGAGAGAAAGGAAAAGAGAAAGGGGAAAAGAGGAAGAGAGACAGAAAGAAGAAAAGGAAAGAGAGGGACATTGAGAAAAACGGGAAGGGGAAGGGAAAATAGGAAGGGTTGAAGGGGAAATGGAAAGGAGCGGGAAAAGCGGGAGAGGGAATGATACGGGACAGAGAGAGGGGCAGGGAGAAAGCAGGAGAGGGAATGATACGGGACAGAGAGAGGGGCAGGGAGAAAGCGGGAGAGGGAATGATACGGGACAGAGAGAGGGGCAGGGAGAAAGAGGGAGAAGGAATGAGACTGCATGGAGAGAGAGAAAATGAGAGGGGTGAGAGGGGCAGGGAGAGGTAATGAGAGATGACTAGGAAAGAGGGTGAGAGGGGACAGGGAGAGGGAGTGAGGGGAGATGGAGAGAACCTTTGATGTGGCGATGCAATACACAGCTGTTACTTGCGGTCACTGACTAGACTCATTTTAACCTGACAGAAGGGTAGTTGGTGGAGTGATGCAGAAGGGAGGGTAGGAGGGAGGGAGGAAGAAAGGACAGGAGGAGTAGGACGAGGGGGGAACACTGACTGAACAAAAGGTGGGGGGAAATATACTACTACTACTACTTCTCCCACTACTACTAAACTACTTTGTTATTTATTTATTTATTTATTTTATTGAATGGCCTCTATCCTTCCCTTAAAGTCATACCTTCGCCACCATTTTAATACCTTAAAATTAAATATCCTAATACATACTGTAAGTAGCTATCCTAGCTGTGTTGAGTTAGTTGAGCCGCAGATCTATGCGGTATTCAGTGACTGTAGCCACATAGTCAATATCTGCAACTGTTGTCGGCTTTGGGGCAGATGCTCTCGTTCCCTTGAGGCAGAGCAATGCCGACCTAAGGAGAGAGAAGGACAGTAGACATTTCATCCAGGCTGTAACATAACTTCTGGGCTGCTGCTTCTGTTTGGATAGTACCGAAGCGAGTCTGGCGTAGAAGCATCTTGCACTTGGTCCCATCTCACCAAAGGTTGTGAACTCTAGAGGAGTGAAGCTGCCTTGATCAACGTTCTGAGTTCTCTCCCCGTATGCCCTTATCTTGTCGTTCTCGTTCCTCCTGTGTGCAGCATCAAGAGCTAAGTTACGGTGACATGCGGCCATGGGATCAAAAATCCTGATGTCGAAGAAGGCTCGCTGTCCCCTCGTCCAGAATCCTAGAGCACTAACGTCAACACGGGCTTTGTTGGATGTGTTTGAAGTTCTATGTTGGAAATTCTCACTGTCCAATGGAAGGAGGGTCGGTTCTACCCTGACATCATGGCAGATTTCCTTCAACATCTTTACTGTGAGATCCCTTGCTTTGTCATGCCTCATGCATATGAAGCCCCCTTTCTTGCACACCATGGCGTGATCGACGTCATAGGAAGAGCCACACACGCATTGGGAAGGAAAACCATCTACTGGCCTACCGTACCTTAGAGCATTGGCATCTGTAAATTCTTGTTTATTGAGACTGAAACCATTTGCCCTTATCGGTAACGCAGTTAACCAGTTCGAGGCGCCCACCTCCTGCGCTATAGCTACTTTTTGTCAAATTCTCTGGTACTTGCAACAACAGTTGCTGCAACTTATCACTTTGGCCGTGCTGTCGTTCTGTCGTAATGGACCTTCGAATCTTGTTTACATCACTGGTATCCACCTCCCCTGTTGCGTTCTGAGCTATTATGTGGTCCGTGAGGGCTGCCGTGAGCTTAACTGAGTTTTGATGTTCGGTGGCAGCAATCTCCTCTGGATTGGTCAATCCCATTCCTACCAGTCTCGGTGGTAGTGCAAGGAGTGATCTTTCTGCTGGGGTTAAGTGAGGGTGTTTCACTAATTTGGGAATGAAATTGACGCTGATAGCTTCTTCCAGAGGGTGGAGGAGGGGTTCGATATCAAGGATAGTGCGCATCAGATAGTTCCAGAGATGCTTGACTCCATGGGTGAATGCCGCAAAAGGCGCATGTGGCTCTATGTTAGCAATCTCAGACAGAGCTTGGATTTCCCTAACCCACTCATTCACTTTTCCCGTTACGTACTCGGTCTTGAAGTCCGTCGTGCCGATTACTGCGCCTAGGTGTCTTTGGCCATCCTTTGTTATTTTGACCTCACTTCCACCGAACACCTCCATTGCCCGTTCATAATGTTCTGGCTTCACAATGAGGAAGGACTTGCTGGCGTTTGGGTGGTACCCTATTTGTGGGCCTCGTGATGTTACCAGGTCCCACCACTTTTTGATGTCCTCCACTTTTCCTGCTCCTGTAAGGTCATCAGCGTACACCACTTGCTTGACCTCAGTTGTTTCAAATTTTATTGTGTGTTGGAGCACGGATAGGCCTATTGCGTACATTGCCATTGCAACAGGGTCCCCCTACGTTGTTCCCTCGGTTGACTGTATGATGGTATTACCTCTTAAAGCCTTGTTGTTTACTATATAAGGGTCTGATGGATTCCTATAGGATTTTACAACATATATTGTAAAGCTTGGACACTTGATCTTGATGTTGTGCAGTGCGGCCTTGCGATTAAGTATGTTGAATGTGTTTGATGCGTCCACCAGGAGAACGGCCTCACAATCGCGCTGCTCAAATATCGTTCTCATGGCGTGAGTGGCAGCTTCACCTCCAGCCTGGTGGCCAGCACAAACATGCAGGTTCCATGCTGCTGCCTTGACATCATCCTTTACCACCTCCATTATGCATTTTCCGAGGATCCGCTTCAGCACTTCCCCCACCCCTATAGGCCTACATCCTGGATTCTTATCCAGGGGAATGAGGCGGCAGGCCGTCAGAGCATGGAGGTGTTGGCAGCACGAGGATGCCAGCTTTCTTGCAAGAACGGCAATGGCAATGCAGAGATCGCTTGCTACGGGGCCAAACTTGTTAGTGCTGAGAATGACTCTCCAACCGTTTGCATCCAGACCTGAAGGGCCGACACCTCCCTGAGTCTTCAGTGCCTTTTTCCACACCATCCCTCCTGTTATTGAACAAGACAGCATTTGGTGGGATATAGTCACCCTGGAACCTGATGCCTTCCTCTTCACTTGCAGGGTGATGTTTTTCTTTCAGTTGTTTTAATGTCTCTGTTTATTGGCAGAACCCCACCGGAGGATTCCTCTGTGAGAGATCTTACCGCCAAAGACACTTTTCCCACACGCATTTTGTTTCCAAACTTTCTTGCAACATCATCCATGTTTTTATTATTATTTATTATTATTATTATTATTACTATTATTATTATTATTATTATTATTATTATTATAATTATTATAGCAGAATCGCCGCCCTCCGGGCGGCTCATTCTCTAGGCCACGGTAGGACGCCACCCTCAGGGAGGCTCCACATTATCTCACTGTTTAGTCCCCAAAACTTCTTCTTCCATCAATAGTTCATTAACGGTCTATTTAAGTTCCACCATGTTTTTCACTACAACGGTACAGCAAAGTATATTTGTTTAGCATTAAACTGTTATTATTTTATTATCTAATCATCACTACATATAACACCACCCATCATCACTACATATAACATCATCCATCATCACTACATATAACACCATCCATCATCACTACATATAACACCATCCATCATCACTACATATAACACCACCCATCATCACTACATATAACAACATCCATCATCACTACATATAACATCATCCATCATCACTACATATAACACCATCCATCATCACTACATATAACACCATCCATCATCACTACAGATAGGTAAAGTAGTTTCCGAGACTCTCGGGCGGACACACAAACAAACGCACCACACACACACACAAACAAACAGACATACTTCTTTGTTTTATATAGATAGAGTTATTATTATTATTATTATTATTATTGTTATTATTATTATTATTATTATAATTATTATTATTATCATTATTAATATTTTTATTATTATCATTATTCAGTTCAGTTGTTATACAGGTTTACAATGTTTATAAAGCATGCAGCTATGCAGTGCAGCATGAACATAAACAATGTAAGTGTACGGTGCAGGATAGGCAGTGGGAGTATACAGTTTCCTGTGTGCTGAGACAGTGCAGATATATACAACAATAGTAAACAGTAAGTCACCGTGATCAAGGATAATCGACAAAGCTGTCAGGTGCATATTTCTAGGAGGAGTAAGAGAGAAAGGGAGGGAGGGCAGGAGGGAAGAAGGGGGAAATGAGGGAGGGAACGAGGGATGGTAGGTAGGGTAGAAGGGGTAGGAGGGAGGGAAGGAGAGAGGGAGAGGAGGGAAATACGGAGGGAAAAGGGGGGGTAGGGAGTGAGGGGGGAGGAGAATAGAGGCAGGGAGGGAAGTAGGAAGGGAAAAGGATGGAGGAGGAAGAGGGACAGGAGAGAAGGCGGGGTTGAAAGAAAGAGGGGGGAAGAGTAAGGGAGGGATATTGGGAGGAATTGAGAAAGGGATGGGTGTTGATAGGGAGGGAGAGGAAGGGGGGGGGAGAGTGGGAGGGAGAAACGAGGGTGGATGAAAGGATAGAGAGAGGGAATAAATGGTGAGGGAGGGAGGTAGGAGAGGAGGGAGGACGGAGCGAGGAGATTGGAAAGTGGGGAATCCTGTGGTGTGAATAGATGGACAGGAAAGGAAGACACAGATAATCACAAGTGCTCTCAGTGTGATTATACCCAGAACCCGGCTAGATTGTCACTTACGAATCACTTACTTGAGTGATTCGTGATAATGGCAAACTTACTTACTAACATAGTGACTTTAATAAGTAACTTAATCAGACAAAACACTTTATTTGTTGAACTCATAATGGGACATAATTATTGTCGTAAGTCTGTCGTGTGTTTGGTTGTGTTTGTTTATGTATAATTTAATAGCAATTGTTGTGCCAGGGTTAGTCGTCGACGGTGAGGTATAACAATTGTCTCACTTGTTTGTGATATATCTCGTTGTGCCTGTATGTCTTGTCCTGTATGGCAGTGAACAGTGACATCACCCACATGACTCTGACCTATGTATACTGTTAACGAATATGATGTATTTCTTTGTGTATGAACCTCTGTCCTGCGTGGCAGTGAGAAGTGATACCACCCTCAGTGTCAAGACCTGACTGAATTACTCAGAATAGGCAAACTGTACTACAAGCTCTGCCAATAAATTTGTTAAACTAAAATGTATCTTTTGTTGTCTCTCTCTCCTATCTATCTATCTATCTATCTATCTATCTATCTATCTTTCTAACTCTCTTCCTCAAGTCACTTTCTATCCCATTCTTTCTCTATCTATCTCTTTTGCTATTTCATTTCATCTATATTTCTTTCTATCACCTTTACTCTCGCTGTCTTTCTGTTAATTTTGTTTTGCCTTTGTCCCTGTTATTGCTTCTGCTTATCTGTCTGTCTGTCTGTCTGTCTGTTCTCTTTGTTTTATTGCCTACATCTTTCTCTAAACAGTCTCTTCTTTCCCTCTCTATTTCTCTCTCTTTTACGTATTTCTGTTTTCTCGCATTTATTGTCTTTCTGTCTGTCTGTTTATGATAATCTGTGGACAAGTTGCCAAATTTTTGCTTTACATATTTGTCATTCTGTCTGTCTGTCTGTCTGTTGATTAATCGATTTGTCTGTCTGTCTGTTGATTAATCGGTTTGTCTGTCTTTTATTTATCTCTTTCTCTCGCTCTTTCTCTCCCTTTGTTTCTCTCACCCTCATTACCCTGTCATTCGCTTCACTTTCATCATTATTTTCTCTTTGTCCTCCTCCCTCCCTCCCTTCATCTCTTATTCTCTGTCTCTCTCTCATATCCTGACGTGTTCCCTCACATCTCTTTTGTCCCGTTGCTCTCTCTCTCTCTCTCTCTCTCTCTCTCTCTCTCTCTCTCTCTGTGTGTGTGTGTGTGTGTATGGTACGTTAGAAACATGAATGCCTCAGCGGGAATTAATGTTATCTGGTAGATGCAGGACCCACCACAACAATACACCAGCTATCGCATGTTATTACGTGGGGGTGAAAATCTTACTTAACCTAAACATAACAAAAAATAAAAAAAATAATATAACATTACTTACATTACTTAACATAGAGAAACCTAATCTTACCTAAAGTAAACTACTCTAATCTAAGCTAACCTAAACTAACCTAATCTAACCTAACCTAGAATACCTCGACCAAACACACATGTATATATTTCTTGCAATCTATTTTGAAACAATAAGTCTTTTTTATCAGTTGAAGTACCCTAGATAGGTAATGGTATTAATTTGTCTAAACCTAAGGTAATGAGGGGTCCCACAGACCCCAAAGGAAATAAAAAATCACCAAAAATCAGGAATTTACATTTAATAAAATTTAAAGGCATACACAAACATTTATAGGTCTTAGCTAGGCTTCTGACTGAAAATGAAAAACATTATCATATAACTGAGTATATGTAAATATAGATTGATTTTTTTTTTTACCCTTTTACACTTATGTTCATATAAGTTCGGCGTGGGGATTTTTTAACCCCACATTACCTATCTAGGGTAATGTCAGCGTCAGATCATCTTACACTCACAAAGAACTTTACTTGTTTCCTCACAGGTTCCCGAAGTCTTATAACACGTAAGGTTACATTACTATTGGTGTATGAACCTGAATAATGGTGAGGTATATTTTTTAACACAAGATACATTACTTATATATTGTTTTTATTACTTCTCTCACACCCAGACAGTTGTATAAGCTATGAGATACAAAGAGAAAGACAGACAGACGAGAGGGAGAGAGGGAGAGGAGAGAGGGTCGTACCCTCCGACACAACCATTGTCATTCTGCCTCGATACTCAGGGAAAGGCCTAATCACACCCACTTCAAGTTTGATTGCTTGAGTTTTACCTCCTTGCCACCGGGGGCGAACACTGCCTAACCTAACATCCCTTCCTACTTCATTCTCTTTCTCTCTCTCAGTCTCTCTACACCATTGGTTACCACACAACAGCTGGACTTTAGCCTAAGGGAGACACCTTCGATACACCGCTGCGAAAGATATCAGCATTTCTGTACATTTCAGACGAGTCAGAGACCTGTGGAGTGTGTTGATACGTGGGAGAAAGAAAGACGATTGGCACTGACCGGCCATCAGGTTCTATCAACTTTTCCAATTAAGCATGTGACGCAAATAGAGGCGAAGCGTTAGTATATTGTATTTTTACGGTCTCAGACGCGAGAACACTTTAATTAAACTTTTACTTTCGATAAAAACTGTAATTTAGGGATGTCATTTTTGCCCCGCACTAGTTAAGCAACGTGGAGGGCATTTGAGTACGGTTTTTAGGCAGTAATAAAGGGAGGAAGTCCAGGAGAGGGAGAGGAAGGGGGGAGAGAAGGGGAAGTGGGAGAGAACGGGGAGAGAGAGGAAGTGGGAGAATGGGGAAGGAAAGGGAGAAAGGGTTGGGAAGTTGACGGTGTACGACAGGAACGGAGGGGGGATGGAAAGGGAAGCAGAGGTAGAAGTGGAATAAGGGAAAGGAAATAGAAGAGGAAGAAAAGGTAAGGGAGGAGGAGAAGAGGTGAGGAAGGTGGGAGAGGAATAGGAGAAGGAGGGAGGGAGGGAGGGAGGGGCTGTAACACACTGACAAATTAGTTGTTGTGTTCACTGTAGTTGAAACAATGTTTGGGTTGTATTTTGGAGATGTAGGTAGCTGATCCCCAGGTCCTACCAGTATTCGAGGGTAATGGTCAGCTTTCTGTACATCGTCAGAGCTGAAAGTTAGGGAGGGATCAGAACCTGGTAGCATCGCCATCAGAACTGGACGTTAATGGTAATATCGCCAGCATTTGAGGTTATGATCTGACCACTTAAATAATTACCTTCAGTTTATGCTAATTAAGGGACTAAGTTAATAATTAAGACACGGGACCCTACAGACTCAGTTAACACGTCTTGGTTGAAATTTTGCCATCATATTAATGATATATTAACACTGAAAATATGAGTTAGAGGAATACTGGAAAGTAGAAGAAGGATGAAATGAGAGAATAAACAAACGATGAAACAGTCTTAGTAAACAGAATATTGGACTCGAATAAAAGAAAACGTGAAGTGAGTAAGTGATCGCGTTTCATCCATGTTGATATTTTTCTCGTAATGTCGGCTCTCTATTATTCCACATTGTTGTCTATTAGAATACTTGAATCTGAATTTAAAACAGAATAACGGGGTGAGGGATAAATGTTGGCGGGGAGTAATGCCGCTTCAATGAACTTCGCGCCATTGGCAGTGCAGGCGAGCCCATGCCGTCGGCAGTTGGCGTCAACTTGTTACAGAGAGTTTACAATTCCATTTACCCGTCACTGCACTGCAATCACGGCCATATTTCTCACTTTCAGAGGATTTGCGACCATAACACCCCAAGTTCATTTGCATAAATCCTCGCCAAACACCGCTCCGCCCGGGGGGAGGATAGTCCGCTATATAACGCACTGAAACAGAGAGAACGAAACCAGAGGGGAAAAGAAAAAAGTGTTTACGCGCGCGCTGCGACGCATCTCGTCTGTATGTCCGATGCGTTCCAGCGCGGGAGTTCACAAACTAACTTGATTTGTGTAGTTTGAACAGTGACCAGCGCGGGAGTGTGTGTTGGGAGGGGGGGGGGGGGCTACCGCTACACTGTCTGGGCCCTCCAGGACAGTTGGAGCAGCTTTTACTGCCACTATCATCACGGCGGGGTCGTATTTACTCCCAGACTCCAGCTTGTGGGAATTGGTTACCATAATGTTCTCAAAAGGTGCGTTTGTTCTATCGTGTCTCAGGTTGTGTTTGTGTGTGTCTGTGTGTTCGTGTTTGACTGAATTTGAATTTTGTTTGGATGTATTGATGTATGTTCGTGAGTGTGTTTGTGTTTGAATATGTTTGGATATAGTGATGTGTGTATGTATGTTTGTTATTGTGTGTTTATATGTGAATTATTGTGTGTCTGTACTTGTGTGTGTATGAATATGTTTGTGTGTGTATATGAGTTTGTTTGGATGAACTGATATGCTTGTATATATGTGTGTGTGTGTGTGTGTGTGTGTGTGAACATGCACACATTCATGATCATATTTTGTTTGATCGTGTATATGTGTATTTGTTTGTTTGTTTTAAAGTTTATCTGCAATAATTTATATATCGTTGTATAACTTGTTTCTGGTGGTGTGTCAGATAGAAGGAAGGATAATATGGGATAAAGAGAGAGAGAGCAAAAGAAGTAGAAAAAATACTAATGAAAGTGAGTAAGAAAAAGAAAGTAAGAAGAGAGGAAGTAAAATAGAAACAAAGGAAATAACCCGAAACAGTTAAATGATAGAAAAGGAGAGAAGGTGAATGAGGAAGAGAGAGTGAAAGTGAAAAAAGTGAAAGAAAAAAGAAAAAGAAATTAAATTTAAACAAAAAATGGAAAATAATAGATAGAAAGAATACTGAAAAAGAAAATACATAAAAAAAGTAATTGACAAAGACCAAATGGGAAAAAGAAAAGGAAAAGAAGTAAGAGTAGGAACAAATAAAACGTAAAAAAAACTAATGGAGACGTAGAATACCAAACATAAAAAAATAAAGATAATACCAAAAATAGTATGAAAATAATAAAAAATAATAGAGAAAGGGAAAACAAAGAGGAAACAAAGACAAATTATAAACGAGAGATTGAAATAAAAGAAAAAAGAAAACGCAAAATATATATACAAAAAAGCAAGAAAAGGGAGAGAAAATCAGAGAAAGGAAGATTAAAGTTAAAGACAAAGAAACCAAAGAGGAAAGTATTCTTAAGGTGAGTCTTAATTGATCATATTTTTTTTTATAATTAACTCGGTATATACAATGAAGGCATAGAAATGGAGCAATGTGAGGGGCATTTCCATTATTTATACTCTAATTCATTGGTATATCATGATAGAATGACAAAAACCATCACAAGATAATTTATATGAGAGGGTCAACATATTTCTTCAAAAGTGGAGGAGCAGTGTTTACGAGGGGACCTGTGAGAGAGTGTGTAACAGCCGGACATTTAAACTCAAGGACATGCACATTCTTATATTACGTTCCAGATAGTCTGTAACGAAACCGTATAATAAAAAACCGGCCCATTTAATGACCCTATTTTTCAAAAGTCAGAAATTTCAGGTCTTTATTACTTTATTAGTTTCGTTGGTATTTTTCTTTATTCTCATCTGGAAGTACTGAAATCTTAAAGTAAAATAAGGTTGAGATTTGTGTTCCGGTATCACTTAACCTCCCAGGAGTCGGGACGAATGACGATATTGACGAGATATGACAGACTAACACTGATGAATTTTGAGAATATTTGGCGAGTCTCCAATGCATTTTTACTGTTATATCTTTCTCCATATTTAATTTGTCCTACTTGATTGCTTAAGCCAATTTCTAATGTTACGACATTAGTGGGAAGTTATTATGCAGTTCAATAGGAGAGAAGAAGAAGAATGAAAAATACTGTAGATTGATTAATAACTGTGTCGAACAAGATGAACAACAACAACAAAAAAGAACAACAACAAGGAAATAATAATAACAAGAATAACAACGTAGAAGAAGAATAACAACAGCAACAAAATAATAATAACAATAATAACAACATAGAAGAAGAACAGCAACAATAACAAAATAAAAATAACAATAACAAGATAAAAGAATAACAACTTCAAAATAATAACAATAACAACATGGAAGACGAAGAAGAAGAACAACAACAACAACAATAAAGTAATAATAAAAATAACATCATAAAAGAAAAAGAAGAAGAAGAAGAAGATGAAGAAGAAGAAGAAGAAGACGAAGAAGAAGACCCACTCTATATATTAAACTGTGTCCCCTTTCACACACCACACGCAGCACCTCAGCTTATTAGGAATTCCTGCCCTGTAAACATCTCCGTCATACACACTCATCCAATTACTGACTCCGGTAATCCCCCCGAAAGTTCATAACCTTGATTTTTATCCAGGTGTTCCTTTGTATAATGTCTTTATCACTGCAGCCATCCAATTACCGGGCCACCTACCCGCCTCTCTGGCGGCGTCTACACACACACAAACACACACACATACACACACACACACACACACACACGATATTCACTCCACATACATACACACATACATAAACATATACACACACACGTATATACTACTACTACTTTACTGTCACTCGGAATCGAGTATGACGACCATCCAGCTATGATACAATGATATGAGTTATTGAGGATCTCACCTAGGTTGGTGAGTTTTGAGGTGACTAAAGAGGCCGATACGGGACCGGCAGGGTCGATCACAGAAGTTGCATATGTGGGGGGCTACATCTAGTGCGAGAGGGGCTGCGGCAGCATCTTTTCGGCGTTGGCGCTTGTCTGTCTCGTTATGCAGTTGGGCTAACTCTAAAGTATTGACACCTTCTTGTATGGTGCTCCTCTAAGTGTTATGGTGTGGAATAATCGTCTCCCATGTGAGGGGCTCGATTTTTCACTTTTTCAGGTTTGTCTTAAGACTATCCTTATTCTTCTTCGGTTTGCCCGCCAGCATTATGTTTACTAGTCGTTAGGTGACTGTAAAGAAGCTGCTTTGGCAGTCTACTGTCGTTCATGCGAGTAACATGGCCAGTCCAGCGTAGTTATTCAAGGATAATGGTAGCCTCGATGCTGCTACAGTTGGTGTCAGCAAGAATACTGGCATTTGTTCTCTTGTCTTCCCAGTGAACACGGAGGATGGAAAGTAGACCACGTTGGTGAAAGTTTTCAAATGCCTTGATGTCCATCCTGTATGTGACCCATGTCCCGCTGCCATATAGCAGGGCGGGGAGGACCACTGCTCGATATACATGCAACTTTGTAGATAATTTCAGTTCCCTACAGCTGAAGACACAGTTTCGGAGTCTGCCAAAGGCTTGGGATGCACATCTGATCCAACGCTGAATCTCTTCATTATTTTACGCGGTGATGGACAGGTGGGAGCCGAGATACCGAAAGTGGGTAACATTAGTGAGGGTAGTACCGCTAAGCTGGATGGATGGCGGAGGTGTGGCTGGGCCAGGGGCAGGCTGAAGGAGAATCTGAGTCTTACATACATTCACCTAAAGGCCGAAGTTTGCATATGCATCTGCGAGGGTGTTTAGGATCTCCTGTAAGTTGCGTTCGGTGTGAGCGACAAGGGTGAGGTCGTCTACATACTGCAGTTCAGTAATGGAAGCTGCCGACACCTTTGTTCTTGCCTGGAGTCGTCTTAAGTACCCTTCATCCGGTACCGGAAGTGCACCCCGCCGGCTAAATTTGCTCTGACACGAGTAAGGAAAGCAGCCAGGAAAGTAGAAAACAGAATTGGTGCCAGTTCGCACCCTTGTTTTACCCCCGTTTGGATGGCGAAGAACTCAGACTGGGTGCCATTGTGCAGGACGCTGTCGTTCTTGTCATCGTGGAGTACAGGTCACGGCGCTTTTCTCTGCACTTTTCCTGTATCTGACGGGCAGTAAAGATCATGTCAGTGATGCCACGTGATGGTCTAAGGCCACATTGAGATTCTGGGAGGAAGTTTTCCGCCTCAGGAAGAAGTTTGTTTAGGAGGACTCGAGCGTTAAGCTTGCCATCTATGGAGAGCAGCGAGATCCCGCGGTAGTTGCCAGTCTGACCGGTCTCCTTGTGCTTATAAATATTGACGATGGAGGCGTCTTTAAGAGCTTAGGGGATTTCCTCCTTTTCCCATATATCCTCTTGGAGAGAGTGGAGACGGCTGGTAAGCAGAGGTCCTACTGCTTTATAAACCTTGGCTGGGATTCCATCAGGCCCTGAGGCTTTGTTATTTTTCATCTGTTTGATGCCAGTAGCTACCTCATCCAGGGATGGAGGATAGCTGAGGTGGGCCAGCTTTGGATGCTGAGGGACCTGCTGGGTAATCAGGACATCCACATCGGTGCTTCGGTTGAGCAGTGACTGGAAGTGCTCTTTCCAGCACTGAAGGAGGCCTTCAACGTCTTAATTATGGAGTTACCGTCGGACGAGCAAAGAAGGGCTGCGCCATGAGTAATTGGCCCCAAAAATGATTTAGTGGAATTTAATAATTCGCGCATTTTGTGCTGATCTCCATTTTTTGGTGTTTCACATGCTTTATTTTTAAACCAGATGGTTCTTTAGCTTGCGAGGTTACCGCTGGGCCGCCTCTTTCTTTTTCCGGAAGGTATCAGCTTTGGTCCGAGACTGAGGGTTGTTCTGCCAATCAATTAAAGCAGCACGTTTATCATTGATGAGTACATTGATTGCCAGGTTATTTTTAACAAACCAGTCTTTGTGTAGTCTTTCTATCTGGCGGATGGTCTCTCTGTAGGTTTTTGTCATGACAGTGTCGAGAATATCCTATTTGGTACTGGGATTTGCGTTGTTTGCTGTTGGGTTGTTTATTGGCTCATGTTCGAGCTGCTCTTTGAAAGCATGGGTTACTGCTGGATCCTCCAGATGCTTTGTGTTAAAACCTCTTCTGGAGGCTTGTTGTCTTCGCTGTTTTGAGGCAATGTGAAGTCAGGGCTTGGCTCTGACGAGGCGGTGATCAGTGTCGCAGTGTTTGGATCGTGGGTGTTGCCAGGAACCCTTGAACTTGTCGCCTGCCTAAACAGGGTATTGGTGATAATGAGGTTGTGTGCAGCACACTTACTGAGTAGGAGTAGGCCGTTGGGATTACACTTGCCTAGTCCATTTCTCCCTATGGTTCCCTGCCAAATGTCTGCATCTCTGCCAACTTTGGCATTGAAGTCACCAAGGAGCACAACCTTGTCATCTTTGGGGATAGAGGTTAGCACTCTGGTGAGGTCGGCGTAAAAGGCCTCCTTGATGCCATCCTCTGCATTCAGTTTTGGGGCGTATGCACTGATGAAAAAGGCATGACCTGAGTGATTCAGTGGGACTCGAAGCGTCATGAGGCGCTCGTTGATCCCAATAGGCATTTCGGTTAGCCTGCGTAGAGTGCGATGGCGGATGGCAAAGCCAACTACATAAATGCGGTTTCTTTCCGCAGCAGGCTTACCCCGTTCTGTGAGTTGACCCTAATCAGGGAGCCGGGACTCACTAATGGCTGCTATGTCGATGTTATACCACAAGGGCAGTTCTTCTTTCAGGACACTCAATTGTGCCAGTATCCAGAAGGGTCCTGACATTCCCTGCAGCGACCATAAGAGGTTGTATGGTTTGTTTTTATTTGGATCTGTGATTTTGACTGTGTTTTTGACCGCATAAGGATGACCTTCCTGGGTGCGGTTGCCCAGTCAGGTTGGTTTATTTGGCAGGCTATGTTTAGGGCAACTTTTTTTGTTTCCTCCCCATGTGGGGTGACCAGAGTGGCTCCTCGACAGGGTTGCTCAATCGCACAGACAGGACCGGATTGTACTGCTGCCTAGATCCTAGTGCTTAAATGACCAAATTATCTGTGTCACCTATGTGCAGAGTTGTGACTAGAGACTCCCGGCAGTCATCTCTGCCTGTCCCCGTCACCACTTGTCCGTCGCCATGGGACTTTTGGGGGTATAGGGGTTTTGATGATGAGTGGTATGATTAGCAGGATGATGGCTGCACTTTAGTTGATTAATGTAGTGAGGCAGGAGCGCAGGCTGCAATCACACATCTTGGCTCTCCCTTTTCTTGATCCAGTGGTGCAAGTGTTGCAATGACTGGGGAGAGGGAGAGTTGCAATGGACTGCCGATGGCTCAGTTTGTATGATTTCGCCTTAGTAGCCTGTCCATCAGGCATTGTCTGTGTCCGTCGGTGTAGTCGTTGGGTTCCCATGGTGGTCACCTCTTCCGCCTGCACCGACGTTGTGGTCTTGTTGGAGCTCTGTAAGCATGTCTGCCTGATGCGGGGCTCCACAATAGATTTTTCATTTGGGGTTTACTCCCGTAGCGTTATACCTTCCAAGGTTAATCCGCAAGGCAGTAGGACAATGGTTGGTAGGCACCAGAACGTGTCCACATGCCAGTGGGCATATGTGCTGTCCCTATGGGGCCCACTGCTACTCTGAGATCCCCTGCTGGTCTAGCCTTGGCCTAGGAGGCACCCAGTTACCGTGTGTTGCCACTAGGAGGCACAGTAGGAGTCTTGTTGGTAAAGAAACTGTGTACTGACAGGGGACGACTTATGCAAGTTGCTTCCCTGTTCGTCACGAGGGCTAGCCAGCGGCGGCAGCTGAAAGCGAGAGGGAGCAAGCAGTGCTTGCACCTTAACACTGACATAATGCTGCCACGCTAGATGCATTTCACCACCCTGTGTCCGAACACACATACAGTATATACATACACATCAATTCACACATACATACATACAAACTCTCATTTGCATACCAAGCCACAGTCACACCCCCTTTTCGCTCCACATTCATACATACACATATACATAAACACATACACAAACAGGCATATACATACACACCAATACACACATGCATACACACTCTCATTTGCATACCAAGCCAAAGTCACACCCCGTATTCACTCACATACATACACATGTACATAATAATAATAATAATAATAACAATAATAATTATAATAATAATAATAATAATAATAATAATAATAATAATAATAATAATAATAATAATAATAATAATAATAGTTGCCCCTCGTGTAACGAGGATGGTCGGCCCAAGGGCCACCTAGGCGTGAATTTGTTTAAGGTGTAGAAGCTGTCGCCAACACAACAACCACACCCTAAATTAACGAGTTGTATGATCCAGTGTCAAGGAATAATCCGAGAAAACAGGACAACTCGCCAACTGCACTGGCAAACCATTATCCCGGAACACGAACAGCAAATCGATTAACAACCAGGTTCCTTATTATTGTTGGGTAGACAGAGGCAAATGGTGTAAAGAAACACACGTACATAAACACACACACACACAAGTATATGCTGTTAACCACAAGAAAACAAGAAAACTCGAAGTTCCCAAGTGCTTTCGTGTATTACACGAAAGCGTTAAAGTTAGGTTAGTTTAAATTAGGATAGGTCTAGGTTAGTTTAGGTTTAAGTTAGGTTTGGTTAAAGTTAGTTTAGGTTTTGGGTGGGATGGGTTGGGTTGGCTTGGGTCTGTTCAGTATTGAAGACAATTTCTTGTCTTTTATGAAATCATTATTGCTGCATTATATTATTACATGCATTATAGACTCTATTTGTGATCGTTTTTACATTGTGCATTACCAAATGTGGGTATGTTAAAGTATATGCTGACCTCACGCCACTTTGAATCAGCCAATCCCGAGGCAATAGCGAGGTGGCCCCTGCGACCTCACGCTACGCCAGTCAGTAATCATGCATGTGAAGGAAAATGGAACATACAAGCTTGGGACGAAATATGGAATTTTGAAACAGCCTTACACTCGACATCTGATCATCATATGTGTAGGTAAGTTCCTCCACTTCAGATGTACCAGAAGGGAAGGAAGAAAGTCCGGGTGGAGTTGTCATTGCAGGATTCATCGAGGGTAACTACTCCCAATCTTGTCAAAGCATCGCTGTTAGTATTACAGAAATAACATCATGTGCAACGGCAGATGTAAGTGCAGCACCACAAACAAGTCCGAGTAATAAGGAACTGATTATTGCTTATTGTTTATGTACTGAAGAGACCCCTTCAAGTTCTTCATCCTTCAATAAAAGACTGTATTCCTTTCATTTGTTTTTTATCACAGGGAATAAATGCACATATTGCATGAATATTGGATGGTCGTTTTGAAAATTGACCAGTAAGATTAGCAGTCATTTTGCAGACTGGCCAATATGCTTGTCTGTTTACAAAATGGCCAAAAATATGAGGTAATTTTGCAAAAAGACCGGTTTTTTGGCCTGTTTACAAATTGGCTGGGTTAATTTTTTTTTTGCAAAATAATCAATTTCGCAAAAAAACATTGCAACATATATACTAAATCCACTTAATCGAAAAGAGAGAGAGAGAGAGAGAGAGAGAGAGAGAGGCTTCTGCTGACATCCTGTTGCGGCGTCTGTCCCACTGAGCTAAACTTTTGATCAAGTTTTATTGATTTTAATCCCCGTTTTAGGAATAATGGCTGGCGGCTTATTTACTTAACTCTCTCAATCGTTGGTTTCTCTTTTCCCCACAGAGAGGAGACTTGTTGTCCTTTTTCACAGTTTCCTATTTACAGTATATACTGTATATGTGGCTATGTTTACCTTGCTACGTCGTTGAGCCAGCCAGTTGTGTTGACCTTCGAAAAGACTGGACAATCACTGGGTGCTTCAGGATATATAGCGTCGAGGAGCATTATAGAAGTAAATGAAGGGTTGCATATACAGGTACACAGCCCTCGTAAAGCCGTCTTAGAGCCCTTGTGGAGCCCTGGTAACCTTCGCAAACCCTTCTTAGATCCCTCGTAGAACCCCAATAAGTAAACTGCGTAGGTACAGGTGTGTGTGACCTATATTAGCATCAATATGACCGTCGTAGTCTCCTAAAATTATAACCTAAAGATACAATCATATTTATTCTCAAAACTACGCAATCACAAGCTGCGTATTTAGTGTCATTGCCTTCCTAACCTCTCTCTTTTTGAATTAAATCCTATTATTTATTTATTTTGTTTTGCTTTTACGAGTTTATCATCAAAAATTCACCATTGCTTTTGTGAATGCTGTAAGGATGGTTGTCGGTGCTGTCGGCTTGTATTCCATTTAACACCATCTAAGAAATCCTCTCATATTAATAATGTGCTGTATTCCTTCACCTAATTAATCTAGGAATAAGAAACAGGTGGGGTTATATTATCACCACCTTCCCTCACACTCCCCGACCACCTTCTTACACCCACAAGCTCTGGTTCATAGGGGACACAAACAACGTTATGATAATCTAATTTGTGTCAGCAAAGTGGGTTGAGGGTCACTTGCGGGTCGAGAGTCACTTGAGGGAAGGATGCAGTGTTAGTCGTCCTTGGTGGAATGGTTGTTGTTTTGTTTTCCTTGTGGATATTCATTTACCGAGTTTTTTCCCCTAATTTTAAATATTCCAATGCCAAGTTTTTCCCCAGTTTATTGATATTTCAGTTCTGAGTTTTTTTCTAGATATGGATATTCAAGTACAGTTTTTCCCACTATGAATATACATAAATGACTCGAGAATATATATTTTTTCATGCTACCAAGATATCAAGTATGCGTCGAGATTTTTCCAACTTCCGGACACATAAAATCTGAATTAAGGTTCTCTTCCATACCATTGACACACCTTTTTTTCCTTACACGCATCACTTTTCCCCCACTATATGGATATTAAAGTATATGGATAATTTTTCTTCTTTCCAGTAAGCTACGTATTTTGACTCGTCCAGACTTGCTCTCGAAAACATTCTCAAGGAAATTAATTTGCATATCAAGGAATTTTCATCTTTCTCTTAGTCCAATATTGAGGAGCCATTTCTAACTAGTAATTCCTGGCAGCTACATATACGTAATATAAGAAAAGAATTATATAGCATTTAATGTTATTTCCCTCAATAATTAATCTTCCACTAATACATAAGAGAAATTCCGTGTACAGAGAACTTGAGGTTTAGCTTAATACCAGACCAATACCACAGACTAAATATTCTAACATGATGTACAGCACAAACGCCTTCATCTTGTATAGGGACTGGAGCGTTTACCTTCGGGGTTACTGAGTGTTTAAATATACGAATAATATAGCGCAAATTATCCCTTATAGTGCTCCTCATAGCCTCAATCATCATGATGAGCCACGAGTTATAACAACATAATAGTTTATAAGATATTTTGGATTTTCCTTTTATTTATGGTTGAATTTGTTTTTTATGGTTAGCTGTAAATGTCTTAAGAGTTTTTGTTTAACTATTAAAATTTAACTTAGTAATGCATGTCATAGTCTTAATTAAGCGATATTATAACAGTATATTCTATGAAAAATACTATAAGTAATATGTTAAAATCTATTGAAGATTTAACTTGAGCAAAATTTAATAAGGATTTTTCAAATTTATTCAATATTAGGTACAATCGAATAAAATTTTACTTCAGCAAGATAAGTAATTATCAATGAAAATTCTACTTACACGTCCTAATTATTGCAAATGTAACGTAAAACCTGATTAATCATGTGAACATTGACAAGAAGACACGTAAGAATCCATAACAAAGAAATTAAACCAAATCCAAGTGTTCCATGCTATAAGGTAAAGAGTTTTCCATTCGTGACTCCCTCGCCGCCGTCACCTTACAGGCTTACCGGGCCGGTAGGAAGACGACCGCCTCTTGAATATGTTTTATATAGTGTCGGTGATATTTCCTCATTTACAATTCTAACATCAAGAAACTTTTCCAACTTACCTCAACGGTGTGTTTGTGAACGATTGTATGACACTTGGTAAGTACTGTAGGAAGCCTTAGAGGTTTTATAAAGACAAATGATAAAAAAGATATGTTTGCTTTATCCTTTCCGCGATATTAAAATGGAAACAACTATCGACCGGGCACTTCCTATGGTCATCAGCTTGAACGTGACATATAAAAGACAACAGAACACGTTGTACAGGGACAATATCATTCATTCAAAGATATATAACAGACAGCAGTTGTCACAAGGAAAGTTATATCATATTGTACTGTAGCTGTAAATTGATATCAGGTGTGAGTAGAGCTAGCGGCCGTACGTCCAAGAAGCGCGGTGTTTGCGCTAGAGATAGAGTGACCGTCAGCGTGATGAAGGTTTCGTCATGTACTGTTTCTTCATGTTTAGAAGGTTGATGATCACTATATGAACTGAACATAGATAATCTGCATCAAGAGAGACGAGAACTAGCGGCGGCTGATTACGTTACATAGTGTGGTGGTTTAGTGAGGGATGGAGTTAGCGCTGCGTCGTTCTGAATTGTAGCCACGGCATCTGTTGTTTTGTTTACATTTTCGGTACTGCCTAAAGCGCAAGACGGCCAATGTTAGAAGACCTACCACGAACAAAAACGTTTTATTTGTTTATTTCACCATAGTTTTGATTGGATTAGAATAGGTTTTGCTTGCTTCTTGTCGCTTGAAAGACATGAATCATTTTGTATCCAAGTTACGATGTGTTGACGGCGCAGTACTTATACGTGGCATGTCGTGATAAGTTCAAGAGTATTATAGTGTCATTATCTCACCCTAAAGTGGATAGTTGTCATATTATGATTAAACAAAGAATAAGACATGCGTTACTGACACCAATTTCCAAAAGAAAATTTTGTTATAGGCCTTTAGTTTATAACGAAAAAACACATTTACAATTCTTTACAGATATCGTTCCGCTAAACAATACTGGCATAATAAAAGGAAATTAAACTGCTGGAAGGAACGTTAGTGTGGCCAAGCAGATGATGCGGTAGACAGATGATAATACACATCAGACAATCACTTCAACACATCCTATATACACAATACGCACATGTTACAGCAGTCAGAGTAGTACATAATGACGGTAAATAAAAGAAGAATCTACAGAAACTAGTACATTTCCCTAAGATTTAAACCTGTTCGTTACTGTAGAAAATAAACAACATATATAAATGATGCTTAAAACAGGAGACCTCAGCAGTTAATGCAGACAACAGCTACAAGAGTGTAATGTTTCTTCGAGACACCAGCGGCCACCATGATCTGTGGAAGGAAACAACTGTGTGGTGAAATTTTAGTACACCAAAAATATTTCTTCGTTTTTACATTAACTCTCTCAAATTAAAGGTAAGTCGCGCTAGGTATGACCTGAAGGGTAAAGTACCTTAATTATAATATAACTGCCATTAATTTATTACAATACACCTGAACAAATACATCAAATATACTGCACTTATGAATTAATACACTATACTATAGTATACCTGTAACTTGATACATGAATTGTAATACACCCGACTAATACATTAACGATAATACACCAGTTATTTAATACACTAATTATTATATGTCTGTAGCTTAACTATAATACATCTGTGATAATACTGTATATTAACTAAAATAAAGATGCCTCTAACTACACCTGTGTGACTTAATTAATTATACAATATACCTATGACTTACCAAATTAACTCTAATACACCTGTTGCTAAATACACTCAACTGTAATACATGCAAATAACGTGATCAACTAACATTAACGAACTAAAATAAAGATGTATTTTTAGTCTTATAAATTTACTTTTATTATTATTTTTGTTACTTCCCTTAAAACTAAAACATAATTAATTTTCAATTAATTTACATATTCTTCTTATTTGTTTTTAATTTGTTTTCGTTCATTAATATATATATATATATATATATATATATATATATATATATATATATATATATATATATATATATATATATATATATATATATTCGTTTAGTGATTATTTTCATGTTTTCTTTGTATAATTTTTTTTTTAAGATGATCAGTGTGAGACAATATTAGTTTGTTTCATGGGCGGATTAACTTAGCCTAACCTAACCAAAGCTAACCTAACCAACCCCACCTAATGTCATCTAACCTAACCAAACCTAACCTAACTAAACCTAACTAAGGTTTTCTTTGGTCTGGATTAACTTAAGGGTAAAGGTAATTTATCCAGGTTTAAGGCTCTCTTCATCTTAATAGAAAGCTTATTTATCTTAATCTAAATTTCTCTTAAGGTAAGATCAAAACCCTTATCTAACCAAATATTCAACCAAAAACTTTTTATCCAATCATTAGACCCTTGTCCAACCAAAAGACCCGTATCCAGCGGAAAAATCCTACTATCAAAACAAAAAACCATGATCAAACCAAAAACCACAACTGAAGATGCCTTATAGTTAGACCAATCACAAAGCTCTCACCCAACCTTGCATACATCCACACCTCACCTAATCATATACCAACACTAAACTAAACACAGGTAACGACAACCAACCTAATGGTGATAAATAATGAACATATTCCCAATCAACATCCAGTAATATAGCAATATATTAAATGTTAGTTTGGCTGTATGTGTAAATGAATGAATACTATATCATGGAAAAATATCACTATACTGAATACTAAATGGTAACTTTATTAGTCATTATACAGTATGGCAATGATAAGTACTGTAGATAGTGTTAAAAAAACGAATTGGTAACCGGGATTAAGAAGCTACTCTCCTGGTAAGACACTAGACAGATTCCTTCGAGAGAAATATTTCCATACGTCTCACCACCACGAGCATAAAACAGACATCCTACCACCCGAAGCTTCTTGTTAAGTAGTAATCTCCTGTTAGGTTAGGTTAGGTTAGGTTATGTTAGGTTAGGTTAGGTTAGGTTAGGTGAATTTTTTCCGAGTAACCCACTGCAATTTTTTATTATTATTATTATTATTATTATTATTATTATTATTATTATTATCACATTATAATTATTATCAATTCTTATCATTGTTACTATGATCATTATCGCAATCATCATCATCATCATCATTACTTTACCTACAACCAGTGCGTTATCCCTTAAGATCGGGAGTTGTGTAACTTTACATCTAAACATCTTCTAAGGGCGCCCCACACTTGGCACATACTCCACATACTTCAAGGACGAGGAAGCCGCCGAGGGTGCTAAGGACGACTAGCGAGAATCAAAACGTGCCACCGTCCTCCTCCTCTCTGACTGTTGGCTTACCCAAGGTGATCAGTACCCCAAATTTTCCTACAGATGGTAAAGTATTTGATAAGTATAGAAGTAATGTTATTGTCTACTTATTTAACTTGTATTAAATAGCAAGTTACATGACAAGGCTCTTAATTTTTGTGATAATATTGTCGACTGGCCTAGTCAGAAAGTGTCAAATCAGCCTTAACTAATATAACCTAAACTAATATAATATTAACTTATATGACTTTAACTAACATAACCTAACTAACGTGTCCTAACCAAAGTCAACTAATCTAAACCAACCCGACCAAACCTAACTAACTTGACCTAACTAAAGTAACCTAAATGATCTCACTGGCCTACCCTAACTAACTTGGTAATGGTAGGAGTGTTACAACTCACTCTCGCGTGGTGCTGTCATCAATTGACTGGGCGGGTAACAACTATTCATTAAATGCACGTAAAATCAAGACTTCTAAAACCCAATGGCCGTTTTTGTAATCACTTGTTAAATGAATACATCGAAGACAGTGGAATATGGACTGATTATATTACGACATGAATACTAAACAAAATATCGATCAACCATATTCTAAACAATACAGAATTGGCTTGTCCACGTATGTCTTAAGGATCCTTGTAATTAGTAAGAATGAACCTCCACAAACACCGTTGCTTTCTGGTAATGATGGTTCCCCATGGTGTCTAATATAAAATCATCTGGTCTTAAAATTTCAGAATGTTTACAGGGCAAGATTGAGTTGGTTTAATCTTTGGAGTACGATGCCAACCCCTGAGTACAGTGAATTAGCACATTGAGTAAACTATTAAAAAAAAACTCGAGTACGTTGATGTAACCTCTTGACAACAATAACAATTCTGTGAGTACGATAGACTAACTCCTTGGATACGATGACATAACCCATCGAGTACGTTGATTTATTCCCTTGAGAATTGAGTATGAAGATATATTACATTGAGTATGGTGATTTATTCCCTTGAGTACAATGATTTATTGCCTTGAGTACAATGATATAATACCTTGGGGGATTACTTCATCGTACTCAGAGGTTTAGGGGTTGTTAGTTAAACCCATATGTTATGTATAATCAAATTCCTATTCATACAGAGCTCGTTAACATGGACTACAACAGCTGCTCAGGAGTGGCTGTCACACACTATTGCATGATCTTAATGTCTTCATAGTTGACAAGGGTGATGAATTAACGTCATTTGGTCAAAGTAAACAGACGTAAAATTATTTTTAAAAACATGTTCTGTTTCGGCAACAATTTCCATATTTAGTGCATTTTCAAAGGATATTCTTAGTCATATAATATGTTATGTGAGGACTACATAGGACACTATACAGTCGTCAATAAACAAACACTGTTTATGTGTGTGTCGACAGCAAAATTGCACCAAGAAAATGAATCCCGGGCAAGTTATTCCCTCTTTGTGTTCATAATCTTCAATGTGGTCGAAATGGATTCACAGCCCCGCCCACCCACCCCAGCGCCATCTAGTAACCAAATGCGTAACTAATTCACGTTAAAATCAATATTTCACTCCATTAATAACAAATAACAGTCCTTCCTACATTTTATCAAGAACCACCACCACCCCCACACCCAAGTAGTCACAGTGTGGGCGCTACGAAGACACTGTATAATGTGCGACTGGTCTTCTTTACCCAGCAATGGTCGTCCTTAGCGCTAGGATCACAGCGGTAGCAGACCACCACCAGCATCACCACACACTGTAACCACCGGAACACACTTCACCTCATCTTGTTCGTGTCTCTGGTAAATTACTGAACGAGGTTACTTGCAATTGTGTGCTTAGCTCACCAGAAAGAGATTCTCTTTTGCAAATTCTCTCAAATGTTTTTATTTTATTTAATTTATTTCTAGTGATTCCAGTTTCACCAAGGTGCATTAGAATTAAGCACATTACTTTCTGGGGGTAATTTAATTTAAAGTTTTCTCAACTAAGGTGATGTTACAATAGTTTTTTCATAATGAATTTTGGAATTGATCAAGATACACTGACTGTTTTATCTGTTTATCTGTTTGTTTTTCACGATAGATACAATGTGTGTGTGTGTGTGTGTGTGTGTGTGTGTAATAATAATAATAATAATAATAATTAACGGTTTATTGAAAGAGCTTGGCAGCCAGAAGGCTGAAAATATACAGTTACATATTTGGGGAGTGGGTTACGAATTACAAATAATATACAAGTAACATAAGTGACACAAATAAGACATATAATAACTTAGATGGGGAAAAGCTCAAACTACAGTTCAATTCAACATAGTGACAGTGTTACAGTATTACAAGTTATTGATAATTTTTACAATGGTTGGGACTGGGCTGTTCTTATAGCGATCAGTTCGTGCACGTATGGGCTGGATGCGGTTGTGGTGTCGAACAGCAATTCTCGGACAAGGGACCTCGGGTGGTAGCAGGAGCCGGTGTCGGGAATGGTGTAGAAGCTTCTTACCAAATTTGCAGATGAGGTCGTGGTGATGGTCAGTGAGAGTCGAAAGGGTCAGTGTGTTGAGCGCTTCTTGATATGTGGAGTAGGAGGAGGAGAGAATAATCTTGCATGCCCTCTTTTGCACTTTTTCTAGGTGTTTACGTTGTGTGGCATTTAGGGAGGAAGACCAGGTGGGGGAGGCATAGGTGAGCTTGGGAAGTATGAATGTTGTGTAAACACTGAGGAGCTCGTGTACTTATGTCTGCTCTGGAGTTTACTTTGGCATGACATTGATTTTCAGACCCATCAACACACTATGCACATCATCTTAATACTCACACTCATACAAGTACGATGCTCACTGTGACCCCTGATATGACCCCCTCCAGTGTGACCCCTGATGTAACCTCTCCACTGTAACCCCTAATATGACCCCCTCCTTTGTGACCCCTGATATGACCCCCTCCAGTGTGACCCCTGATGTAACCTCTCCACTGTGACCCCTAATATGACCCCCTCCTTTGTGACTCTTGATATGAGCCCCTCCTCTGTAACCCCTAATATGACCCCCTCCTTTGTGACCCCTGATATGACCCCCTCCAGTGTGACCCCTGATGTAACCTCTCCTCCGTGACCCCTGATATGACCCCCACACACTCCCTCTTCCTCCACTCACAAGTTGTGGCTGGGAAATACCAGAGAGTTTATTTACTCTTCTTCCTAGAGAGTATTATTTGTTGTACTGCCATGGTAGTAATTATGATGATGCTAGTAACTATAATAATTATGGTAATAATTAGAATGTTTTAATAACGATAATAATCATGGTATTAATTAGGATGAACCATAACTATAATTATCATGGTAATAATTAGGATTATACTGATTATTATATTAATCATGATTGCGAGTGATGATACGAATAATCACATTAATAGTGGTAATAATTGTATGAACATTACTTCCTGGAATTTGAAGCAATTATTGTGAGTAGGTTCAAGTCAGTTTTATTATTTCCTAATTAATAAGTGAATTATTTGTACCTACAATACCTTATTAAGACTTATAGCGGGTATGTATGTATACACACACAATTTACTGAACTGTTAGGTAGGAGAAGCAACGAACTCCAACAACCTCACCTGATCCTACATTTCCGAACAAATTCCTTAAAAAATCAAAATTATAAGGATACAGGTAAATAAAAATAATTAAGACTGTAAAGGTGAAAGAGCGTCGTCGTGAATTTAATTTGGGCATCTTGGTTCAGTAGCCTTATGAGCTTGTGAGTTTTATAGAGGTCGTCTTTCAAGGCATTTTTCATAAAGTCACAAAAATACCAAGTAGCTATTTTCCCCGGAATTAAAAAAAAAATCTTTATTAATATTACGTGAAGTTACCTTACCTAGGCTACCTGGCTATATACATATTTACCTGCCAGTGAATCTTATCTACCCGTAGTTACTTTTTTAATAAACCAAAATTGACTAACGAAATTCTTTAAGGAAGGTATAATTTTTTTTTATCTATACTTATATAAAAAAATACTGTTAATTTAGTTATGTATGGTGAGTTTTCGTTTTTTCTTTTAATCATGAACATTTAGGATTTATTAACGTTGGAGTATTTTATCACCGGCTGACATTCCACACACACACACACACACACACACACACACACACACACACACACACATTTTTCCCTACATCATTATCAATTTTATGTTTACCCCAAAATTATTCTCTTGACCCAAACACTCTAGCTAAGTTTGTAAATAAGAACTGTCTAGGTATTCGAGGATGAGATGTGGTGACGAATTTGAATTTTGAATTTTGCCGCTTATAGCGGCTAGTTTATTGTGCACCCGATACTCATCCTGTGAGCGGTAGCTGCAAAGGATTACAGAGTATGTTTTACAAAGGGTCAGAATAATTAACCCCCGTGGTCAGGATACTATGGCACTGAATGTTACACAGTATTTCAAATACATTATTTATTTAGTTTTATACATTAAGGGTAACTTATTCACAACTGCGTGAGTACAGGAGTGTGAGGCAATGTCTGGACTCACACTTTGTTATTCACATTTGCATGAGAAGTATTCAAGCACATTGTGTGTTTGGTTCTATACATGTGACCTGATATAGCTACTAGGTGCAAACAAGTGGATACATTCTCAATATGTCGGCCTTCACTGTGTGTGACATTTCACACACAGTGTGCTTGGACGTGTCCCTAAAAGGTTCTATCTTCACACAGTCGAGGACGTAGTGTTCAAGTGTGTGGCCATATGTCTGGCCACACACTTTACATTTAGTCTTGTTCACATCTGCTTGGGGAACATACTGCCAGAGGCACTTAGTCTAGCGGTTACAACATCTTGTAATCTAGTGATCGTGTTACTTGCACCATATACATGTTTCACTTGATACATCTCATCATGGTAAACTATGAATCAACTAGTGCCTGTTTGCAGTTGTCTACTTGCATTAAATTCACCAATAAGTTCTTTCCTAATTACAGTTTTAAGGCTTCTTTTTGACAGACCCAAATTGTATTCAACAGTGTCTTTGTTAGACGCGAGTTTGGTGAGGGCATCAACTCTGTCATGTTCTTTGAGTCCAATGTGAGAGGGGATCCATAACAGTTTGATCTTGACACTCCAGTCAACAATGTACGCATATTTGTGTCTGGCTTCAGAGTCAAGCGCGTGACAACTTGATTTGAGGGTGTCAAGGGCAAGTAGTGAGGACAGACTGAGGACAGAGAGCCAGTGATGATGAGACTGTCAGTGACAGTGGTTTCAATAAATTTAATAACTGTGAGTATGGCAACTAATTCAGTTTGTAGAGTGGATGCACAGTTGTTAATTCTAACTCCTTTCTCAATTGTAATACCGTTGGGTTGAGTCAAAACAATACTGTAGCACTTCCAGCCCTCCCACAGGCGGTGTTAAAAGATCCATCAGTGTAGATGGTCTGTGTGATATTATCATCAATCTGTAGAGTGTGTATGTGTTCAAGAGCTCTCACTTTGGCAGTGTGTTGGAGATAAATACTTTGTATAATTATTTTTCTTCGGCGGATATGTCGGTATTGTGATATCGAAGGGACCGTCAGGGTGGAAAGAAGTGCTGTTGTGTCTCAACTTTGTACAGAAGGTCTACTCCAAACATCTTCATATGTGTAGCTGTAGTTTGGATCCATTTAGATTCACCAGTCCCATAGTTCATACATTCTAGCAATTTTAAGGAAACAATGTTATTAGGATCACCACGCAGAAGCTTCAGGGCTATCAAGAGGTTGACTTCAATTATTCTATCTTTGACACTGGGTATTAGGGTGTGTCAATTTAGGGGGTGAACTGGCTAAATTGAAAATCGAGTAATTTGGTAGCAATTTATTGTAGTCTTTAAGCATGCAAAACAATATTCTGGCATAAATTTTTTCTATAGTAAGTCCTACCTACATCAAATGGATTTTTAAATGTACATATTTGTGAATTTATAACATAACCAGCGTTTGCACACATGTTACTGTTTCAAGTTTCAAATTATTATATTTTATTATCCGTAGTCTATTTGAAAGTAACCAATGCCTTCATACTCTCTTTGCTTTGGTTTCTTGTCATCAGTAGTCTGCTTGCTATTTGTGCTTTGATGTAACCTTTGAGTGTGGGAAGGCCACTTCGGCACCTGCATTGGCGTCTCTTTAAGGTTTCTCAATTCTTGGCTAGTTAGACTTGTTGTCAATGGTGGCTCTAAGACTTCCAAACTCAAGTCAACCAATTCTGACAATTTGGTGGCATTGACGTTTATTGGGGGAACTTTTCTTGAATGAAACGAACAGTCTCCCAACTGGTCGTCATCTATTAGCGTTCCTCTAATCTTTAGAATGACTTCTACAGCCTCGGTTCGGAGATTGGTACATTGACTGCAAAGCATTGCTTGCAAAACTGCTTCTGATCGAGCATACCAAGCGGACCTTCTTGCCACAGGTAACACGATGTCCCTCACTACCTTCCTCTGTGTTCTTACTAGCTGCAATTGAAACAAAAGGTGATTGGGCCCATCCACCCAGATAGGATTAAGTTTCACACTAAACCACTGGGGAAGATAAACTCCAATAATAAATTCAACAATTAACCTCAAATTCTTCAGCACTTTGCCCTTCAATTCGTGTTTGGAAATCCAAATCCTGCAGAAACGAAGAGCTGTAGTTAACCAACGGCTGTGACTGACAGGTCCAATCTCCAAGAGAGCCAATGACTGAGGCACTTCTCCTGATCTTATTGCTTGGGCAATACGATAAGCATAGGATTGATCTGTGCTGAGATCTTTGATGACTCCTTCAGACAACGCCGGAAGGGGAGGGCCAACTTCGACCTTTGGAAAGGTTGTATTTATTTCTAGTTGTGTTGCTTCATCCAGCATGATGCCAAGGGGACCTGACCACTTGTTGTTGCTCTTTGTAGGACCATCAAGTTCCTGGATGAGATGACGAAGAGGTAGCTCGCCTGTATGTAAATCACATACAATCCAAACAAGTCTTCTTCCTAGTTTTTTCTCTAAATACGTCATTACACCCCCCTGCCATCCGGTGTTCACTGCAGTTGAATCTCCACCAACAGCCTGCAGTGAACTGCCAAGTCCTCTCTCCTGAACCCAACATAAAATATGATCAGCAATGACCTCTGCATGTTTCTTCCCTTCTACTTCAGTTTCGGGAGCAAAGTGAAACAAAAACCGACCACCAGGCTCAGAACAGACAGAGTAGTGTTCTTCCTTGATGAGACCTGGAAACTTTCTGTTCACTCCCTCTACTTCTAGCAAAACTTTCGTGTCATCTATTCTTCCATCAAACAAAAGACAGGAGAGCCCTCCCTCGCTTAAATCTTTTTCATGCTGATCAGATATTTCCTTCATTATTTTTTCTTGTGCTCTTCTAATTTTATTATGATCTATCACCAAAGATACATCCTCTCGGCTGATGAGGACAACCACAATCAATGTGGGAATTATTTTCTCTCTTACCTGAGTGAGAACAGTTGGATTCAGAACATAATTGTATGGAGCACTTGCAGGTCAAAATGTCAAACAGAGTATCAAGTGTGTGTGCAGAAATTCATTTTTCCTGGCCAAGTTTCCTTTACCAAGTGATGTTTCAACTGCTTTGTGCCATAATTTCGTTAGTTTTAGCTCAATAGTTCGACACTGATTAATCACAGGTGGTTTGAATAGTGCATTAGCTTTTGTCCATTGATGCAGAAGAGGGACTATCATGTCATTTATGAGTTCTTTATCTGTATAGTTCCTTCTGTCCTTTGCATTTTTTTCTCGAAGGAGTAACCCTAATCTTAGCATGTCTCTCACTGTTGGAAGTTCTGATACAGGAAGCTCCTTCCCTTTACCAACTAGCAGGCTCAAGTGGGTTGACAACTGACTTCTTGTCTTCAATTTTGACATCTTCACACTATCTGACAAATAGAAAAATATTTCAATGTTTCATAATTCAATTGTTGTTTCAAAAAATATCAATTTGTTTATCAAAAATGCTGTAACAGAAATAACATAATAATTTCTTAGAACATAATGTTTTATACAATGATATAAGTAACTGCGACAATCAATATGCCCTACTTACAATAATTAAAATGTAGAATTCGTCTGGTAGAGTAGGTGCAAGTGCAATGAGAGCAAACCACCGTCTATGATATCTAGAAGGAGAGTGAGCCGGGCGCCTTATCCTCACGCTTGGTACAAGTCAAAACAAGAATTAAACTGTCCCACACGGAGAGCCTGTTCATGTTCATGTTCTGACATGCATATTGTACACAAGCTATAGAACCATAAAATACTCCATAATCCATATGCTTACATGAGATTAGTTAATATCAAGTGAATAATTCTAATCAAGTCTCATTAATTTGTTGAAATACTGATATTTGAAACTTTAAGGTATAATTGATGTAGGTGAGGGTTATTTCAATTCATTTTTGTTTGCTAATCTCAAGTTTAGACATAAAGAGGCACAATATTTTGACTACCAAATTTGATTTTTAACATGTTGACAAAATTGACACACCCTACTGGGTATACCTAGTTCTTTCCTCATATTAAGTACTTTAGTGCTCATGGGATAGCCTAGGATAATTCGGAGTACTTTATTTTGTATTTTCTCGAGCTTGTCAACGCCTTCCCTGTCACGAAGGACCAGAGCTGGTGTATGGTAATCTCTCAGAGATTTTATATAACCTAGGTATATTGTTGTAACAATTCTAATATTAGCACCATAATATGGGCTGTATCCCGCTACACTTCTAAGAGGTTTCAGTCTGTTAGTACATTGGCGGGTTAGTTGTTGTATGGCAGGTAAGGTACAAGGGACGGAGACACCAAGATATTTAAAAGAAGAAACATAGTCAATAGTGTTGTTACCTATCTTGAACTTGGCGGAGCCGCGTTTGCGGTTACCAGCTCGTTTGTTGAACACCTCAGTTTTCTCAGTGAAGATAATAAGACCGAGGTTCTCACAGGCTGCATGTACATGGTTCAGGGTGGCTTGCATTTCACGATGAGTTTTAGTATGTATAAGAATATCATCAGCATAGCTGATTGTGATATTGCTGGGGTTGTCTGGTATTAAATTTAATAATGCATTCAGAAGAACATTGAACAAGGTGGGGCTAAGTACTCCACCTTGAAGGGTACCAAGTTGCATATCTTTAACTTTACTTGTGTAACCCTGAAACAGTGCAGCAGCCCTTCTGTTGGTTAGGTAACCACTTAACCAGTGTAACAGACGACCTCCTATATCCATTTTGGCTAGTTCGTACAATATCAGTTGTCTATTGGCAATATCAAATGTAGCTTGTAGGTCAAGAAATGTAGCGTATCTGTGTCTTTCATCACCATGCACAGTTAGGAATGTGGTGATGCAATTATGTACACCTTTACCATGAGTGAAGCCATTTGTGTTAGGATACATGTGTTCTCTGATTCTGTATAAGAGTCTGCCAAGAACCATCCTCTCAAAGGTTTTGCACAGGCAGCTGGTTAGTGATATGGGACAAAAAGCATCTGTCCAGGTTTCGGTATTGGTACAACAATACTGCTGGTCCATGATGTGGGTAGTTGGCCTTCATATTGTACAATGCTAATATTGGATTACCCGGCACACGCCTTAGTAGTCTAACGATATTGTAGGTGACTCCGTCTTCTCCAGGGGACGGCTGTGTGTGTAGGTGGTGGCAGGCCTTAGCAGCGTCACCTCTCATTATTAAGGTGAACAGTGGCAGTCTCTCTCATGCTGCTGGCTATTAATGTAGATTATTGTAGCACTTATTGTAGGTCCTCAATATCTATCTATCTATCTGTCTGTCTGTCTGTCGGTCTATATGTCTGTCTCTGTCTGTCTGTTGGTATGTCTATCTATCTATCTATCTATCTATTTATCTGTCAGTCTATCTGTCTGTCTGTCTGTCAGTTGGTATGTCTATCTATCTATCTATCTATCCTCATTACTTATACGGCCATATCCTAACGTTTATAAGTAATTAAGATCCCCCGCGAAGAACTACAGTCGAGGATCATCGTTATTAGATCTATTCAGTGAAGATATGTGAACTGGTGGAGGTTATACGACGTAGGAGTAACTCAATCTGAGGGAGGGCGTTCCACACAGTGTTAGTCCGGGATGTCAACAAAAAAAAGGTTTAGTCCCTCGCAGATGTCTTCTTAGGCCTATGGTGTGTGTGTGTGTGTGTGTGTGTGTGTGTGTGTGGTCTTATACAACATGATTTTATAGTGCTAATTTTGATCATTGTTTCTTCAGTTAATACAGGTATCAATTTGTGTTGTATATTGCTTCACAGATATATAAAGGGTATATTCCGTTCTTCATATTACTGATGGCTCAAAGGCGCTACCAATGATTTATATGTTATTATTGTAATATTTCCTTTACATTAAATCACCCGAAGATTCGCTCCCACCTTATTCTACCTGAAGATTAACCACTCTAACGCTATCTGGTGGTTATGTTAGGTTAGGTTAGGTTAGATTAACTTTGTGTGAAATAAGCTGGGGTGACTAATTTTCAGGCGGTTCTTTCTTTTTCTCTGTGTTTCGTGGTTTGTGGCGTCAATAAGGCATATGTTGTAAACCAAAATGTCGTTGAACAAAGCTGATTTTTTTTCAGGTATTATTGTAGACAACACCTGGCGCAGTGATCTTGATGACCGTAGCTTTAGTTTAACAAATTTATTGACAAAGCTTGGAGTACAGTTTTCCTATTCTGAGTAATTCAGTCAGGTCTTGACAATGAGGGTGGTATCATTTCTCATTGCCATGCAGGACAGTGGTTCATACACAAAGGAATCGATCACATTCATTAACAGTACATATAGGTCAGATTCACGTGGGTTGATGTCGCTGTTCACTGCCATACAGGGCAAAGGTTCGTACACAAAGAAATACATCATATTCATTAGCAGTATACTGTATATATGTCAGAGTCATGTGGGTGATGTCACTGTTCACTGCCTCTGTTCCGGTATGGGTACAGCGTTACTAACTTGCCAAATGTGTCTGTATCCTGGCCTAATTCTGGCCACAACTATATCACATTGTTTGGTTCTGTCCTTATGCTGGCCATACCGGTACCTCGTGTCACAAAATTTGTCATATTTACTAATGCTACAGCTGCCAGGTCTCTCTGCATTTCTCAGTTATTCTAGATCAGAGTTCATGATTCTGACTTGAATGTTTTTAAGTACAGCATTTGACAGGCCAAGGTCACGGTCAACATTTTCTTTCTTACATGCCTCATTTGCGAGTCTATCAGCACAGTCATGATACCTAATTCCAACATGGGGGGGAATCCACACAAATTTGATACGAGAGTTGTTCTCATTGGCAGTTATCATATTTCTTTTGATATCACATACAACTTTCGACATAGAGCCTGACGGGTTGTTCATTGATTTCAAAGCTCTTTGAGAGTCACAGACCGTAGCGACTTATGTAGCTAACTCATGACACGAGAGAGAGAGAGAGAGAGAGAGAGAGAGAGAGAGAGAGAGGTAGTAAGTAATGTTACCCTTTTTTCCTGTCTTAATTACAGTGATAAACACCTCTATATAGTTTTTTCCTCTGAGAGTAAATTATTGCGTCATTGTGTGGTAATAATAACATGAATCCTCCTGAATATATTCCTCATTCTGAATTTAATGCTGATATTAAGAGCAATAGAGGAAACTAGTGAACAATTGCCAACGACGAGCGACAAAGCGAAAAAAAATATAATAAACTATAACTTAGAAAATTAAGGGAATTAGAGAGAGAGAGAGTGGAGACGTTCGCAACCTGCAATTGGTATAGAGGACTGGGCGCCTCGAGGAAGTCACAAGCCATATTAAAGAGTGTTACCTATACCTTGAGGGTCGTAAAGGTGAAACTGGACGAGAAGCTTGACAAAAATTACGGTTTCTTTACGTTTAGAGGATTACCTGAAGATTACTCCCCCAGCATATTTCACCTAACATTCGCTACCATAACCTAACCTAACCTAACTTAACCTAACCTAACCTAACCTAACCTAACCTAACCTATCCTAACCTAACCTAGCCTTATCTGTAGATTTCTATGGCTTTTGTATGGCATTATATGTTCATACAACAGTTATCATGCAGCAAGGACACACACATTTATACAGCAGACAGTCATCATGCAGCAGGTCACAGTTATACAGCAGAGATAGTCATTATATAGCAGGGACAGAGTTATACAGCAGAGACAGTCATCTTGCAGCAGGGATGCAGTTATACATCAGAGACATCGTGCAGCAGGGATACAGATATACAACAGAGACATCGTGCAGCAGGGACACAGTTATACAGCAGAGATAATCATCATGCAACAGGAACACAGTTATACAGCAGAGACATCGTGCAGCAGGGACACAGTTATACAGCAGAGACATCATGCAGCAGGGACACAGTTATACAGCAGAAACAGTCATCAAGCAGCAGAACACAGCTATATATTATAGCACCCTCGGCACTTCAGTCATAGCTCGACGGGTTGCTGTTAATTTACAATATTTGAAACTGGACTGAAATTGTTACTGCAAAAAATTGACCCAAAGCCGAACAATTATGTAACAAATAAATTTCAGAGCAATTTTTTTGTTATTGCTACTTTTATTGGCACAGTTAGATGAATGATAAACTTGTAGCTAAATAAATATGAACACAGTATGTTCATTGTGACACACTATGTGTCTGTCTGTGTGTGTGTGTGTGTACTCTTCCTCATTAAGTGTGCTGCACACAACCTCACTATCACCAATACCTTGTTTAAGAAGGCCGACAAGTTCAAGGATTCGTGTCAACACCCACGATCCAAACACTGGCATCTTATTGACTACATCATTGTCAGAAAAAGAGATCGCCGAAATGTCCTCATCACCCCAGCCATGCGTGGCTCAGACCACTGCGACACTGATGATTGGCTCGTCAGACCCAAACTCTCACTTCACGTCGCCCCAAAACGGCAAAGGCAGCAAGCCTCCAAAGGAGGTGTTAACACTAAGTAAGCGTCTGGGGGATCCAGCGGTAGCACATGTTTTCAAAGTGTATGTATATTATGTATGTTGCATGTATACCATGTATGTACTCTATATATGCACATTATTTCTCTAGTCAGTAGCGTGTGGCAATGCCCCTGTTTCATGTCACCACACGCTTAGATAAATGTGCCTGGCGACATCTAGAAGCTGCTAGTATACCACTTACCACATGTCGCCTGAGAGGTCAGAGTGAGGTCAGTTGACTCCTATAGGAGTGTAAAGACTACCCGCGCTTGTGAGGGCACCTTGTATATTTCCGTCAATAAGAACCTACAGAACTCTACAGGTGTTTATGTTCGCCCCTGTAGCTAGAACCAAGTACCCTGAACATCTCCATGGCGCAGTGAGTATCAAGTGATCGATTAAGTGGAAATAAGTGCGTTCATGTAAAATCAAGGCCGGTAGACCTCCTCCATCAACTCCGTCATCCGTCGCCATTGTCTCCCACAAAAATTCGTTTGAATTACCAACGAGTTTTGAGCAGTGTGCAGTGACCGCAATTTCCTGTGAAGTGTCTTTAAGTGCCCCTCGTGTGTGTGTAGTGTTAAAGTGTGTGTCCTTGTCTTAAAGGATTCCCTAAGGTGGAAGGCTGATATTGGGCATTTGTGAGGAGTGGTGCGTCAGCGCGTCTTCCCCAGGCTGCCTCAAGGGAAACTCACCCCCCACTGCTCACCCCCCCCACCGCCTCCCTCCACGCTACCCCAGCCTACACACACCAACTCACGCACGGACACACCGACTGCAGTCATTTCTTCATATATATTTTATATATATATATATATATATATATATATATATATATATATATATATATATATATATATATATATATATATATGCTGATAACCACCAGGAAAGAAGAAAACACGAAGTTCCCAAGCGCTTTCGTGTAATTCACATCTTCAGGGGTGAGTACAGACTAGATAGAGTAATGCAGAACAAGATGAATATATACAGAGGAGGGTGAGATCAGGTCCACAATGGTCAGGTAATGACCCTACTAATCTTTAAATGGCACACAACGGTTGGTGGTTGGGTCAGATGGGACAGTGACCCGCCCTCTCACCTGATCACAAATCTTCTTAATTACAAAGTTGTCCAGCTTGTACATGCCGTTACTCAAATTCATGTTGAATGCTTCGGTATGTTTAATAAGACTAGATTCTATGATGTTCCTACTATCAATTGAATTACATGGTAATATTGAGGAGGCATTCAACATGAATTTGAGTAACGGCATGTACAAGCTGGACAACTTTGTAATTAAGAAGATTTGTGATCAGGTGAGAGGGCGGGTCACTGTCCCATCTGACCCAACCACCAACCGTTGTGTGCCATTTAAAGATTAGTAGGGTCATTACCTGACCATTGTGGACCTGATCTCACCCTCCTCTGTATATATTCATCTTGTTCTGCATTACTCTATCTAGTCTGTACTCACCCCTGAAGATGTGAATTACACGAAAGCGCTTGGGAACTTCGTGTTTTCTTCTTTCCTGGTGGTTATCAGCATATACCTAGATCACGCGCACCTACAGTGATTTACTTGCATATATATATATGTATATATATATATATATATATATATATATATATATATATATATATATATATATATATATATATATATATATAAGTTACTTATCTATGTATTCAATTAATTTTGTTGTCTCAGATCTGGTTGATACGACGGGCTGACCGGTCAACACTGATTTGAGATACAATATACAGATAAAATAATTATGCCCCGGGCCTCACGCAGGGGTGTCCCTAGCGCCCGGATGAATCAGACGGATGACAGCTCTACAGAGATGGATGACCAGTCAGAGCGCGAAGCCCCACCCTCTCCCAACACATCTCCCAGCCACACCCCTCGGCCCTCAGCCTCGTCCTCAGAGATAATTGCTCTGATGAAGCTTATGAGGAAGGAAATGCGTCACGACGAAGCGAAAAGACATGCTGAGGACCACTAAAGGAGATTGGAAGATAACGAACGGTTTGCAGCTTTGATATCTAGCCTCACTGCTAATCAAGCCCTTGGCCCTTCCACTACTCAAGTACCGACTGGCTCAGATACCTCGTCAACGCCCTCTACCAAAGTGGTTGTCCAACCCCCACCCATCTTGAAGCCTGATGAGACTTTCCAGACTTTTCGTGAGTGGCGGCGACGGTGGACTGATTATGCTAGAATGGTGGATCTCCAGAGCTTGCCACAGACTAAACAACTCATTCAGCTACGTATGTGCCTGTCTTTGGGAATGCAGCATGTATTGGAACATACGTTGCAAGTGCCCCTGACGTCTTTGTTGTCTGTAGAGGAGGTACTGGATGTTCTAGAACGACTCATCAAAGGTCAGCAGAATGAAGCTCTCCGCAGGAGGGAAGTGTTTAGCTGTAGACAGATGGAGGGCGAGACTTTTGATGATTTCTACGTACGACTCAAGAGAGCCTCGGAAGAGATAGACATATGTCCCGGTAATCACCAGCAGTGCGAGGAGACCCAGTTGAAGCAGGTGATCCTGATGGGTGTTAAGGACGAGGAGCTTGTCAAGCGCCTCACCTCCTTCGACTCTTCCTCTCCTCTTAAGGATGTGTTGACAGTATGTCGCTCCTACGAGGCTGCCAGGTGTGCTACCTCTGCCATCCGAGCTCCCCCTACAGCCGTACGGGCTATGTCCCAATACAAGAAAGACAAGAAGTCTGCCCCAACGCCGACGCCCACCACGCCCGGCTCCCTTTGCAACAGCTGTGGTAGGCAGCACGGAACACAGGTGTGTCCAGCTGCCGAGTCTACCTGCGACAGTTGTGACTGCAAAGGCCACTGGTCACTTACAGTACGGTGCCCAGCCAAACACGTCCAGTGCAATGTGTGTGGCCGTCTGGGCCACTACGACAAGTGTTGCCCGACCAAAAAACCCAAGGGACAGCGAAAGCAGCAGCGCCCTTCCACCAGTGAGGGCCGCCCACAGTCGCCAAATCAGAGGCACGACGACCCTGGACAAGGCCCGACCCATATTAGGAGGGTGTACTCCTCGTGTCCCAGGACCAAAGTTCCCCAGCACGTCAGCGTCATCGTGACCTACGGCAGTGTGTCATCCTATCTCGAGATGCTGCCCGACACCGGCGCTGAGGCTACGGTCAAAGGTCCCCAGCATTTGCAATGCTTGGGGCTCTCTCCAAGTGATCTAGGACCGCCTCCCAATGACCTCCGCGTCACGGCAGATGGTTCACAGATGGCCCCAGCCCTAGGTTCACTCTATGCACATGTCACCTTTGGCAACAGGTCGTGTCAAGCCTGGATTGACGTTCATAATGGTGTCCCGACTTCTTTGCTGTCCTACAGACATTGCCAAGAGTTGGCCATCATCTCCCAGGACTTCCCAACACCGATTCTCGAGGTAAAATACGCCAACAGGGTGCAAGAAGGGAGCAGCAACTACCCTGCTGTCGCCCTACCCCTACCTCTGGCCAGTGACACCTCTCCTTCGGGAGTTGTCCCTGCTGCTTCATGTCCCCACGCCTTGGCTCGCCTCCACGACAGTCACCGTGGAGCCGAGGCCACCAAACGGCGTGCAAGACAGACTGTGTTCCGGCCTGGCATCGACCCCGACATCTCCAATGCTGTCCAGGCGTGTAAGCCCCGCCAATTACCACAACCCAGCCAGCAGCAGGAACCCTTCATGAGCGACGACAACCCCACCAGCCCCTTTGAGTCTGTGTCGGCCTACTTTTTCTATGTGTCAGGAGAGTCCTTCCTGGTTATCGTCGACCGTCTCTCGGGTTGGCAGGTTGTCATCAAGTGCGGTAATGATACGACATCTGCCGCCACCATCAGCAAGTTCCGCCACTACTTCCGTTACGTGGGCGTTCCTGTACGCCTGCGAACCAATGGAGGGCCCCAGTTCACAAGCCGGGACTTTGCTGCATTCCTCGACCGATGGGGAGTCCGGCATGTGTTGTCATCGCCTCATTACCCGCAGTCTAATGGTCAAGCTGAGGCTGCTGTCAAATCCCTGAAGCACCTCATCCTCAAAGTGGCCCCTTCTGGGAATATTGACTGCGAGGCCTTCGACCAGGGTCTCCTTGAGCTCCGCAACACACCCAATTACACCGGACGCTCCCCTGCCCAGGTCTTGTATGGACGCCCCCTCCGTTCTTGTGTCCCTGCTCACCCTCAATCCTTCTCCAAGACAGAGGATTTTGATCGCCGAGCCGCCGAACGTATTCAAGACGTCGTCGCCTGCCACAACGACCACGTCCGTCCTCTCCCCAGGTTGAGTGTCGGCACCCAAGTCCGTGTCCAGGACCCGACCTCCCTACGTTGGGACAAAGTGGGCGTAGTCATGGGTCTCGGCAGGTCACGGGACTACCAGGTGCGGTTACCCAGCGGTCGGGTGTGGTGGAGGAACCGCCGTTTCCTCCGCCCCGTAACGCATCCCGCTGAACCCCGTCACCGGTGCTGAGTCCCATATCCCCCCCCCCCCCCCCAGTGATTAAGCCCCTCGACGCTCAGAACGGATCCACAGGAAAAGGTCCGCTCAAGACTTTGCTATGAGCGTATAGGGGAGGGGGGGGAGGTGTATGTATATTATGTATGTTGTATGTATACCATGTATGTACTCTATATATACACATTATTTTTCTAGTCAGTAGCGTGTGGCAATACCCCTGTTTCATGTCACCACACGCTTAGATAAATGTGCCTGGCGACATCTGGAAGCTGCTAGTATACCACTTACCACATGTCGCCTGAGAGGTCAGAGTGAGGTCAGTTGACTCCTATAGGAGTGTAAGGACTACAGCGCTTGTAAGCGCACCTTGTATATTTCCGTCAATAAGAACCTACAGAACTCTACAGGTGTTTATGTTCGCCCCTGTAGTTAGAACCACGTACCCCGAACATCTCCACAAAGAGAAACTCGAACATGGGCTGATAAACAGCCTGACAACGAACCACCTAAATCCCAGTGCCGAATGGGATATTCTCGACACTGTCATGACAAACACCTGCAGAGAGACCTCCGGCCAGATCGAAAGAATACACCAGGACTGTTTGATGAAATTAATCCGGCAATCAATGTACTCGTCGATGATAAGCGTGCTGCTTTAACTGACTGGCAGAACAACCCTCAGTCTCGGTCCAAAGCGGGAACTTCTTAATTTAAAGAACAGCTAGTTTAAAAATATAGGGCGTGAAGCACAAAAACTTGCAGATCATCACAAGATGCACGAATCTTTAAATTCCACTAAAACATTTTATTGGGCAATCACTCATGGTGCAGTCCCCCCCTTCTGCTCATCCAATGGTAACTCCCAAATTAAAGACGATGAAGGCCTCCTTCAGCGCTGGAAAGAGCACTACCTTTCATTGTTCAACAGATACACCGATGTGGATGTCCTGACTACCAAGCGGGTCCCTTAGCATCCAAAGCTGACTCAACTCAGCTATCCTCCACCCCTAGATGAGGTAGCTACTAGTATCAAACAGATGAAAAGTAACAAAGCCTCAGGGCCTGATGGAATCACAGCCGGTGTATAAAGCAGGAGGACCTTTGATTACATACCGTCTCCACTCTCTCCTGGAGAAAATATGGAAAAAGGAGGAAATCCCCCAAGCTCATAAAGATGCCTCCAACGTCAATATTTATAAGAAAAGGGGAAACCGGTCAGACTGTGGCAACTACCTCGGGATCTTGCTGCTGTCCGTAGCTGGCAAGACTATCACCCGAGTCCTCCTCAACAGACTTCATCCTGAGGCGGAAACTTCGACCCTGAATCTCAATGTGGCTTTAGAAAATCACATGGCACCACTGACATGGTCTTTGCTGCCCACCAGATACAGGAAAAGTGCAGAGAACAGCGTCGTGACCTGTACATGCCCTTCATCGACCTAACCAAGGCCTTCGACTTGGTCAACAGTGAAGCCCTCAGCTGTATTGGATGCCCACCAAATTTCATCTCCATTGTGAAGCAACTCCACGAGGGCATGAACGCCAGTGTCCTGCACAATGGCACCCAGTCTGAGTTCTTCCCCACCCAAACGAAGGTAAAACAAGGATGTGTACTGGCACCAACTCTCTTTTCCATTTTCTTGGCTGCCTTCCTTACTCGTGCCTGTGCCAATTTAGCCGGCGGGGTGAACATCGACTACCGGATGAAGAGTGTTTTCAACATAAGACGACTCCAGGCAGGAACAAAGGTATCGGCAGCTTCCATTACTGTGCTTCAGTATGCAGACGACCTCACCTTTGTCGCTCACACTGAACACCTATGCAGATGTGTATGCACACTTCAACTTGAGGTGAATGTACGTAAGACTCAGATTCTCTTTCAGCCTGTCTCTGGTTCAGCTACACCTCCACCATTCATTCAGCTCAACGGTACTACCCTCTCTAATGTTACCCACTTTCGGTATCTCTGCTCCCACCTATCCACCAGTGTGGACATCGATGAAGAGATTCAGCATCAGATCAGATGTGCATCTCAAGTCTTTGGCAGACTCCATACCCGTGTCTTCAGCTGTAGGAAGCTTAAATTATCTACAAAGTTACAATTATATCCAGCAGTGATCCTCCCCACCCTGCTATATGGTAGCGAGACATGGATCACATACAGGAGACACCTCAAGGCAATTGAAAATTTTCACCAACATAGTCTACGTTCCATCCTCCGAGTTCGTTGGGAAGACAAGAGAACAAATGCCAGTATTCTGGCTGACACCAACTGTAGTAGCATCAAGACTACCAATATCCATGAACAACTATGTTGGACTGGCCATGTTACCGGCATGGACGACAGTAGACTGCCAAAGCAGCTACTTTACAGTCACCTAACGAAAATTAAACCTAACGCTGGCGGACAACTGAAAAGGTATGAGGATAGTCTTAAGATAAACCTGAAAAAGTGCCAAATCCACCCCCTCACCTTGGAGACGATTACACCACACCGTAACGCTTGAAGGAGCACCACACAAGAAGGTGTCAATACTTTCGAGTTAGCCCGACTGCATAATGAGGTAGACAAGCAACATCCTCGGAAAGGCGCTGCCGCCGCCCCTCCGGGACTGATGTAGCACTCCACAAGTGCAACATCTGTGGACGGCACTGCCAGTCCCGTATCGGCCTCTTTAGTCACCTCAGAACTCACCAACAAAGTTGACATCCTTAATAATTCATATCATTTTATCTTAGCTGTATGATCGTTATACTCGAATCCGAGTGACAGTGAAGAACCAGTAATAGTAGTAGTGTGTGTGAGGAACTGTGATGTAATGGTCAGCATGCTCGCCTCGCAAGGGAGTAGACCCGGGTTCGACCCCGGGTAGGGTGAAACTACGGTCAAGTTTCTTTACGCCATTTGCCCCTGTTTATCCAGCAGTAATTGGGAACTTGGATGTTAATCGATCTGCGGATCGTGTTCCAAGATAATGGTTAGCCAGTGCAGTTGGCAAGTTGTCCGATCTTCTCTGATTATTAACTTATTTCCTTGACACTGGGTCATACAATTTGTTAACTCAGGGTGTGGTTGTTGTGTTGGCGAAAGCTTCTACACCTTAAACAAGTTCACCCCACGGTGGCTCTAGGGCCGGCAGCCCCGGAACATGAGGGGCAACCATGATTAATGTGTGTGTGTGTGTGTGTGTGTGTTTGAATACTGTACTTAAATAGAGATACTGTAACTAAAATTATAAACAACCGTTTTCAAAAACAATCCTAGTAATAATTATCCAATTACATATATGCTGCTGCTGCTATTAATACGAATACAAATACAGTAATAATAATAATAATATAAAACAGATTAAGGGGGATACTTACCCGGAAGAAAAGCTAAGATTTAAGAAAATGTTATTGACACTTGAAGGTCTTGATCATCATGGATGGAAGACGCAAGAGAGAGATGACAACATTGGCTAGTGTGGCAAAAGACAGCATGAAGAAGAAGAAGAAAAAGAAGAATCTGAATCTGAAAGAGAAACAGAGGATAAATTACGCTGACAAAAGAGAGATGAAAGAAGCAGTACTGAAGAAGGATAGAGGAAGGATCTTACTTAACAACTACAACGAAATGCAAAAAGACGTAATTAAATCACATGATTAGAATAAAGATGGTGGTGTTGTGATTGGTAATGTAGGGTCAATAGGTCAGATGTTCCCGGTAATAGTCCTGACCTCATAATGACCTAAGTAAGGAAAAATATTTAACGAAGGATGTAAATGTGTGGTACATATAAAAAAAATAACATTATTAACTCAATCACGATGGATAGAACAAGCACGGGTAGAACTGATGAACACCACGGACTAGCTTAGAGACACAACACCGAACAATAACACTTATTTAAAAAACACTGCTTGGAGATTGTTGACCACTGCTAGAACTCCATATTGACCAGTACAGTTTTTAGTATATGTGTGCCGAATTACTGACAAATTTTACAATTTTTATCACAAAAATAGCATGCATGGATTTTATTAAACATGTCCATAAGAGCTATTTTTCAGAGACTTATACGATGTTTTTTAACGAAACAAGTAGTTCCTAGATGTACTGATGCACCCCAAAAGAGTGGTGGTTCTCCGAACTCCTGGATCGATGGAAAATATACGGGTAGTTGTAATTGCTCTATAGACACTCTTGAAAAAATTCTATTGTTATAGGCCTAGTTAATGCTTGTAACACGTTTACTATGACCTGTGTGTCAAGGGAAAATCCCATAGAAAAAAATTAACAACGGGGTTCTGAGAATATCTGGGCCGAGGTGTAAGCAAACCCAGACCATCCTTACAGCCACTCGAGCGAGACCCACTGTTAAATAAGCGATAATCTTCCACCTTCGTGATTAAGAGAAGTATGTTTCATTTGTCTTACACAAATAAAAAAACCCGGTGCTTCCATCCTTCATAATCAAATCAAGTGAGGGCGAGAACTGACGGGAGAGTTGCACCATCACACCGCAGCTCTGTCAGACAACTAGTATCATCAGGGCATCGAAACGCGGAATTTACACGACTATGTACACAGTTCCAGGCTCATAATTCCCAATAACGGCACTCATTGGCACGGGAGTGTAGCGAGAATAAAGAATGTATTTGTTTAAGTCCCCCCATCAAAGACAATGTTCCAATACTTTGGCCCAATACTGCGAGGGTAGGCATAACGGCTTCATAAACCCCGTGGTTTCCCGGCCTCTCATAGCCAACGTGTAATTACCTAACAAGGTTTGGAAATCTATATAATTAACATCTGCGATAAATATATAGAAAAAATGTCTTTTACATGCGTAAATTCTGTTTACAGACGGATTAATAGTCGTCAAGACTATCAGAGCCCGATTGGCTGACGAGGTAAATATAGCGCCACGCTGTAAAAGAGTCCTCGCCTCTGACTGGCTTAGGCGGGAAACGGCTCTACATTTGAGCTGGAAACTTTCATTTGATTGGCTGGCGAGGCAGATGCTGTTACACCGGAGGAGAAGAATCTCTCATGATTGGTCCACTGGGGAAGGCGTCATTACCGGACAGGCGGGCACCCGGCTCTGATTGGTCAGTGGGGGGAGACAGTTGTACTTGCTAATGTATTCTTCCCGACGGAGCGACGCGGGAGGCTCGGCGCCCATCACCTGAATGACATAACTTTGGGCGTCCCGGGAGGCAGCAGCAGCGGTAACAGCAGTAGCAACGGCAACAGCAGCAACAGCAGCAGCAGCTTTAACAACAACGACAAAAACAGCAGTGATAGCAACAGCTGTTTTTGGAGGAAGAGATTACAGCAGAAAAAACAATAATGACAGTGGATAGCAGCAGAAGTAACAGTGTCAACAGTAACCTTATGAATAATTCTTGGCAACAGCAACAACAAGAATGGCGTGGACAGTGACAAGGGGACTAGCGACTACATCACCACCACCACCACCAACAACAACAACAGTAGCAGTTAACAGCAACGGCAACAACATCTGTTTCAGAGACCTTAGCAACAACAAGTACAACAACAGAAACCAACAGAAATAACACCCTTCTTGGACACTGTTTTCCTGGCAGAGCCCAAGGAACAGTCTCGGAAAGAACAATTTATAACAACAACAACAGATGCAGCACTAAGGGAATAGGAAATAATTCTGAGCACAACAGAACCACTCACAGCATCAGTAAAAGAGACGCCGAGACAGCAGCAAAATAGATTATAAACGCAGCTATTGAAACAGTAGGTAATTACACAGCAGAAAATAACACATTAACAGCAGCTAATGTTACAGCAAGAGAAGCCTTCGTAACAGCAGCCAATAACACAACAAAATAGAATATATTAACAGCAGGGAAAGGAACAGCACGAGAGACTTCAACAACAGCTAATTAACAAAGCGAAAAAGACCCTTGCAGTAACAGATAATGACAACACAAGAAACCGTAACAGTAGCGAATGGAACAGGAAAATAAACCAAAACAGCAGCTGTAACAGCAGCCAATAACACAGCAAAATAGAAAGCAACAGCAGCTAATGGTACGGTAAGAGAGAAAGAGAAAAGACCTTTACATCAATAACCAATAGGAAAAAAGGTGAAAGCACCAATTCGTAAACAGAATGCAACTGATGCGTTTGTAACGGAAACAGCAACAAGATAGAGAAAACCTAATGCAGGAATAAAACAAAACAAACGGTACAAAACGGAGTGTAATTGTAAAATATCAACATAAGCAAAAAATCTTAAAATATCAACAGGAACAAAAACGGTAAAGTATCAACAACAACAAAAAAAGCGGTAAATTATCACCAACAGTAACAAAAACACATTAAAAGTCACCAACATAATCAAACAAACGTTAGAACATCGTCAACAGACTAACAGAATAAGCAAAGACAACAGTAATAGCAAAATCACTCATAACGGTAGCGTTAGCAACAACAGAAAGGGACGTAGAAGTAATCATACCAGATAGAAGATTAAACGGAATTGCAGAACGAGTAACAACGGCAACAGATAGCAGGAAATCAATAACAACGTGGAAGAGAGATAGTCTGAGAGATATTGCAATACTACCTGAGGACCTGAAGAGATATGGAGGAGAGATAACCGGAGAGATATTGCACTATACATGGTTTCCTCTTTTAATGGGAACAACTTACCTTTAGATGATGGTCACAGGTGATCCTTGAGGCACGCCGTCACATACCACACCTGCACTACCTCTACCCACCTGGAAAATAAAGAATAATTCAACAACTCGCTAATAGATGCACGAGCTGTGATTAGATATATTACTAACACTGATAAAATTTCAAAGTAAATATATCATTTATTCAGCATATAAATGAAACACAAACAAGATGTAAAATTAATTGGCTTTGTTATAAGTTTTAAGTAAAATCAATAGTAATTTAGTCCAAAGGTGAAATACAGAAAGAACTACAAATATAAAGGTAATACAATATATACATTATACTTATATTGACAGTAAATAAAGTGTGTAGCAATATTCTAACGAGTTTTCAAGAGAATAATAGACATATCCTTGCTGATAACTACCCAGTAAGTCTTGTATGCAGATGTATGCTAATTAATAATCGTCATGATAGGGACCTGACATAAGTCTTGGTGGAAATATTGGTATTAGTTTGAATATTTTATCTAAAGTTAAATCAATTGAATTTAAGGTGAGTTCTGGTTAGCTTAGGTGATGTTAGGTCAATTGAGGTCGCCTTAGGTGAATTTACGTCAGCTCGGGTCATCTTGGGAGAAGGTTGGTGGATTACTTGAATTAAGGTGGCTGATTGGATAAAACACTGGCCTTCTGACGTAACAGTAGCCGGTTCCAATCCTAAGGCTAGCCACTGAGTGAGGTGCCCCCAGTCGACCTATGTACAGTATGGGTACCTCATTAAATTAATGGGAAATTGAAAGGCGGTAGAGAGCAGTATCGACCACACTACCTCCCTGTGTGCCGGAGGCTGGGTACAGGGCCACCAGGCTCGGGGAACCCACTTTTACAAATGAATTTAAACCAATTTTGGTCAGCTTTATTCAATTTGCATCACCATCGGGTAATTTAACTAATTTTAGGTTAGTTACGTGAACTTAGCTCATTCTAAGTCAGCTTACGTGAATTTAATTCATTCTAGGAGAGTTTGCATGATTTTATATTAATTTAGGTAATTACACCTTTTTCAGGTAAGGTGAGGTTAGTGGAGTCAACTTCAGATCAGTGATGGATATTATATTATTAAACACTGGCACATAACAACACCTCAGTCAGTATCACTCTATCACAGCTCCTCAACAAGCAGGATTAACACAACTACTTTTCCATTAATATTAAGGAGCTATGTTAAGGGTCCAGGTGAGGCATGGTATTGTTAACTTGGTGTGTGTGTGTGTGTGTGTGACTAGAGATAACCTCTAGTGATGTCACGTCTCTCCCCCCCCCCCCCCCCCATACGTCAGTCAGAAGTCTCAAAATGGAGAAAAAAGGATTAATGCATTATCGCTAAATGGCAATTTTCCCTATTTAGTGTAATATATATATATATATATATATATATATATATATATATATATATATATATATATATAAATATATATGCAAGTAAATCACTGTAGGTGCGCGTGATCTAGGTATATGCTGATAACCACCAGGAAAGAAGAAAACACGAAGTTCCCAAGCGCTTTCGTGTAATTCACATCTTCAGGGGTGAGTACAGACTAGATAGAGTAATGCAGAACAAGATGAATATATACAGAGGAGGGTGAGACCAGGTCCACAATGGTCAGGTAATGACCCTACTAATCTTTAAATGGCACACAACGGTTGGTGGTTGGGTCAGATGGGACAGTGACCCGCCCTCTCACCTGATCACACATCTTCTTAATTACAAAGTTGTCCAGCTTGTACATACCGTTACTCAAATTCATGTTGAATGCTTCGGTATGTTTAATAAGACTAGATTCTATGATGTTCCTACTATCAATTGAATTACATGGTAATATTGAGGAGGCATTATCCCAGTCAATGCAATGCTTGTTATCCCTCAAATGAACAAACAGAGCATTGGATTCCTGGCCTGTCCTGACACTGTATTTGTGTTGTTTAATTCTAGTTACAAGATCTTTACCTGTCTGGCCTAAGTAAAACATATTACATTCCTTGCAAGGAACTTTATAAATGCAACCAATTGTGTTGTTGGGGGAGTTCTTGATTAACATTTGTTTAACAGTGCATGAGTTTTTAAATGCCACATTGACGTTCCAAGATTTTAGCTGTGCCGGAATGTGTGAGAAATTTTTGTGAAATGGTAATATTAAGATATTCTTATGGTCATGGGTGGGCTTGGGATCAGTTCTATAAAAAGTTTTCTTGGTAATGTTTAAGCATTTATCTATGAAAGATCTAGGGTATTTAAGGTTTGAGCCAATATTATATATATATTTGTATTCCTTATCGATGAATTCCGGACTGCAAATTCTCAAGGCACGTAAAAACATTGTTGTAAATACTGACTGTTTGACTTTATTATGGTGGGCAGAATAATAATGAATGTATGAACACACATTGGTTGGTTTTCTATAAATACTGAACTTAAAAGTGTTACCTATTCTGTGTATCAGACAGTCTAGGAATGGCAATTTACAGTCTTGCTCTAATTCCACAGTGAATTTGATCGAGGGGGCTAAGTTGTTAAGTTGTGGTAGGAAAACTTTTAGGTCCTCATTACATGGCCAGAGACATAATACATCATCAACATATCTAAACCAGACTGCTGAGGGTGGTAAAATATTACTTAATAGTTTCTTTTCAAAGAATTCCATATATAGGTTGCTTAATACAGGTGAGAGTGGATTACCCATTGCCATACCAAATTTTTGAGCATAATATTCCCCATTGAATTCGAATTTGCAATCCTTAATACATAGTTTGATGAGTTCGATGAAGTCATCTTTCGAGACGGGCAGTGAAATGTTATCCAGGGAATCTATGAGGAACTCTAGTAAATCATCAACTGGGACCTTTGTAAAAAGTGACGTTGCATCAAAGCTGACCAGTTTAAAATCATGATTAATGTGCAAGTTATTGAGTTTATCAACCAGATCCATATTATTCTTGATATTGGAGTTAGAAATGTTGCCAACTAGGGGGTTTAGTAAAGAAACTAACCATTTAGATAGTTTATAAGAGATTGACCCAACAGATCTACATGTCACTAAAGCAGATAAAGCCAACACAGTAGTGATTTTAAACAAAGATGACTATATCTCAAAAATGAATGACCTTTTATGTGACACTACAACATATTCTAAACTCATAAATAATCCTCTCAACACTGTCAACACCCAGTTCAACAAAAAACTTAAGTCCCTATTGAGAGGCAAAGCTACTCTCATTAAACATCTTACTTCAACGTCCCCTCCACTGCCTTACATGTACGGTTTAATCAAGACCCACAAGCCCAATAACCCAGCAAGACCCATCATTAGGGAGGGGCACGAGGGAGGGAGGGAGGAGGTAGAGTGTTACAGTATAGGGCGTGGCGGACATTACAGTATGTATAATTCATCTTTAAATATTTCATATCACTCACAAATTTTTCCATTATTTCAAATTGGGATGAAATAAAAAGAATTTCAGCGGCTTGGTTATGTGCATCAATTAGTGACGTCTCGGATTAATGCTGAATGTTGTATTAATTAATTCACTCCCCAAAAATATGTATTTAGAGCATATATATATATATATATATATATATATATATATATATATATATATATATATATATATATATATATTGTTACGAACCCCTCCACCGATTGTCTTCATCTACCTACCCAGCACCACGAGCAACGCCATCTAGGGACGAAACACGAGTATGGCTCGTCTTAGTTACCACTCCCGGGTTTCCCTTCTCCATATCCTGGTTGTTGCGTCACTTCCGCCTCAGTCTACTTTGTCAGCTCCAATTCGAGGAGAGGACACTTCACTCTGGGAAGCGACCACAGGATCACCTATCCTGGAAACCTACGGCACAGTGACTATTTACCGTCTTCTACCATACTCAGCCTTGCCCGTCAGCCATCTCAGCTCCTCACTTAAGTATTTGTAATCTTGTATTGCCTCTCCCCCCTCCACATTGCTTCACTATTGTTTTATTACTATGTATATACTGTTCGTGTTTAGGTTAAGTTTGGTTAAGGGTAGTTTATAAGCTGAATATTTTGTTAAGGAATTTATGGTACTTTATTATATACAACAAAAACTCGCATCCTTTGTCTACCCTTTTATGTCCGATTGTCTTTGTTTTTTTTTTGTTGTTACCTGTTGGGGTCTGGGTAGACGTATAACTATATTCTAAATCCCCAACTCGTAAATATATATATATATATATATATATATATATATATATATATATCTATCCGATCACATGTTAGTGGAAATTGGTCTATAAATTAAAGATTTGCATTTAATGGCCATATTGAAGAGTACCTAAATTCAACTATAATTCTGTATTTGTTTTTTTTAAGCTTAGATGAAATATTAATAACGTAAAGCCCTTCTCCTTCCCTCTTTGCTTAATTCTCTCCTCCCTTCATCTCTCCTACTCCCCTGCTCCTCCCTTCCTCTCCGTTATTCCTCCGTGTTTCTCTCTACTTTCCTCCATCCCTCTCTCTCTCTCTCCTGACTGTTTAGAGGCACAAGTTGACAGTGTTTCAAAAGTCACGTATTTAACTAATGTTGTTGGTTCTCAGTGGGACGGAAGGACTCCTCTGTGCTTCTAAATACCGCATGAGGATTTTAGTAACATCTTGCACGTGCCAGCTACAACTGTGCTCAGTGTTAGTGTTTGTAGGTATTTGCACCCGATGGCCACTCTGTACACACACACACATACATAAACACCTACATGTACAATATAAAAATTAAAAGTCTTGCATAAAGATAGTGTCCCCTAAAGCAATGTTTCTTATGTAAATCAATACGGTTAAAGTGAATAGTAGATCTGAATATAAAGATGCGATTGATTATATGAATCCTATGGTCTGTTCTCACCAGCTTTCTGGAGTATGGTGGGTGATGTGGAGTCAAAATACACGAAGAGGCGTAGTCTATAGAGTGGAGAGGAGTGATGTGGAGGAAAAGGACGAAGAGAAAGAGGAGGTGGAGGTGGTGGGGGAGAGTAGCAGTGGCTGGAGTACTGGAGAGGAGTGAGGAGAAGAAGAGTTGTGTAGAGTGGAGAGGAAGAGGAGGAGATGCTGAAGTACTACACAAGTCACCGTATTATCACACTACTGAACTATAAGTGTGATACACTAAACGCATTACATTACAGTTATGTATAATATTCAATTTACATTATGTTATTTAATTTAATTTTCACGTTTACCAAAAAAAAATCCCTACCCATTGATTATTCTTAATTTAAGCAAGTATATTATGATTATCTTTATTGGTGGTAATATTAGATTATAAGATATGATTAATGAAAGCTTAAAAGCGTATGACTGAATTTGTTCCATCATTCCCTGTCTCCGATGACGTCATCATATACCTGGTTAAATCTCAGTTTATTTTACTGGGTAATAAAATATTTCAATATTTTTTTTGAAAAAGTAGTTGTGTATTTGATTTTCTGTTATTTATTATTTTTTTGGGCCTAAACCTTGATAAATACGTCCATCAACCTTTCATTTAACACAACACAGCATATAAACCACTTTATGTACGTGGGCACCCCAGTGCCGAGGCCTTATAATTATGACGTCATCAGCTACCCAAAAATGTGAAACGGTTAAGTAGGTGTTGATATGTTTCAATCAAATTTTGTATTAATGCTAATGTAATTAATATTATTTTCTGTTGCAAGAAAGTCATCAATATCTGACGTAGAACCAGAGTAAAGGAAGTGGCCTGTTTACTTTAAATATTATAATGAACAGACGAAAGGATTATACTATAAATTAATAAATACATAGATAAAAATTCAGATTAATAGGGTAATGTAAATAAAGATAGATATAAACATTACTAAGAGAGAGAGAGAGAGAGAGAGACCGTATCACTTTCTATAATCATCATTACCATACACACTAATATTAACAAAATATCCTGAAACAATTACCACAGTTCCGACTAAACCATCTTGACCATTAAACTAACACAGCGTCACACTTCCGAACAGTTGCTGTGGTTGTACACGTCTCATCAGTAAAGGTGGATTTCGACATGCCCACCGTGAAACGTCAACAAAGGCTGTGAGGGAGCTCTCCCTACAATTCCCAATTCTGATGAATTTAGTGAGACGACTACCTTCAGTCTGTTTAGAGAACTAAAGTGGAGCCCAGTTGTAAGTACAGTGTCGCTTGTGAAATTTATAGTTGCTGGACTTAGACAATATTTTAGATGAAATATCTGGACTTCCTGCCTGGACCCTCTGGTCGGTTATTTTCGTATCTGCGCATGCGCAGTGCGAAGAGCGTGACGTGGTAGTGACGTAGTTGCCTCTCCATCTCGTCTGTGACCGAACACAAGCATTGCACAATGCCTGGGGAGAGTGGTGGGCAGAAACCTATGAAGGCTTTGGCTAAAGTAGAAAAGATTGCCCTACTGAACAACTTAGAAGACGACCTGAGGCTTTCAAGTAGTGAATCAGAAGCAGACAATCCGCGGCCAACAACAATAGCAGTGATAGACAATTTTCAAGAAGTGATTAGTAAGAAAGAAAAGAAGAGGAGGCGAGAGGAGGCGAAGAAAAGTGAAGGAAGTGACAGTGATGAGATCAGGAGTGATAGGAAGAAAAGGACGACACACACAGAAGGAAGCAGAAAGAATTCAACTGGGAATAAAACACAGCAGGTCTTGACTGAATCCAACACCCTTCAAGAGTCAGACCCCAGTGATTATGACAGTGACGGTAATGTTTCTATGGGAAACACTAGCCACAGTGGAAACAGCAATGCCATGGACCCTATCACCCTGCCCTCTGCCAAACAAACAAGTAAGCTGAATCTCCACTTTCCCAAGGACTCATTAAAATCTGTCGAGGATCGATTTAATTGGATGATGAAGTACTGCAGACAGCATGGTCCCAACATTCAATTCCGACAAGGTAAGAACCGGAACTTTATCAAGTGTCAGACTCCTGAAGTCTATAAAACCCTTAGTATTGTTGGCTTTGACGTGGTTGTCCTAGTGGCCCCTCCAGCAGACGCTGATGAATGTTGCCACATCCTAGTGAAACGATTCCCCCTATACGCTGACATCGAAGATGCACCTGACTTTAATTCTAATATACTCAGTATACGTCGACATTACCGGGGACACACTCCACAAGCTGCTGTTATTGTCAAGTGGAAGGGAAGGGTATGTCCAACCACTGTGGAAGCTCATCCAATCCTTCCACCACTTTATGCAGAGCCCTATCATCCTGGGCCTGCATTTTGTGTTATCTGCTCTCATTGGGGTCACACCTTCACTGCCTGCTGCCGACGTGATCGTCCTAGATGTCGCTTCTGCTCACGTAACCACAACTCCGCCGCCTGTGCCCAGAAAATCAAAGACCACCTTAATAGGGGTGGTGTGGGCTATGTAGTTGAGCCCAGGTGCTGTAACTGTGGCGGCCGGCACAATGCTGACTCACGGCAGTGCCCCAGTCGCCCTCCTGTCCCAAGGGAGATGCCTCCCCAAGGGCTGCGTCTACCACAACGCCCCCCTCAGTCTACTGGGTCACCTGCCCCTGCTTGGCTTCACCAGGCCGCACCACAACAGCACCTACCATTCCCTAACTCAACCACTACTGAGCCTCCTCCCCGTCTCTACTCTGACACTATCAAGCCTCATGTTCCCACCAGTTCCCCCCCACAACCCCGTCGCTAATCTGACGCAGTCAAGCCTTGTGCCGCCACCAGTGCCCCCCCACAACCCCGTCTCTACCCTGACGCTGTCAAGCCTTGTGCTGCCACCAGCGCCCCCCCCCCCCACAACCCCTCTCCAGTGACATGACACAGATCATGTCCCTCTTCCAAGAATTTACCAGTCATGTTGAGAAACTCTTGGTTACACTCTGTACTGCCATCTCCGACCTACACCGCCAACTCCTGCCCTTTGCTGCCACCCAGTCACTCCCCTCTTTTGGTATGACACAAGCTTTGCAGTCCCCCTGTGAGCCCCCCCTGCTCACAGGTTGTGTGTACTGGGGCCCCCGAGCCAAGCCCTGCCTCATCTTTACGTCACGTAGTGCCTCAACCTGTCTACCCACCTCAAGCCTCGCCTGCTCCTGTGTCTGTGCTGTCTCCACCAGGGCTACCTATTGGACCTGAGGACTCCAACCCCGGCTACCCATACTCCACCGACATGCCGGCACCTAAGGCCCATCCGTCCACGTCAGGGGTAATCAGTCTAATACACCACAATGGATAGCAACGCTACAGGACTGCAGGTACTCACCTGGAACATAAACGGCTTGCAAAGCAAGTTTGGTGCCCTCAAAACCTACGTCTACACTGAAGACGTCGACGTGCTGTGCCTCCAAGAAACTCGGTGTGCTGCTGGTACCTATGTGCTCAGTGGCTACACATGTGTTGAGAGCCCATCCACTCCTGTTCTTCGCATCGACGGACTACCACGAAGCCATGCACGTGGACTTCGGATCTACGTCAAGAAGGATGTCCCCTACTGTAGTGATGGGTTGTCAGACCACAGCTTACATCGCAAGGAAAGCCAGACTTGACCCGACATTAGGGGGGTCAAGTGTAAGGGTATCCCCCGCGGGTGCTCAAGGGTGTTACAAATCAACTAGCTCCCCCTTCCCATGTCACACGGCCAACAAACATGTAAGAAGGCACCAGCCGACTCTCTCCCAATATACACAATATCCTACACCGCAGAAAGAAGTCCACACTTGACCCGATATTAGGGAGGTCAAGTGTAGGGTAACTCTCACGGCTGACCATCTGATGACTTTCCCAGAAGATACAACTTATAGTCTCTGAAAAAGTCCAGACCTGACCCTACATTAGCTAGGGCAAATGTAAGGAGATCCTTCGCCGCCCCCCCCCCCCCCCCCGATCAGCTCAACCTGACGGCTCGCCTCCCAATATATAGGACGTCCTAGTCCTCCCTCAGACAGAGATACCCGGACCAGAGAGAGACAGAGATACACACAGAGAGACACACAGGGATCGGAGGAGGAGGTCCACCACAGCTGAGTCCTGCTCACCGGAGGAGAGTCATGCAGGACTTCCCTCCCTGACTTCCCTCTGGTGTCCCAGCTAAGCAGTCGCCCTCCCGACACTAGTGTTCCAGCTAAGCAGTCTCCCTGCTAGGCTTTCCCCTAGGTCACGTGAGTGTTTGTCTAGTAACGTAATATGATGTCCTAGTAACGTAAATCTAGTGTCCTAGTAACTTCAATAGAAGGTGTTATTAATGTGTCCATGTCATGTTCGTAATTAATAAAGAGTTGTAACGAAGCGGTGTTTGAGAAGTCGACCTTAAGACGTAATAGATGTGTATTGACGTAGAAGATACGATAAGTATACTGACAGTGTAAATAACTATCACGGCCACGCTACCAACATCTCCTCTCTCTTTTACTCTCTTACTAAATATTCTTCCTATATATAAATATTCTTCTTGCAAGATCCGTCTTGTTATACTACCAACCTCTCGACGTCCCCCTTGATGACGACACCACCGACGCACATGCCATCACAATCACACTAAGAGGTATGTCCCTCTATATTGTCAATGTCTATGTGCCTCCCTCCACCCCTACTGTACCTGTCCTACCACACCATATCACCTCCACCCCCACCCTCCTTGTGGGGGACCTCAATGCCCGTCACCCTAGTCTCGGCTCCCAGGGGCCCCACTCAAACTCCCGGGGTAACTCCTGGCTCTCTTACCTACAAACCACTGATGACCCTGTACGTCTTCTCTGCCCTCCATCACCCACCCACATCGGGGGAGGGAAACTTGACTACATAGCTCTCTACTCTGACCCTCACCGCCCACACTCTACCCGCATCCTCCACTCTCCCCACAGTGACCATTTCCCTATCCACACTACCCTCCAGTATGTGAGAATACCCGTTCCACCCAAGGGCCCTAGGCTCAGGCTACACCCTGCCAACATACCTGCCTTCATCACTTCCATTGCTGAATGGTTTCAGGGTTACACTGTCACCACCGCAGACCAACTCTACCTTGATCTGTCCAAACAATGCACTGACCTCCTCCGCCCTGTCCCAAAACACCGCCGCCCTAACCGCCAGCCCAGGAGTCAGTGGAACGTTAACCGTGACCCTCATGTTAAGTCTATCCGAGTATGGCACCGAATAGCAGTCGACCAGTGGAAGAAATCTCCCAGCTCCCCTGACTCTCTACGCTTCCTGATGCGCACAAATAAAGAGCTCCAATCTGCCATCACTCTCGCACGAGAGAAGCAGTGGTTTGATTTTGCTTCTTCTATTGACCAGTCTACATCTATAGGTGATATATGGCGCACCATTAACCGTGCCCGGGGCACCAACGCTAGACCCGCGCTCCACCCCAGACCAGCTGCCCGAGCTGAGGCGCTCTCCCAGACGTGGCAAGAGGCCGCCTCCATTGATGCGCTACCACCCGCTGTACGAGACCTCACCCTCGCACTGCAACCACAACGCCGACAGCGAATCTTTGAGTACCAAGACCTATTTGCAGACACTGACGTGCCTTTCACACAGTGTGAACTACTAAATGCTGTTAAGCGTGGTCGGTCCACCGCCCCAGGCGATGACGGCGTCACATATAATGTGTTAAATGCCCTTATTGCCACCCCTGGTAACCCCCTCCTCTGTCTATTTAACCTCTCTTTTGATACTGGTCAGCTGCCTCACTTATGGAAGACTGCCACCACCATCCCAGTCCGTAAACCAGGCAGACAAGATGAATATCGTCCAATATCCCTCATCTCCTGCTTCTCAAAGATGATGGAGCGCATGATACGCCACCTCCTCCACTGGAAAATTGAAGCCCACCTGCACCCTGACCTCTATGGTTTTCGCCCCGGAAAGAGTACTGCTCACTGCATCGCTCACTACATGGCAAACACCTCCGCCAAAACCTCCCTCTTCGTCGACTTCAAGGGTGCTTTTGATAAAGCCAACAGTGAAGTGATCTTTGAGGGCCTCACTCACATGGATGTGAAGGGCAAACTCCTCACGTGGATTGCTGATTACCTCTCCCATCGACAGGCCCGTGTCCGTTTTCAGGGCCACTACTCTAAGATCAGGGACTTTGATCTTGGCACGCCTCAGGGAGGTGAACTCAGCCCTACACTCTTCAATGTTCTCATGAACTCCATCTGCCGTCTCAACGTCATCTTTGCTGAGCGCGCCCTAGACGGTCACATCATAAGCTACGCTGATGATATTCTCCTCCAAATTACTACAGTGCAACATGAACAACCTATACTCTCCACGTTCGCCCGGACCTGTCAAACACTCAGGCTAGTCATCTCACACACTAAAACCAAGTTCATCTCACGCTTCCGGCGTCAGACACCACTGATTCTGCAAGGACAAGACATCGATCAAGTACGCACCTCCAGGTACCTTGGTCTACCTGTGCGAGCCACTACCAGAGCCAAGACCTCCGCTGTCGCCGCCCACGTCATCTCCCAGTGCAGCCAACGAACGAGGCCCCTCCAGTCCCTCACTTACGGCCTCAAAGGAGCCTCTGTCAGGGTCCTACGTCTCATGTACATTGCCATCGTTAGAGCTGTCATAGATTATGCCTCTCCTGTCCTTGTAGTTGCCTCCCAGCGCGAGAAACAAAGCATAGAGAAAATCCAAAACAGAGCGATAAGACTCATCCTCGGCTGCCCAATGACCACCAGAATAGAAGTCATGCAGCGCGAACTAATCCTGCTTCCCGTCTGCGATCGAATTACTGCTCTCAATGCCATCCTTGGTGTTAAACTTCTTTGCAGTGAGCAACTGACTCCCCTGTCGCACTCACTGAACTCACATCTTAACACCCTCCTGCGCCGGCCTGCCCCCATTACTTTCCCCTCCCCCTCTCAACACTGGCCCGTCCACACTGCTGCTGACATCCTGCGTTATCACCTCTACAACCCCTCGACCTCTCTCCCTCCCGAGTACACTCATCCGCCTCTACCGCCGTGGACCTCCCCGTGTGTTGATGTTGTCGTCCACACCTTCCCTGGTCGTAAATCCACCCAACTGCGGTATATGCTCAAACTTAACTGCCTTGAGCAGATTAATGATGTCGCTTCCTCTCTAAAGACCTCCCACCCTCCTATCCTCGTCTACTGTGATGGGTCTGTTACCACGCTGGGTAGTGCTGGGGCAGCTGTGTGGATTCCTGAGCGCCAGGCCTGCAGGAAAATCAGGGTCCACGACTGGCCTCCTCCACTGATGCTGAAAGCATAGCCATCCTCGCGGGTATTCATGAGGGGGCGACCTATGCTCGCACTGAACGCCGGAACCTCCTTATAATCAGTGACAGCACTTCTGCGCTAGCGAGACTCAAATTACCCTCCCCCTCCTCCCCTGCCGCCCAACACACCCTAGCCGCCGTTGCCGGGCTAGAACAAACTGATGACATCCGTGTCAAGTTTCTTTGGATCCCGTCACATATAGGAATAACTGCCTGTGACACTGTTGATCGGCTTGCCAAAGAAGCTACACAAGAAGAAGATACTGAAGCCACTCTCGCCCTCTCCCTGAATCATCTCAAATCTCGCACACACGCCACACAACGAGAGGCATTCGACGAAAATTGGACACACCTGAAACAACGGGGTAGCATCACACTATGCCACTATGACGCTGTAACCGGTGACGACAACCGCCACTACAAAGAATATCAATCCCCGACTCGATCTCAACAGCTTATATACATGAGACTGCGCCTAGGGTACAGGTACCTATGGGAGTACATTGGCAACCCTGAGCCTCACCGCACTGTTTGTAAACTTTGTGGCCAACCCGACTCTCACACCCTCTCTCACTACATCCTCACTTGCCCTATGACCTCCTCCTATAGGTCCCCAGCCGTTACCAACACCTCTTCCCTCCCAGACCAGATATCCCTCCTCCTAGTCACAGGCCTGGCATTTTGACATTATTAGGGACCTGCCACTCTTTGCCATAAACAGATAAAATGTACCGGGAACTTTCCCCCCACACACTCATCATTCTCTCACTTTATGTAACTTGACAGAACCTATGACCTACTTCCCTGTTGGGCGCTGTAAACGCTTCTGCGCTTCACCTTGCACAGGATGTAAGGGGGTGCCCAATAAACTAGCCCCCTCGGGGGCAAATCTGAAATGTGAATCAGTAAAGGTGAAAAATGGATGAATTGACAATGTCTCAGGTTGGGTAAAAAAAATATTATAATTCTATTTAGTTTTCTATAGTTATGGTTTAGTGAATGAATGAATCAATTAATATTATTATTATTATTATTATTATTATTATTAATAATAATATTATTATTATTATTATTATTATTATTATTATTATTATTATTATTATTATTATTATTATTATTATTATTATATGCTAGTCGTAGTAGTAGTAGTAACATTAATAGCTTTATGTTATTTTTACACCCAGTATCTATCTATCAAACAATCAATGTCAACTTTTTTCCAATCTATCTATCTATCTATCGATCGATCTTTCTATCTATCTGTCTGTCTGTCTGTCTGCCTGCCTGTCTGTATCTATCTATCTATCTATCTATCTATCTGTCTGTCTAACACACATCCTAAAGCAACACTCGGAGCAACAAACACACGCACATTAGTTCCCTTAATTCCTTACCTCCTAAATGTTCAGCTCAGGTACATAGGTATAATAAGTCGTGTTCCTAATACGCATATTTCTGCTAATGTTCATTACCTGATAGGAATAATTTGCATAATATATTAAATTTTGACAACTAAAGCCGATTATGAACGACGTTATTATTTTTCCTGGGGCTTAAACTGGACATTTTATGGCGGTCGTAAAAATTATGATAATAGAATTCCTTCCATGCTAATTTCACCGGGAGAAAATATATGCATATATGTATATTTAAATACACGTAACTCGTATATACATCCCCCAACACCCAATACCGCACCCGTGTGATGTTTGTATACATACACATATATGATAGGGTTACATATGACTCTTAAATGCAAGATGAAAATATTACAAAAAAAATCTTTCCTCAAACCTGGATATATTTATTATTGTGACGACTCAATGCCAGCTTCTCTGTTTCAGGCGACACACAAGAGTAAATGGGGAGGGAAGGGAGAGTAAGACGAGGGAGAAGGTAAAAAGATGAAAAGGGACGATGAAAAGGACAATTGTAACTATTAAGAAGATGAGAGAACAAAACAATAACAAATGTTAATCAAGAACTCCCCCCAACAATACAGGTGGCTGCATTTATAAGGTTCCTTGCAAGGAATGTAATATGTTTTACTTAGCCCAGACAGGTAAAGATCTTGTAACTAGACTTAAAAAACATAAATACAGTGTTAGGACAGGCCAGGAATCCAATGCTCTGTTTGTTCATATGAGGGATAATAAGCATTGCATTAACTGGGATAATGCCTCCTCAATATTATCTTGTAATTCCATTGACAGTAGGAACATTATAGAATTCAGTCTTATTAAACATACCAAATCCGTCAACATGAATTTGAGTAATGGTATGTACAAACTGGATAATTTCGTAATTAAGAAGATTTGTAACCAGGTGAGAAGGTTGGGTCATCTTACCCTCTGACCTGACTACCTACTGCTGCGGTGCTTTTTGAAGATTAGTAGGGTCACTACCTAATAACCTGACTATTGTGGACTTGATCTCACCCTCCTCCACAGTATATATATTTGCCTTGTTATGTATTTCTCCTTAGTCTGTATTCACCCCTGGAGATGTGAATTACACGAAAGCGCTTGGGAACTTCGTGTTTTTTTTCCTTGTGGTTATCAGCACACACACACACACACACACACACATATATATATATATATATATATATATATATATATATATATATATATATATATATATATATATATATATATATATATATATATATATTTATCGCTTCGCTAGGCAGCGGCCAGTATGGGGGTGGTGAGAGGAATGCTGTTTGTTGTACCAAGAGAAACAGACGCTGACTCTGTCCTACTATAATGAAGCCAGGGGTAAACTATGCTGAATCAGCATATCTACCCGGGTCTTGAGACGCTAACATAATAACCACAATTGCATCTCAACTGATCGCCCTAAACACACTGAGGCTTTCTGCTCTGAGCCATACCTGCAACACGTAAGTGGCTCGTAAACCTATTATGTTTCATTGTGGACGTGAAGAATATTAATTGAACAACTTCTGATGATATGCAACTTATATTGTGTTACTATTAATATAATGTATTCATTTATGTGTTACTATTAATATAATGTATTCATTTATGTGTTAATATTAAGAAAATGTATTCATATATTATATGTCACTGAACCTTCAGTTCCCTCTTGTAAATTGATTATTTTTATTTTACAGGTTTGACCCAAATAAACAGCATCGAGTTGATGTGGCAGGTTAAAATCGTTACTGGGCGATCACCGTCAAACGTAAGGTGGGGCGAAGAGACTCGAGGCCACCAGCATCTTAACAAAAAGTCTACGGGAACTTCATGTCAAACAGACGCCGGAAGTCCTACATCGCCCCGTGCCCTACTTTGGGTGTACCATACTGCACTGTGCTACTGGAAATAATACTGTGCTGCAGTGTTGCATATCACATTGTGTTGTGGTGCTAATTATAGTTCTTTGCCCCGGGGGTTGCTGATTTACTACTGCACTGTGCTACCGAAAATAATACAGTGATGTTGGTTACGGTGTGCTGCCGTTATACAATACCTGTTGTGTGTCTACGAGGCCCATAGTTAAAGCCCAATACCTGTTGTGTGTTTACGAGCCCCATAGTTAAGGCCCAATACCCGTTGTGTGTCTACGAGGCCCATAGTTAAGGCCCAATACCTGTTGTGTGTCTACGAGGCCCATAGTTAAGGCCCAATACCTGTTGTGTGTCTACGAGGCCCATAGTTAAGGCCCAATACCCGTTGTGTGTCTACGAGGCCCATAGTTAAGGCCCAATACCTGTTGTGTGTCTACGAGGCCCATAGTTAAGGCCCAATACCTGTTGTGTGTCTACGAGGCCCATAGTTAAGGCCCAATACCCGTTGTGTGTCTACGAGGCCCATAGTTAAGGCCCAATACCCGTTGTGTGTCTACGAGGCCCATAGTTAAGGCCCAATACCTGTTGTGTGTCTACGAGGCCCATAGTTAAGGCCCAATACCCGTTGTGTGTCTACGAGGCCCATAGTTAAGGCCCAATACCCGTTGTGTGTCTACGAGGCCCATAGTTAAGGCCCAATACCTGTTGTGTGCCCATACATAACAAGAAAATCGCGAAAATGGAAAACGACAAACCCACCGATTTGATACAACTAGACCTTAGCGTACGGGGTCACAGCAAGGGCAACTCAGATAACGAGCACATCACTAATCTGGGTGACGTGCCAAGTCAATTGGTGCTCAAGAAGGATCAGCTAGAGTGTTATGACACCTACCCAGGCGACGCCTGTTCAGCTGAACTGATGCAAGAATCCGGTGACAACCCAAGGGAACGTCGATAGCCAGCGCCTACCGACAAGCAATTACCGAGGCTGAGACAGTGCTGAAGAAACTCAAAGACAAGTTGGCAGAAGTAGAAAAGGACTGTGATAGTATTCGAGAGCAGAATCTACCAGCCCCAACCAAGCACGACTTGCAAGAGTGGGCGCCAGCTGGGTCGGCTCAAAGCCCAGCAGTTCTGAAGGCGTGCTGTTTCCGAAAGGAATTGGTAACGACTAAGGCCGCCGCCCCAGCCACACGGAACCTGGTCCCTAGTGACGTGGCGGCCCACGGACAAAACGGGCGCCGAAGAACGGTGGAAGAAATGCCAATTCACCCGGAAACCAACCAGGAGGCGGCTGCAACTTTCAGGTTCCCAAGGGACCCCTGATTGGGGGGAGCCCGGGTACTCTCCTGCATCACAGCGCAGAAAGCAGAGCTCACAAAGTACTTCAGATCAAGTAATACATTTGCTGCAAGAGGCGACAAGAAGGGAGTCCCTTCCAGGGCCATCTCATGACGAATTCTCCCGAGGGTCGACAGGGGGCGACGAACCACGGAACCCCCATAATGGAGGGGGGATGATACGAGATGGCTCATGGTACCAGGGAATGCAAGAACTGATGGCCACGATGAGGCTGCCCCAGGCCCCATTACCATCGTTCTTACGGGGAAGCCGGAGTGAATACTGGGACTTCATCCGTTCATTCCAACAGTATATTGGGGATGCGATGGTGCCGGACTCGTACAAACTCCAAGCCCTTTTGCAAGCATGCACAGGTGGTCTGAGGATGGCTCTACAGGCATGTACCAAGCTCGGGCCCAGTGTTGGTTACAAGAAAGCACTGGCCATATTGAAAGAGAGATTTGGTGACGAACAGGTTTATGCCGACGAAATAATAGCAAATCTGCTGAACGGACCAGGGGTGAAAGCAAATGATGGGAGGGCTTTACATAAACTAGCAGACGAGATGTGGGCCTGCATATGCAACTTGGAAGCTTTAGACATGATGCGTGAGATAGACACGTGTCAGTGCATCACTGCTGTAGCTGCAAAGCTAACTGGAAAGGAGCGAGAGCGTTATGAAGACGGGTTACACAAATTCAAGACCCAGCACGGAGTCTTCCCTGGAATCAAATGGATGAATGCATTCGTGCAGGATGCAGCCTACAGAGTTAATTGTATATGCAGGAAGGGCATGAACAATGAAGATCGCAGCGTCGATCGATCTCGTGATGGTTCCTCTAACAACAGACGAGCCATTGGTTTTGTTACTGTGGATGGGACAGCATCGGAGAAGGGCTGGTATCCACCCACGTGTCCCCTCTGTCCTGGAAACCACCACCTAACTGGATGTTTTATATTTCAGGCCCAGGCTGTGCCGAAAGAATTGAAACGGTAAAGAGGCTACGGCACTGCTTCATCTGTCTGAAGGGTTCACACATGGCCGCGGAGTGTACTTCATTTTTAGTCCATTTAACACGCGGACTTTGAACATATAATCAACGACCTCACCAGCATGGAATCGAACCCTCGACCTACTGGGTAGAACGGATATCGTATGTAACATTGACGGATGTAAAGGGAGACACTCAAGGTGGTTGCATTTTATCGAAGCACAAAAGCGGCCACTCACTGACTTTGATCGGAGTTATAGTCAGGCAAGGCACTCATGGGAATAAGCGTAAAGGGCATGGGGACGACAGCCAAATAAACGCAAGCTTGAACGAATCTGTTTGGAGAGCATACCTTACGACCACCAACCGATCTCGTGACATAAATCGAGAGCCATAAGATGCAAGAGACAGAGCAACCAGTAAGATGCACGCTAATCTCGAGGAGGCGAGATCGTCAAAGCAAAGTTACCATGGTGATGAAGTCCCTGTAAAGACGCAACAAAATGGCGTGCGTAACGTGCCTGCCGACTGCTACAGAAATAAATTTATCGGAGAGGAAAGGCAATCTTACTCATGACGACCAATGGCAAAAAGGGTAGCTCTACCAGTGGTAGAGATTAAAGTGAATGGACCGGGCTTAGAAGAGTCATTTCGAACTCAGGCACTCTTGGATTCTGGCAGTAACAGGTCCTTCTGCACAAAGTACTTGACAAAAATGATAGGAGTAAAGAGGAAACCGGTGCAGATTCTCATTGAAACACTATTGAAGTTAGGGGCGTTGGCTTGAGGCGGGGTATTATGGTGCTCCTACCCAAGGTGCTAATTGTTGAAAGATTTCCAGTAGCTCTGAAGGAATCAGTGGCTACGCCTCATGATGTTGAAAGATGGGATCATCTTCGTGTAATTGAAGCACCTGCTAATACTGGTGAAGAAATCGAGCTCCTGATTGGTCAAGATGGTCCATATACACTGACGCCGCTTAAATGTAGGACAGGGAGAAACGGGGCTCCCTTTGCAGCTAGGACATATCTCGGATGGACAATCAATGGTCCCATGGGATACAAAGAACCTGGTCTATATTTGATAAGGTGTGCGACTGTCACAACCACTATCCTTACTGACACACGCCTGGAGGCACAAGTTAAGCAGTTCTGGGAAATAGCGACTACTTGCTTCAAGGAAGATGGCGACATTTCATTATCAGATGAAGATCGGAGAGTTCTTGAGCTGTAGTCGTCCATCGGCAGTACGGCCGCTGGGCAATATCAGCTTCCCATACCTTTCAGTAAAGATCACCCAAACTTGCCCAACAATAAAATCCTGGCGGAGCGGCGTCTAAATGGACTGAAACAACGATTGATGAGGGACCGAAACCGTCATCATAAATATATGAGGAAGTACATTAAATATTGAGTAAGGGCTATGCAGAGATAGTTCCGACACAAGAACTTACAATTAATCCTGGCAGGACGTGGTACCTCCCACATTATCCAGTATTGAATCCTAACAAGCCAGGGAAGTTCCGAATTGTCTTTGACTGTGCTGCTCTCTGTGGTACCATATTGCTAAACAGTTAAGTACTGCAAGTTCCGGACCTCAACAAAAAACTCTAGGGAGTACTTATTCGGTTCCGCCAGGGACAAAGTGCTCTCATGGCCGATATTGAGGCGATGTTCCACCAAGTTACGGTTGCGCCTAAACATCGAGACGTCCTACTGTTTCTTTGGTGGAACGATGAAGATTTGTCACGTGCACAGCACACGTACCGGATGAAGGAACATATTTTTGGAGGAATCTGGAGCCCATCGTGCGCAGCATATGCATTACAGAGAACCTTTTTCGATCACGGTGCGGCTTTCTCCATACGGCAACTGCTCACGCTAAACGCAATTTCTAGGTGGATGATTTACTGATGTCGGTGTCATCCTCTGAGGAAGCCGCAGAGGTTGCTCGGCAGCTACGGCAGTTGCTGCTTCAAGGAGGCTTCCGGCTGACGAAATGGAAAGTAATCACAAAGGTGTTCTAAGTTCCAAACCCTTGGAGGAGCAACACGTGGGAGTAAAGGAAGTGGACTTAAGCCAAGAGACGCTGCCTACGGAACGTGCTCTGGGAGTTGTGTGGGACCTGGAACGAGATCAGTTTTCTACTAAGACCTGTGTACTAACTAAGCCCGCTTCCTATTATGTTTCATTGTTATCGTGAAGAATATTAATTGAACAACTTCTGATGATATGCAACTTAAATTATGTTACTATTAATATAATGTATTCATTTATGTGATAACATTAAGAAAATATATTCATATATTATATGTCACTGAACCTTCAGTTCCCTCTTGTAAATTGATTATTTTTATTTGACAGGTTTGACCGAAATAAACAGCATCGAGTTGACATGGCAGGTTGATCTCCTTATTGGGTGATCACATATAGTATGTCCAGTACACAGGATGACAGCACTAACGTGTGGCCAAACACCAACATAATTACTTGGTAACGTTTCGACAATATCTCTTGTCATCGTCACTCCTAAAAGTTAAAATGAAAGACAAAAGTATCAATATTATGTATGTGACAAATAAACTGTTTACAACACTGTGTACATTAAATGACTTACGGGGAAAAATTTTCTAACACTGAACATTAAAACAATAAAACAATTGCTAAAAATTAATAGATTTTATAACACAGAGCAAAACCGCAGAGTAACAAAGGTTAGATGTCTTTGATTTGGAGTCTGATGCCAAAGATGAACATACAAAGATAAAGAAATTAGTTACACACCACCAAAATCACTACACACCAGTTAGAAACAAGGCACAGCATAGAGGAATCGTGGGTGACTAGGACTGGTTAGAAGTGCAGGTGAAGAGCGACTGTGCTGTGACTCGTGTTTGGACTTCGGGAAAAGTCTGTCATATTTATAAGGTGGTCGCTTATCTGGCTATGGTCTCTCAGTGTTGAATAGGATGGTGTGGACCTGTTGTAAATGAGTGACCCCGGTGTCCGATCAATCTAACCCTCAGCTGTCGTTAAGTTTGACTAACATATGTCACATTACAACGACTACACTAGAATAAACAAAATAATTTAAGAATCAAGTTCATCAGAGACTTGATCTTATATCAAACACCTGAGTATAGTGTTCTCTGTCCAGTTTCTTTCTGAGGGCATGACCTAGGTATTGGATTAGAATAAATAGATATAGGGAAAACTGCCCATTATCGACAACTTCGATCTATTTTGGGGGAAACGTCTGACTGGCCATAATTGATGGTGTAGAAAATAATATCGCTTATAAATCTATAGTTTCATATAAAATTTAAACGTCTACAGTGTATGTCCTGTATAATGAGCGTCTACAGTGTATGTGGTATATAATGAACGTCTACAGTCAATGTCGTATATAATGAACGTCTACAGTGTATGTGGTATATAATGAACGTCTACAGTGTATGTGGTATATAATGAACGTCTACAGTGTATGTGGTATATAATGAACGTCTACAGAGCATAACAACCTCAAATCCTCCACCTCCCTTGCAGCTTCGTGTGCACTCGGTCGCACGAGCCTACAGGAAGACTTCTCCAGTTACCTTTGAAGCTGCCCTGATGTGGAAACCTGTTGCTAAATAATGTAACTCTAGGACCTGTGTGTGTGTGTGTGTATGTGCGTGTGTGAATCTACATCCCAGAATAAGCAGTTAAATGTACCCTCAATGTTATATAAACAATTTAATAAAGGTAATTTCTTTAGACCAACCTAGAGTGTATATTTAAAGACCCTAGCTGTTAAAGTATACAAATAAATGTAAACAGCATGTATATTTAAAGGAAAATAATAGAGCTACTTTCTCTAGTACCTTAAATCGATTTTGTTAATCATGGAATTTGTGAATTCTCTCTGTTCTATCTCATTATCTTAATCTATCAAACTATTATCTCTCATTGTCTATCATTACGAATTCTTTCTCCTATTTCGCTTGTTCTCTCTCCTCCCTCCACAGGCCCTATCACACACACACACACACAAACACACGGCTGATGTCATTTCATTTGAGTCTGTCCACAACAAAAACGGATATTAACTGGAGTTCGTTTACACGGGGGACTCCAGCAAAGCTTTCTGGTAGGAAAAAATAATATTCGGACAGACAGACAAACAGACTTAGACTGATATGGGCGTCTGTTACTATTATCATTAATATTATTATTATTATTATTATTATTATTATCATTTCCAATACTACTACTACATTTATCAGCATTATTATTCTCATCACTACACACACACACAAACACACACACACACTTAACAAAATCTAGAGGATACCTATTTATTGGGGGTATATGAGGATCTATGACAGGCAGTTGTTGCTGTATCGGCACTACCACACACTCTAGCGGATACAGTACATACATAAATGCATACTCGTTTATTATAATCAAGTAGTACTGTATAGAACCTAGGGCACTGCAGAGCTAAACGAGGCTCTGTTACAAGCGGGTGATGATGTGTCGAGACCGCAGTACTACAGGGCTACATGGGTGTACATTACAAGCGGGTGGTGGTGTAGGCCGCGGGGTCCCCAGTGGGCAAGGCTTAATCAGTCAGGAGTCAGTTTAGCGTGAATAACTTGAACCTATTGTTCTGGCCAGCACACATATCCCCGTGTTCATAAGAGATAACACCGTTAACATGGTGGTGGTGGTGGTAAGAGGGAGGGTGCTGGAGACGGGGATTAGTGGGAGGGTGGTGGTAGTAGTGGTAGTGGTGGTTATTGTGGTAGTAGTGGTGGTTATTGTGGTGGCAGTGAAGGGGAGAGTGGAGATTGTTTTAGTGGTAGTATGGATGGTAACTCTGATGATAGTCATCATTATTATTATTATTATTATTATTATTATTATTATTTTTTATTATTTTTTATTATGATTATTATTATTATTATTATTATTATTATTATTATTATTTTTTATTATCATTACTATTATTATTATTATTATTATTATTATTATGATTATTATTATTATTTTTTATTATCATTATTATTCTTATTATTATTATTTTTATTATTATTATTATTATTATTATTATTATTATTATTATTATTATAATTGTTATTATTATTATTATTATTATTATTATTATTATTATTATTTGATCTCCCATGAGTCACAGCTGTTGTGAGCGCACCAGGCGGAGAGATGGGGGGGGGGGAGGGTGATCGGTATGGAAGAGAGAGGAAGGAGTTAAGAAGGGGGTAATCCTGCTTAAGATTTTGGGGGTGAGGGTGAGGGTGAGGTTGGGGGGTGTAGGTGAGGGTGGAGAGTAATGGTCAAGGGCTGGATTTGGGTTGAAAGGGAGTGTGGTATTGAGGGAGAAGGAAGTAGAGGTCAGAAAGAAGATAGGAATCAGGGAGATATTAAAGATTAGGGAGAAAACAGTGGTCAAGGAAGGTGGGTCTAGGGTGGAGGTAGAGTGAGGGAGGGAAGGGGACTAAGGGGGTGGGAGGACTAGGGAGAGAGAGGTGGGGGTAAAAGCGGGAGAGAGAGATGGAGGGAGGAGCAAAAGAGGGGGAGGGAGGAAGGGAGAGGCAAGAGAGAGGAAGGGAGGAGTCTGAGGGAATGAGAGAGAGAGAGAGAAACAGCGAGAGAGAGAGAGAGAGATGTAGTAAGTAATGTTACCCTTTTTTCCTGTCTTTATTACAGTGATGAACACCTCTATATAGTTTTTTTCCTCTGAGAGTAAATTATTGCGTCATTGTGTGGTAATAATAACATGAATCCTCGTGAATATATTCCTCATTCTGAATTTAATGTTGACAATGGCGAGTTCATTTCAATATTAATGAACGTGTACCTCCCACTTCCGCCCATGCCCTCCCTCTCTCTCCCCACACCCACGACTATGGTAACACTGAATTCGGTCTACTGGTGCGACCCTCCATGACGGGCGCTGGTTGATGCTGACACAATGGTGGTAATACTTATGCTGTCAACACTGATGCTCTTGAGGTAGTGGTGAAGCCGTACTGGCAACAGTGACGTTTCTCTTCCAACATTAAATCTCCCCATCCACACAGTGACACTCCCCTGCCAACACTGACGCTCCCCTGGCAACACTGACGCTCCCCTGCCAATACTGACGCTCCCCTGGCAACACTGACGCTCCCCTGCCAATACTGACGCTCCCCTGCCAATACTGACGCTCCCATGGCAACACTGACGCTCCCCTGCCAATACTGACGCTCCCCTGCCAATACTAACGCTCCCCTGCCAACACTGACGCTCCCCTGCCAATACTGACGCTCCCATGGCAAGTTAATGGGCTACAAGAGCTGCCGTAACTTGTGATATGTGAAGAGCATGACCTTAATACAACGAATTCATCCTTATTTAGCGAATCCAGTGCCAAAGAAAGCCCAGGAAGCACGGACATTTCCCTAACCGCACTGGCTAAAACGGAATATAATCCACTAATTGCTTTTACATCTACATACCCAATTTTCTGCAGGCTAGTGAGAGGTGAATGGCGTAAGAGGGACATATTCACAGTTCCAACTTGCCCGGGAATCGAACCTGTGATGACTTGATTTGGAGGCGATTGTAACCTCTCCAGTCTCTCATACCCGGTAACTTCATCCATCTCTATTCGGTCTCCTCACTATTGATCAATCCATTCAATCCACCTGTTTCCCCAGCATCCATCCATCCATCCCGTCTTGCCTCCACCCATCCATTCCTTCATCTATCCATCCATCAACCCCACCATCCATCCAACCTTTCCACCACCCATCCATCCCTCCTTTCCACTATCTGTCCATCCAACCTAGCCACCATCTACCTATGCATCCTACCTTTCTACCATCCATCCATCTATCCATCCTGCCTCGGCCACTGCTGAGCCGATCCATCTCCATCAGGGAACAGCGTTACAAAGGCTCAGGGAAGCATGGAACAAAATTATGGTAAAAAATGACACTGAAAGATTACCCTAAAAACATCTTTAACTTGGACCCCCCCCCCCTCACCCCCTAGAAAAAATACTCCCCCCCTCTTCCGCCCTCCTCCTCTTCTTCCCCCCCCCCCCCCTCTTCCCCCGCCTCCTCCTGCCCTTAAGAAAAAAAATGACGTAAGAGAAAGCTTAAGTCATTTTTCTCTCTACTTATTATAGAACATCAGGAACAACTGGTAGAATTTGGAGAGAATTTGCATCTTTGTCATGGGAATGTTGTTGTTGTTGTTGTTATTGTGGTTGTTGTTATTGTTGATGTGGTTGTTGTTATTGTGGTTATTGTTCTTATTGTTGTGATTGTTGTTGTTATTGTGGTTGCTGTTATTGTTGCTGTGGTTGTTGTTATTGTGGTTGTTGTTATTGTTGCTGTGGTTGTTGTTATTGTGGTTGCTGTTATTGTTGCTGTGTTGTTGTTATTGTGGTTGCTTGCTGTTATTGTTGTTGTAGTTGTTATTGTGTCAATTGTTATTGATGTTATTTTTGTTGCCCCCTGTGGCCTGGATTCTCTCCCTGCTGGTAAAGGCCAGTATATTATACGAGTGTTTATGTACAAATTTTTTTTTTTTTTTTTTACAGGGGTTAGCCCACTCGGGCACAGGTCACTGACCCACATCGGGGACTGGGGGGCGAGAATATAATAATAATAATAATAATAATAATAATAATAATAATAATAATAATAATAATAATAATAATAATAATAATAATAATAATAATAATAATATAAATAATAATAATAATAATAATAATAGAAATAATAAAAATAATAATAATAATAATAGTAACAATAATAATAATAATAATAATAATAATAAAAATCTTTAATTTTATATAAAAAATACAAAATTAAAAATGAAACTAAATTATAATAATAATAATAATGATCAAGAGGGAGAAACAATGTGTGTATGTTGTGTTGTCAAAGAGAGAGAAACAACTGAATCCTTGCAATTGAATATACATGAGGCAAAAAGTCAGATCAGCAACCTGGGACTTGGTCACAATTTTTGTGATGCCATATGACAGCATTAGACAATACATTATGCTTCCAATATCTTCCCAGGTGGTAATACCTCCCTGTTTGATAGCTGCCTACTATCTACTACCTGTATATACATATATATATATATATATATATATATATATATATATATATATATATATATATATATGCTGATAACCACCAGGAAAGAAGAAAACACGAAGTTCCCAAGCGCTTTCGTGTAATCCTCTCAACACTGTCAACACCCAGTTCAACAAAAAACTTAAGTCCCTATTGAGAGGCAAAGCTACTCTCATTAAACATCTTACTTCAACGTCCCCTCCACTGCCTTACATGTACGGTTTAATCGAGACCCACAAGCCCAATAACCCAGCAAGACCCATCATTAGCTCTGTTGGGTCAATCTCTTATAAACTATCGAAATGGTTAGTTTCCTTACTAAACCCCCTAGTTGGCAACATTTCTAACTCCAATATCAAGAATAATATGGATCTGGTTGATAAACTCAATAACTTGCACATTAATCATGATTTTAAACTGGTCAGCTTTGATGTAACGTCACTTTTTACAAAGGTCCCAGTTGATGATTTACTAGAGTTCCTCATAGATTCCCTGGATAACATTTCACTGCCCGTCTCGAAAGATGACTTCATCGAACTCATCAAACTATGTATTAAGGATTGCAAATTCGAATTCAATGGGGAATATTATGCTCAAAAATTTGGTATGGCAATGGGTAATCCACTCTCACCTGTATTAAGCAACCTATATATGGAATTCTTTGAAAAGAAACTATTAAGTAATATTTTACCACCCTCAGCAGTCTGGTTTAGATATGTTGATGATGTATTATGTCTCTGGCCATGTAATGAGGACCTAAAAGTTTTCCTACCACAACTTAACAACTTAGCCCCCTCGATCAAATTCACTGTGGAATTAGAGCAAGACTGTAAATTGCCATTCCTAGACTGTCTGATACACAGAATGGGTAACACTTTCAAATTCAGTATTTATAGAAAACCAACCAATGTGTGTTCATACATTCATTATTATTCTGCCCACCATAATAAAGTCAAACAGTCAGTATTTACAACAATGTTTTTACGTGCCTTGAGAATTTGCAGTCCGGAATTCATCGATGAGGAATACAAATATATATATAATATTGGCTCAAACCTTAAATACCCTAGATCTTTCATAGACAAATGCTTAAACATTACTAAGAAAACTTTTTATAGAACTGATCCCAAGCCCACCCATGACCATAAGAATATCTTAATATTACCATTTCACAAAAATTTCTCACACATTCCGGCACAGCTAAAATCTTGGAACGTCAATGTGGCATTTAAAAACTCATGCACTGTTAAACAAATGTTAATCAAGAACTCCCCCAACAACACAATTGGTTGCATTTATAAAGTTCCTTGCAAGGAATGTAATATGTTTTACTTAGGCCAGACAGGTAAAGATCTTGTAACTAGAATTAAACAACACAAATACAGTGTCAGGACAGGCCAGGAATCCAATGCTCTGTTTGTTCATTTGAGGGATAACAAGCATTGCATTGACTGGGATAATGCCTCCTCAATATTACCATGTAATTCAATTGATAGTAGGAACATCATAGAATCTAGTCTTATTAAACATACCGAAGCATTCAACATGAATTTGAGTAACGGCTTGTACAAGCTGGACAACTTTGTAATTAAGAAGATTTGTGATCAGGTGAGAGGGCGGGTCACTGTCCCATCTGACCCAACCACCAACCGTTGTGTGCCATTTAAAGATTAGTAGGGTCATTACCTGACCATTGTGGACCTGGTCTCACCCTCCTCTGTATATATTCATCTTGTTCTGCATTACTCTATCTAGTCTGTACTCACCCCTGAAGATGTGAATTACACGAAAGCGCTTGGGAACTTCGTGTTTTCTTCTTTCCTGGTGGTTATCAGCATATACCTAGATCACGCGCACCTACAGTGATTTACTTGCATATATATATATATGTGTGTGTGTGTGTGTGTGTGTGTTACCTCAAACAGCAATGGGTAGGATGACACATAAACAAACATTATGTTAGGCTGTAAGTCATGTCATATTTATTGGGTGTGCCTGCCCGTATACAGTGTGTAGAGCACGAAGATTGTGGAGATGAGAGGCCCAGAAGGAGGTTGGAGGGTGTGAAGGGAGTTTGGATATGTATAATTATAATCACCTGACTCAGCCAGGGGAACAGGCTATAGGGTGGGCATTTCAGTATAGCTACCCATATCTTAGAGTCAACACCTACCCTGGCTTCTCTCTAGACTTTAAACACGTAAGTTTAACTGGTACTTATTATGTACACAGGTAGACTGTGTCCATTGCATCATTTATCAGTGTGACAATATAGAAATATGGCAAATTGAGTACTCATTGTAAGTGTTAAGATTAGACTAATTACATAGCCATGATTGTTATGTAAATATAGATTGGATTAACATTTATGTAGGGGTGCCTATGTATGACTTATTTGAAATACTAAATGAATTGTGTTCAACAGGTTTGACCGAATTATAATGTTCCTGTACAACGTAAGGAGTCTCATTCAACCTTTAACTGCCTGGACGGCGGTTACAATATGTATATACAGTATATATATATATATATATATATATATATATATATATATATATATATATATATATATATATATATATATATATATATATATATATATGCAAGTAAATCACTGTAGGTGCGCGTGATCTAGGTATATGCTGATAACCACCAGGAAAGAAGAAAACACGAAGTTCCCAAGCGCTTTCGTGTAATTCACATCTTCAGGGGTGAGTACTCACCCCTGAAATTGATAGAGTTATGCGTAACTGACAATGTGTTTAGTGCAAATGGGAAGTTCTACAAGCAAATATTTGGTATGAGCATGGGTAATTGTCTTTCTGCTCCTCTAGCCTGTATTTATATGGAGTTTTTTGAGTTTAGATTACTACCCAATATAGTGGACTTTATTCCTCCATGGTATAGATATGTAGATGATGTTCTTTGTCTTTGGCCTAAAAACAGTGACCCATTTGAATTTTTAGACAAACTTAATAATATTGTCCCTAGTATCACGTTCAAAATTGAAAGAGAAATAAATGAATCCCTTCCATTTCTTGATATGCTTATCATGAGAAATGGCCAAAACTATAAATTCAAGGTATATAGAAAGCCCACACAGGTAGACAGTTTCATTCACTTTTTATCGAATCACCTTGAGTCTACCAAAATGTCAGTTTTTTCTGTTATGTTCTTAAGATGTCTGCGTATTTGTGACTCTGAATTTATTGACGATGAATTGAAACACATTCATTCTATTGCACATAAAGTTGGGTACCCTTCTGCGTTTGTTGATCGTTGTTTTAATAGGGCTAAAAAATCCCTTCATTCCTCTCAAACCAGACAAGTTCCTACACTTAAGAATATTTTGACTCTGCCCTATCGTAATGAATTTGTCCCGTTAGTTCGGTCCCTCAAGCTTCTAAATATTAATGTTGTTTTCAAGTATGACTCAACCATTACTAATATGTTAATAAGGAATAGCCCAAGTTTGAATGTAAATGGTAGTGTTTATTGTATTCCATGTAGCAAATGTAATTGTAATTATGTAGGTCAGACAGGAAAAACACTGCAGCTCAGAATCAAACAACATAAGTATAATATTAGAACTGCATCTGAAAGCAGTGCCTTGTTCGTTCATGTTAGGAATAATGATCACCCCATTGCTTGGGAAAAAAGCTTAGAAGTTTTCAAATCATCTTGTGTCACAGAAAGACTTCTTGTTGAAGCTAGTTTGATTAAGGAATTAAAATCAATAAACCTTAGTGATGGTCAGTTCAAAACTGATAATATGTTACATAAATTTATTTGTCAGTGGCCCAAGGTTAAAAATGCTTTAAAAACCTTTGATCTAGATGTATGATAGTTATTTTGTGGGTCCCCTTTTTTCTGACCTGACTTGACTAGTCACGTCGCCCCCTTCTCTTAAGCTCCTCTACGTGTGTGTTGGTGTGGGGATTAGTGGATGTCATCATTTTGACCTGACCTCATGTTTTTAGGTCACCCTGTATATTTAAGCCTCTCTCTGTCCATGTAATCCAGTTGCCTCTGAAGATGTCTTGAATAAAGACGAAAGCTAAGGTACTCCGTTGTTTCCATTCTCCCGTGTGATTTTATCAAGATATATATATATATATATATATATATATATATATATATATATGTATATATATATATATATATACTTCATTTTTAGTCCATTTAACACGCGGACTTTGGACATATAATCAACGACCTCACCAGCAAGGAATCGAACCCTCGACCTACTGGGTGGCCCTAGGGAACGCTTACCAGCTAGCCCACAAGGACACTAAAAGCAGTTCTAGACTCTGTTATATTTCACACAAAGCCTGTTCATCGAGCTGATGGCGCCGTGAACCTCATTGGGAAACTGCCCGTGCCTCGCATGTGGTGTCAGTAGCATTTTACCGAATCCAGCTGGTATGAAACGCGAGGTACATATATACTTCATTTTTAGTCCATTTAACACGCGGACTTTGAACATATAATCAACGACCTCACCAGCAAGGAATCGAACCCTCGACCTACTGGGTGGCCCTAGGGATGAACAGGCTTTGTGTGAAATATAACAGAGTCTAGAACTGCTTTTAGTGTCCTTGTGGGCTAGCCGGTAAGCGTTCCCTAGGGCCACCCAGTAGGTCGAGGGTTCGATTCCTTGCTGGTGAGGTCGTTGATTATATATATATATATATATATGCTGATAACCACAAGAAAACACGAAGTTCCCAAGCACTTTCGTGTAATTCACATCTTCAGGGGTGAGTACAGACTAAGGAGAAATATTTGACAAGGCTAATATATACAGTAGAGGAGAGTGAGATCAAGTCCCAATGGGACAGCAGGTGTCCACAATGTTCCGGTCATAAGGCCTTACTAATCTTCTTAATCCAAAAAAAAATTGACCATTCCATCTCTAAGCATAGCAGCTGTCCGTAGTCAGGTCATAGGGTAAGATGACCCAACCTTCTCACCTGGTTACAAATCTTCTTAATCACAAAATTATCAAGTTTGAACATACCATTACTCAAATTCATGTTGACGGATTCGGTATGTTTAATGAGAATGGATTCTATAATGTTCCTACTGACAATTGAATTACAAGGTAATATTGAGAAGGCATTATCCCAGTCAATGCAATGCTTATTATCTCTCATATGAATGAACCGAGCATTGCATATATTATAGCCTTGCCATGTATTACTCCTTAGTCTGTACTCACCCCTGAAGATGTGAATTACACGAAAGCGCTTGGGAACTTCGTGTTTTCTTCTTTCCTGGTGGTTATCAGCATATATATATATATATATATATATATATATATATATATATATATATATATATATATATATATATATTTCATTAGCCCAATAAAGCACGCGGACTTCTACATACAATCAACACCTCAACCCTCCAGGATTCGAACCCACGGCCCACGAGCCCGTGCTTTATTGGGCTAATGAAATATATATGGATCCTTGTGTTTCGAAGCCAGATTAGGTAAAAAACGTTACTCTGACCACCTACATGATACGGGTAGTCCCCATTAGAGGTTCACGGCGCCATAAGCTCGTTGAACAGGCTTTGTGTGAAATATAACAAAGTCTAGGACTGCTTTTATATCCTGGTGGTCCACCGGTTAGCGTTCCCCGGTGACAGTCGTGGGCCGTGGGTTCGAATCCTTGCGGGTTGAGGTGTTGATTTTATATATATATATGGATCACCTGAAGAATTGTCACCCCAGAGTCCGGCAGGGTGATAAATTCTTCAGGTGGGTCAGGATCCTCCACGGTTGTTAATCTTCAGGTTAGTGGAGTCAGGACCCTCCAGTCAGGTAGGAGGACTATATAATAGTAAGTGGGCTCATATTTTTTTAGTCATAATCATCAGTCGACCATGTCACGCAATACCTTCCAAACTGTCGTCCTACCACTGTTGTGTGATGATTCCTCTAAAGTTATTCGGTGGCTTCAACAAAACAAACTTTTAAAGCGTAAAGTGAAGTGTGACACTTGTGATAACTGGATGAATTGGACAAAATGCACCATATCGAAGGATGGTTTCTGTGGAAATGCCAAACAAAAGACTGTCTAGAGTATAAATCCACTAAGTCTATAAGAATAGGATCTTTTTTTGCCCGTTTTAATATTTCACTTCAGAAGTGGGTTTATGTTATGTATCTTTGGAGTGAGGGTATTGGAGAAACAGCAGTAGGCTGTCATAACACAAAGGAAGATATTTATGTTATCCTAATTATACAAAATATATTCACTGTGGGCTGGGGTGACGATCCTTCAGGTGGAGCAGGCTGGGGTGACAATTCTTCAGGTGGGATATCCCGGGGTGACAATTCTTCAGGTGGACATTCTGGGGCGACGATTCTTCAGGTGATCCATATATATATATATATATATATATATATATATATATATATATATATATATATATATATATATATATATATATATATATGTGCAAGTAAATCACTGTAGGTGCGCGTGATCTAGGTATATGCTGATAACCACAAGGAAAGAAGAAAACACGAAGTTCCCAAACGCTTTCGTGTAATTCACATCTTCAGGGGTGAGTACAGACTAGAGAGAGTAATACAAATCAAGGTGTATATATACAGAGAAGGGTGAGACCAGGTCCACAATGGTCAGGTATTAGGTAATGTCCCTACTAATCTTTAAATAGGCAAAGCTACTCTCATTAAACATCTTACTTCAACGTCCCCTCCACTGCCATACATGTACGGTGTAATCAAGACCCACAAGCCCAATAACCCAGCAAGACCCATCATTAGCTCAGTTGGGTCAATCTCTTATAAACTATCTAAATGGTTAGTTTCTTTACTAAATCCCCTAGTTGGCAACATTTCTAACTCCAATATCAAGAATAATATGGATCTGGTTGATAAACTCAATAACTTACACATTAATCATGATTTTAAACTGGTCAGCTTTGATGTAACGTCACTTTACAAAGGTCCCAGTTGATGATTTACTAGAGTTCCTCATAGATTCCCTGGATAACATTTCATTGCCCGTCTCGAAAGACGACTTCATCGAACTCATCAAACTATGTATTAAGGATTGCAAATTCGAATTCAATGGGGAATATTATGCTCAAAAATTTGGTATGGCAATGGGTAATCCACTCTCACCTGTATTAAGCAACCTATATATGGAATTCTTTGAAAAGAAACTATTAAGTAATATTTTACCACCCTCAGCAGTCTGGTTTAGATATGTTGATGATGTATTATGTCTCTGGCCATGTAATGAGGACCTAAAAGCTTTCCTGTCACAACTTAACAACTTAGCCCCCTCGATCAAATTCACTGTGGAATTAGAGCAAGACGGTAAATTGCCATTCCTAGACTGTCTGATACACAGAATAGGTAACACTTTTAAGTTCAGTATTTATAGAAAACCAACTAATGTGTGTTCATACATTCATTATTATTCTGCCCACCATAATAAAGTCAAACAGTCAGTATTTTCAACAATGTTTTTACGTGCCTTGAGAATTTGCAGTCCGGAATTCATCGATGAGGAATACAAATATATATATAATATTGGCTCAAACCTTAAATACCCTAGATCTTTCATAGACAAATGCTTAAACATTACTAAGAAAACTTTTTATAGAACTGATCCCAAGCCCACCCATGACCATAAGAATATTTTAATATTACCATTTCACAAAAATTTCTCGCACATTCCTGCACAGCTAAAAATCTGGAACGTCAATGTGGCATTTAAAAACTCATGCACTATTAAACAAATGTTAATCAAGAACTCCCCCAACAACACAATTGGTTGCATTTATAAAGTTCCTTGCAAGGAATGCAATATGTTTTACTTAGGCCAGACAGGTAAAGATCTTGCAACTAGAATTAAACAACACAAATACAGTGTTAGGACAGGCCAGGAATCCAATGCTCTGTTTGTTCATTTGAGGGATAACAAGCATTGCATTGACTGGGATAATGCCTCCTCAATATTACCATGTAATTCAATTGATAGTAGGAACATCATAGAATCTAGTCTTATTAAACATACCGAAGCATTCAACATGAATTTGAGTAACGGCATGTACAAGCTGGACAATTTTGTAATTAAGAAGATTTGTGATCAGGTGAGAAGGCCGGGTCACTTGACCATCTGACCTGACCACCAACCGTTGTGTGCTATTTAAAGATTAGTAGGGACATTACCTAATACCTGACCATTGTGGACCTGGTCTCACCCTCCTCTGTATATATACACCTTGATTTGTATTACTCTCTCTAGTCTGTACTCACCCCTGAAGATGTGAATTACACGAAAGCGCTTGGGAACTTCGTGTTTTCTTCTTTCCTTGTGGTTGAGGTGTTGATTGTATGTAGAAGTCCGCGTGCTTTATTGGGCTAATGAAATATATATATATATATATATATATATATATATATATATATATATATATATATATATATATATATATATATATATATCTATATATATGTTTATATTTATATATTTATATCTATATATTTATATTTATATTTATATTTATATATATATATATATATATATATATATATATATATATATATATATATATATATATATATACAGAGAGAGAGAGAGAGAAAAAAAAGTTAAATAACGAAATTGTATTCTATAATATGTCAGTAAAAATTATATACATGCTAAGGTATCAATAAGTTGTAGAACCAATAAGACGCAGGTATTATTCCTCTACAACAACTACATACATACAACAGCACAGACACTACCTGTGCAAATAATGATGTGTTAGGTTAAGACAAACTATTACGATGTTAAAATAAGTCGAACACAAGTTAGTGTGCCTTGAGCCCGTCTCCTAGTGAATGGGTATTGAAATATAGCTACAGTATACCTAATCATATTTGTGGACTGGAAATGTTCGCGGTATAAGTAGAAACTTAGTCGACTTAAAAACATATAACGATCGAGAGCAATAACTGGGTCGTATGAATGTTAATAAGCTGTAGTACACGTAAATATATACTATTACATGTAATTTATTCATGAGAGAAATTCAGTAAAGTGAACCAAAACAGCGTCAGTACACTTCATCCATGTCAATTCGAGATTCGCCAGCTGACCACAGGTACTTCAGGGGCTGGAGCCAAAGGTTTACCAACAACTTCGTACCAGTGAGAGTAAGAGACTGACGCCCGTATTATTAAACAACATCTTCCCTTGAAGAGGGTCGTCGTGTTTCAACCCGAGTTTTAAACTAAATGAGTCCTGAGGGACACCGCAGTACTGTACTTAATGGGATGGTGTGGCGGTAAAATTAACTAATTCCAATATTACAAATTAATTTTATTGGAATTAGTTAATTTTACCGCCACACCACCCCGTTAAGTACTGTACTGCGGTGTCCCTCAGGACTCATTTAGTTGAAAACTCGGGTTGAAACACGACGACCCTCTTCAAGGGAAGATGTTGTTTAATAATACGGGCGTGAGACGGGACCTATTCTGAACTAACCAAGTTCATCCCAAACTAATCAAGCTAATCTTTAACCAACCTAACTTAACCTAAACTAACCAAGCTTATCCTAAACCAACCAAGCTTATCCTAAACTAACCAGGCTGATCTTTAACCAACCTAACTTATCCTAAACTAACCAAGCTTATCCAAAGCCAACCAAGCTTATCCTAGACTAACTAAGCTTACCCTAAAGTAAACTAACCAAGCCTACCCTACACCAAATAAAATCTACTCAAGACCAACTAAAATATTCAAGGGTTGTTCAGTCTTCGGAATATGTATTTCACACACACACACACACACATACTCACACACACACACACACACACACACACACATCACCCCTTCCTTCTCCCTGGTCATTCATCATTTTCTATGTCACTCCCCTTTCCTTCCCTCACTACATGTATTATCCCCCTCTCATTGTTTCATTATCCTCCCCTATGTATCACTTCCATGTATTATCTCTCCCCACATTGCATACATCAACTCTTATCCTCCGTTATGTATATATATATATATATATATATGCAAGTAAATCACTGTATGTGCGCGTGATCTAGGTATATGCTGATAACCACCCCTGAAGATGTGAATTACACGAAAGCGCTTGGGAACTTCGTGTTTTCTTCTTTCCTTGTGGTTATCAGCATATATATATATATATATATATATATATATATATATATATATATATATATATATATATATATATATATATATATATATATATATATATATATATATATATAAATCTTGATAAAATCACACGGGAAAAGGGAAACAACGGAGCACCTTAGCTTTCGTCTTTATTCAAGACATCTTCAGAGGCAACTGAAGATGTCTTGAATAAAGGCGAAAGCTAAGGTGCTCCGTTGTTTTCCTTTTCCCGTGTGATTTTATCAAGATTTATCTTATCCACTTTTTCATTGTGGATCTACATGAAATATATATATATGTGTGTGTGTGTGTACAGTATATACTGTATACATTAATGGTTTTATGAAAAACCTAAACAAACTTTACCTAGCTCTTAATACATAAATTTCTATTTTATTTGTCTTTTATTTGTCTTTTATTTTAGAATTTTACTGCAGTATATACTTGTACCACAGGTTTAAACACCTAGAGAACATAAATTTTTAGTGGTGGTCCACCTCGCCCAGGGGCTGGGCCAGATGACCCGCTTTCCGGAACATGACCAACACGTTCGTATCTGTATTATCATTGTATAGATATGTGGGTACCAAGATATGTGAACACGCCTGACGGCAGGACTCTGTTACCATTCATTATACCATTTATTCACATGTCTGTATTACCATATTATCATAGCATGTCTGATATCTATGCTTATGTCTAATGCCTATGTTCACTCACTATGTCCCGATATACTATGTCTGTACCGCGCTAGTCGAGTAATTAGAAGACCTCATTTATTGTCCTAGTGATGTCTAGCAACTCTCCTTGCCCAGCTAGACAACTTGCCTCAGATCAGCCTCGGCCTACACACGGCCCGGGGTCCCTAGTTCCCGCTTCTGTATCGGTCGGCTATCACGCCAAGTCTTGTACCACTTATTGAATATATCTACTGCTCGTGCTCTGGAGTTTGAAGAACCTTGTCTAGGATTTCATCCCACCACAATCATCTCGACTTAATTTTAGGTTACAAAGTTACTTATGAGTTTTTAATTTTCTTTTTGATTATATTCACTTATTCTTACCTGAATGTGAATAAATTAATGGTTTAAAAAATACGAAAACAACCAAATAAAAATGCGTGCGTCAATGGCTGAATTGTTTTTTCCTCGATGTATCTGTTAAAACCTGGGAAGATAGACCGTTTCTTACACTGTATAATATATATATATATATATATATATATATATATATATATATATATATATATATATATATATATATATATATATATCTTACACTATCTCTATCTCTCTTAATTCCATCGATTACCCTTTATTACCCATTAACTGCCATGTATCGCCCCCTGTCCCCCACCCAATATATCACCTCCTTCTCTCCTCTTCCTTCTATATGTTCCACCCTAAAGTCCCCCCCACCTCGGCCGGAACAAATATCACCCCTTCTTTCGCACACACATAAACAGAGACAGACAGACAGACAGACACACGTCACATCTGTCACAAGTAAAACTCGGCAACAGACGGCGACTCACAACACCAGCTAACTAAGTCTTCACGGAACTGTTAGTGGTGTGGGGAATGATACAACAATCTTCCTTACACATCAAGATACAGCACCGGGAGTCTATTAAAGTCTGTGAGATACGGAGACAAACGCACACACACACACACACACACACACACACACACACACACACACACACTCACCCACCCCCCCCCACGCACACCCCCCCCCCACACACACAAACATATTCATATCAAGAATAAACAGTCAGAAGATACTATAGATAGATATAGATAGGTAGATATAAGGAAAGTTAGTCAGTTGAACACACAGGTAAGTAGACAGGCATCTCGAAATTCAATCAGAGACAGAAAGACAGACATTGTGAAAGTCAGTCAGAACAACATTCACACAGACACACATAAACACAAAGTCATTCTCTTTGATTGCTTTCCTTCGTCAGATATTTGTGGAAGAGATACTGACGATGTAGAGCACCCAGGAGCCACTTTTCTCCTACAGGCGTTGAATGGATACTACGGGGGTTGAAGGGATCCTACAGGTTTTGGAAGGATCTTACAGGGGTTAGAATGATTCTTTAAGGGTTGAAGGGATCTTACAGCGTTGAAGGAATCCTACAGGCGTTAAAGAGATTCTACAGGCGTTAGAGGGGTCTTACAGGGGTTAGAATAATTCTTTAAGCGTTGAAGGGATCCTACAGGCATTAGTAGAGAGGGAGTTCATATTCCTACCTAGGGAACAGTAATCCTATACTATGACTCTCGTGACCAGGCGCGTTTCTCCCTGCACCCCTGTATCCAGTTGCACGGCAAGTGGGTTCCAATCTTAATGGGCCCCAATTTTAATGGGTCACAGTTCCGATGATCCCTAGTTCTAGTTGGCTTAAATCTTAACAAGTTTCAATCTATCTTCGCCATTAGGATTAGGACCCATTAGTATTAAGGCCAATCGGAACTGGGGCTCATCAAGGCTGAAGACCATTAGTACTCTGGCCAGTATCTTCACTAACGGATTTTCATGCTTAGTATATTATTTAATGATAAGGTAAACATTAATTATTATCATTATTATTATCATTATTATTATTATATTTCAGAATGTCACCCGTCGAGAACAAAGCTTTATAAGGATGTTGGTATTATCTTAAAACGAATATTCTAAATATATTGTCATCTATCATTATTATCTGTACAGTTGCAGTCAAAAGTTCTCGACATTTTGGGGGGATATCCGTTACTTACTTGACGGTTATTTAACTACATGATGATTTATCATTAATTCACTCGGATATTTTTTTTATTGGGAGTGCTTTTTATGATTTTATTCTAGGATAATTGATAATGAGGAGCTGTGGTCATCAGCTATAAAATAAACACATATACTTCACTGTTGATGCCAGTTGTTGTCATATTGAGGGACTTCATGGCCACAGCTTTACATAACAATACACAATAAAATATGTAAGTTAATAAGCGTCACATGTTTCCTGAACTAACGGCATCTAGGGAGCAGTTTAGTGAGAGCTTAACCACTGTGTAGGGTGAATCTTTTACACACAATACCGACACTATATGAATTTTTTTACATTTTGTTTTATAAACTAAATACGTGTTGACAGTTGATCAGAATAAGCAAGCTAATAATTACGTAGATAATCCCCATCCAGTGTTTCCTGACGAATTTCCCTTTCAACGACAGAATCCATATTAACCTACTCAACTATGTATCAAGATCAAAGGTGTATTTTCCTCGACGTTTCCCACATAAGATTTTGATTAATCTCAAACAACAATTCAACTCTCAATTCCGTCTTATTAATAATAAGTGAAGGACGCAGGAGAGGCAGGACCTTAATCACTCCGTCATCTCCGGCAATACGCACCATATTTCCGGTGAACTCACGGAAACTTGCTGACACAACGGAAATTAAGTCAGATCATAAACAGGAGAGCCAGAGCCTCCTCCCTGACCATCAAGTTAATCCCTTCCCACACGCCAGAGGTCCCAGGGGGGTGCTGCCACCGTGCAAAACAAAGACCTCGTACAGGACCCCTCACAGATAACGTACACTGGCGAGGCGGCGGTGATCGTACCCTTGTTCTAGCCGAGGGGGCGGTCACCTGCTGATTTATGGCTGTTGCTTCCTGCTGCTGCTACGACTACAACTACTCTTCCTCCTGCTGCTACTACTGCTGCACTGCCCGGCTCCCTCACTCACCCTCAGCTGCACGATCTGCTTCACAATTGTTGTACATTGGCCGTTAATGGATTTATTGCTTTGCGGTGTACTGTAAATATATTATTTGGTATTTTAGTATTTTGTACCTTAAATATGGTACATTACACTACATTTTAATATTGATTCAATTTATGTATTTCCTATATTATATGCAGCCCATTTTACTCCGGGTTTTGGAACATAATTAAATCAAACAAAATAATTACTTTATATTATACTACCGCCTTCTTAAAAAAAAATCAATCATGCCCTTCTGGACAGCGTCAGTTTCTTCACCGTATCATCCCCTGCAAGTAACGTCTGACCATCATTGTCTCGACTTCCACCGAGAAACACAAGAGATTAGCGAATTAATCCTCTTGTAGTATAGCTTAGCGTGTCACATCCTTCCCTCTCAGCTCTCACCTATTTTACCTTTCCCGTGCTGCAATTCCCCAAGAAAACACCTTACGGTTCTCCAGGTGAGAGAACCAACACTAACGATTATTACACACACACCACCACCTATACTCCTTTACCTGCTAGTGGCCACTTTACTTAATTAGAACGATGTGGGAGGAGAAGGACTTTAGTGCACAAGATATTATTGTAGGAATATATAGGAAGAGAAGCAGTGTTATAGTTTAATATATAGGGTTAAAAGGATTCTTAGAGATCAGTATACAGTATAAGGTCAGAAGGTGGGTGGGCTATTTCCCGTAAAAAACAATCTCTCTCTCTCTCTCTCTCTCTCTCTCTCTCTCTCTCTCTCTCTCTCTCTCTCTCTCTCCTCTCTCTATCAATGCAGTAACCAATTGAGTCTTATCAGAGGCTAATAAGAAAGGAAAGGAAGAAAGTGAACACGGGACAGCATTATAGACACAGCTATTTTACCTACTCTGTGATGGACCCACAGGGGAGGACACAATACACATGAACGGTGAGTCCTGACGGTGTGACCTGCTGGCCTCCGGGTAGCTCAACTCACCTGGGTGTTACGGTGGAATAAGTAAGAAGAATCAACTTAGGAAGTGATTCAACTATAGGAGGGGTCTACCTGATATCAAGTAGAACACATAGGTTGAGAAGACTACATAGGAAAGGTAGGGCTAGGTATATTTCCATCTCTCCCTTCAGGTTCTTGTTGTGGTGAGTTGGTTGTGAGACGGTTGAGGTTGTTTTGTATTCTTCTAACTTAGGAAGAGGGAAGGTGAAGGTTTAAACACACAAGTCTACGAGAATCCTGATACAAGAACCTAAAACTCACGGAACTTAAGGAATTTGAGCGTAATGTTCATATGAGTCTTACCTGGCTTAAATAGCCATTGAGTATGGTGCCACATTGAAAGGTGGTCGTTGGTATGATAGTATGGAAGTAGTGGTGGTGGTGGTGGTAATAGTAGTGGGCGGTGTTAGGGACCAGGAGGACAAGTTATCACCCACAGCTCACAGTGATGGTCATAGCTGGACGTTGAGTGTGAATCGTTGATATGTTGTGAGGTTAATTGTATACAAGCCGGGCGTTATCCTTGATTAATAAAGAGTCATTGAAAAAAGACTACCCAAATTATTAATCGTTTTATATTAAAATCTGGGTATTATTTTTCGATGAGCCAGTAAAAATAAATAAATAAATATATATATATATATATATATATATATATATATATATATATATATATATATATATATATATATATATATATATATATATATATATATATGCTGATAACCACCAGGAAAGAAGAAAACACGAAGTTCCCAAGCGCTTTCGTGTAATTCACGTCTTCAGGGGTGAGTACAGACTAGCTAGTCTGTACTCACCGTGTTTTCTTCTTTCCTGGTGGTTATCAGCATATACCTAGATCACGCGCACCTACAGTGATTTACTTGCATATATATATATATATATATATATATATATATATATATATATATATATATATATGCAAGTAAATCACTGTAGGTGCGCGTGATCTAGGTATATGCTGATAACCACCAGGAAAGAAGAAAACACGAAGTTCCCAAGCGCTTTCGTGTAATTCACATCTTCAGGGGTGAGTACAGACTAGATAGAGTAATGCAAAACAAGATGAATATATACAGAGGAGGGTGAGACCAGGTCCACAATGGTCAGGTAATGACCCTACTAATCTTTAAATGGCACACAACGGTTGGTGGTTGGGTCAGATATATATAATCAACGACCTCACCAGCGTGTTATATGGACTAAAAATGAAGTATATATATATATATATATATATATATATATATATATATATATATATATATATATATATATATATATGCAAGTAAATCACTGTAGGTGCGCGTGATCTAGGTATATGCTGATAACCACCAGGAAAGAAGAAAACACGAAGTTCCCAAGCGCTTTCGTGTAATTCACATCTTCAGGGGTGAGTACAGACTAGATAGAGTAATGCAAAACAAGATGAATATATACAGAGGAGGGTGAGACCAGGTCCACAATGGTCAGGTAATGACCCTACTAATCTTTAAATGGCACACAACGGTTGGTGGTTGGGTCAGATATATATAATCAACGACCTCACCAGCGTGTTATAGGGACTAAAAATGAAGTATATATATATATTATATATATATATATATATATATATATATATATATATATATATATATATATATGTATATATATAAAACAAAGAAGTACGTCTGTTTGTATGTTTGTGTGTGTGTTTTTGTTTGTGTGTCCGCAAGAGAATCTCGGAAACTACTTTACCGATTTGTAGTGATGATGGATGGTGTTATATGTAGTGATGATGGATGGTGTTATATGTAGTGATGATGGGTGATGTTATATGTAGTGATGATGGATGGTGTTATATGTAGTGATGATGGATGGTGTTATATGTAGTAATGATGGATGGTGCTATATGTCGTGATGATGGATGTTGTTATATGTAGTGATGATGGGTGGTGTTATATGTAGTGATGATGGATGATGTTATATGTCGTGATGATGGATGGTGTTATATGTAGTGATGATGGGTGGTGTTATATGTAGTGAAGATTAGACAATAAAATAATAACAGTTTAATGCTAAAAAAATATACTTTGCTGTACCGTTTAGTGAAAAACATGGTGGAACTTACATACACCGTTTATGAACTATTGATGGAAGAAGAAGTTTTGGGGACTGAACAGTGAGACAATGTGGAGCCTCCCCGAGGGTGGCGTTCTACCGTGGCATATATATATATATATATTTATATACATATATATATATATATATATTTTTTTTTTCGGTTACTCCTTAATACATTCTGCTTTAGTGTTTATTTGTTATTTTTCAGGATCTTGAAAAGTTAGTGTTGAGCGTAACCCACCCGCTGGCGAGGACCCCTCTGGGAACACTGTGTCCTTATTACTATTGTGTGTGTGTGTGTGTGTGTGTGTGTGTGTGTGATCAAATATAATTCTCCCTCGTATCGCGTAACTCGTAACATATCAATTAATCCTACTTAACCCAACCTTATGAAGCTTCGACTACAAACTCTATTCTGAAAAGGAACGCCAAGAAAAGTACTGTTTATTTCCATCAAAGGAAATATGTTATTTCTATTGTAATTTACAGCGGGTGTCTCTTGGGGCGATACTGATGTGATCATTACGTAGGATTCACAATGTGGAGAAATTATGTTAGAACTGGGGAGTTGTTTAGAATGAAAGACAGCTGAGATTGGCAGTTAAGGCATTAACATATCCGACTATTTAAATATGTCTCCAATTCCATGTATTAAATTCCTATATCTAACTATATCCTGTTTTTATACATATTTATCTACAGTATAGTCAAAGTCAAAGCTTAATTTAGAAACATCAGTACACGTGCAGTATTTCCTACAGTATACCATTATTAGTTAAATAGTTGTACTAATATGGGCTTAAGTAAGTGTACTATTGCTCTGTTTCATAACTCGACAGGTGGTGATTTAAACTTAGATATTATTAAGTAATTAAATCGTGTACTCGTGGTAATTGCCACAACTGATTCCTCTTCTAGCCAATCGTACTTCCTACATACAAGCTGTGATGGTCAACAGGGGGCCTAAGTACTCTGGATAATACTAAAGTTTCTATCACTCTGACTCTCATTAAACCTGATGGCTAATTAGTCATTTAGGGTAAGGGTCAGGGACGTAAGGGAATCTCGTATGTTTGCAAGATTATTTCTTCCCTTTTGCAAAGTGAAGAGAGAGATATCTGGTCTCTGTGTAATTTCGACGCCATTTTGATTCTAACCTTAGGTGATGGAGTATGTGGTCCAGTCAGATAAGTTTTCGAGGTCTAGTTACTGAATATCGGGTTATAATTAAGGTTTAAGCCTGTCACTTGGTCGGCCTGGAGAGTATGAAAGTAATCCGGAAGGTCCATTGATTAGTGTGTGTGTGTGTGTGTGTATGTGTGTGTCTGTGATGGGTAAGTCTTCTAGCTGCACCACAACAGCCACTGACGTTGACTGCTCATTGGACACACTGACGGACGGACACAGGCACAGACGTAAACGGGCTAGGACGCACACAGTACCAATATTAATCTCGAGGATCATTTAGATCGCCTTAAATGCGATGATTAGGTCCAATAATTGGTTAATTAAGAGGAATTAACCTGGATAATTGAGGCTACTGAACTAGAACCTGGATAATTTTGACACCAGTTCACCGGAATACAGAAAAGTTACTCAAATTAACTGGACTCCGGATAATCTAGACTCCAGCTAACCGAACAACAGGAAATTTAGACTCAACTAGTCTCTAGATATCAAGATAACGTGTGATCCATTAACTACGAAAAAACCCACGATATATCCAGACTCATACTAGAAAGGAATCTTCAGGTCACGATACAGTCAGTCTCCATAATATCGTAATTATTCGCTTTAGTCTATATACTATCGGTAATTCCTCCTTTTACTCCTTTATCTATCTATCTATCTATCTATCTATCTATCTTCTCGCTGTAAACTATCCATTTGTTGATTTGTCTCTCAAGGGAAAATCTATTCCAGTACTTCCTTCCTTCCTTCCTTCCTTAGTTTTCCGCTCGTTCCATCACAGTGTTACAGAGGTGTCTTAAAGGTGCAATTGAAATGAACCATAATTCTGATAGATCTCAGTCCTAACCTAACCTAACCTAACCTAGCCTAACCTAACCAAATCTAATCTAACCAAGGTCAGTTAGTGTTGGGACTCATTAGGACAGGACCCCAGGTTAGGTTAGGTTAGGTTTGGTTACTTATGGAATATCAGGTTGGGGCCTAATTAAGACTGGCACCCAATGAGATCAGTCCGAGACACTCGAAGCGACACACAGTGGGTGGCATCTTCGTGGAAATCCGGACCCTGACACTCAAACGTCACGTACGAGGATGATATTTTTCCTCCTCGTTACCTGAAGGGGGATGAGGGAGGGGTGAGGGTGCAGTGGCCGAGGGGATACAGTACTCACCTCCTCTCCAAAGGGTCACACTTAGTTCACCTTGCTGAAAGTGTGGTACCTAATTATACAGGAGTGAAAATGACGGCAATCGAATTCATTGCCTGTCACAATTTCTCAGTATACCGTTTGCTTTATCTCACATTCACTCGTTCACTCTTCACGGGAAGAGGGAGAGAGAGAGAGGGGGGAAAGGGGGGCGAGGGGAGTGGGAGAAACGATAGAGGTCAACGACATACTGTACAATATTGTCGGGGTGATGATAAGGCAAATTTAGGTCACCATCTTTCTGCCTTCACAACCCTGCACTATCTGGCACTAAGGGTCATTGATCACTCTCTCTCTCTCTCTCCGTCTTTTTGTCCGTCTCTTTTTGTCTGTCTGTCTGTCTCTTTTTGGCTGTCTCTCTCTCTCCCCTTCTCTCTCTCTTTCACCCTTCCCATCTGTCTGTTTTTCTTACTCTCTCTCTCACTTTCTGAAAACCATACAGCCAAAATTAGTCTCTAATACATATAAGAAAACTCCGAGAGACAACGATGGCTAATGTGTCATTTTTCCTTCACTAATGAACTTAAAGGTTTTATTCCCTGCCAGCACCCAGATATTAACACTAAAGGTTTCCTATATACAGTGAGCAAATATTGTAGGCGGGAGAGAGAAAAAACAAAACAGTGGTGGGAGGGAGAGAGAGAGGGAAGGTGGAGGAGGAGGAAGAGGAGGAGGAGGGATGATTTAAAAAGAGGAAGGAAGAGAGGAAAAGGGGAAGAGGGGGGGAGGAAAAGAAGAAGACAAGGGGATAAGAACGAAGGTAAGAAAATAAGTAAGGAAACAGGAGGGATGAGATTAAAAGTAGAAGGGAGAGAGGAGAGAGGGAGGGAAAGAGAGAGGGAAAGAGGATGAAAAGGTGGGGTTGAGGTAAGGAGGGAGGGAGGGACGCACTCTCACACGGCGCGTTCCTCGCACACAGATACTATGCAGGTATTTTGTATCCACTGGCGGGGAATATGTCAGGTATGTCCGCTAATGAAAGCAACTCCAGACTGTCTCTTCTCTTTTTTACCAAGATCAAGTTTTACACGACGTGTGTGTGTGTGTGTGTGTGTGTGTGTGTGTGTAATAATAATAATAATAACGATAACAATAATAATAATAATAATAATTAACAGTTTATTGGAAAAGTTATGCAGCCCGAAGGCTGAAAATATACATTCAATAAAAATGACTTATTACATTCAAAGACATGGGGTAGGTGTGATGTGGTGTTCACGTGGTGTAGTGACTCTTCCTCGGGTGTTGATATGAGGGACCTCACGTGGTCATGGAGACATCGAGTGGTGTGGTGTTCACGTGGTGTAGTAACTCGTCAATAGGTGTTGATATGAAGGACCTAACGTGGTCATGGAGACACTGTGTGGTGTGGTATCCACATGGTGTAGTGACTCGTCCTTGGGTGTTGATATGAAGGACCTCAAGTGGTCATGGAGACACCGGGTGGTGTGGTGTTCACGTGGTATAGTGGCTTGTCCTCGGTGTTGATATGAAGGACCTCACGTGGTCATGGAGACACCGGGTGGTGTGGTGTTCACGTGGTGAAGTAACTCATCAATAGGTGTTGATATGAAGGACCTAACGTGGTCATGGAGACACTGGGTGGTGTGGTATTCACATGGTGTAGTGACTCGTCCTTGGGTGTTGATATGAAGGACCTCAAGTGGTCATGGAGACACCGGGTGGTGTGGTGTTCACGTGGTATAGTGGCTTGTCCTCGGTGTTGATATGAAGGACCTCACGTGGTCATGGAGACACCGGGTAGTGTGGGGTGGTGTCACAGTATACCTCACTCTCTGCTAGGTGGTGTTGTGTTATCTCGTAGTCAGATGTAAAGCTGACCCTCTGTTGTTCCCAGGGTTGACTGATTAACACCACCTGGTCAGAAGTTGGTGGTCGGTTCCCAGTGGTGCTTAGCTCACTGGTGGGTCAACGCTCTCGCTAATAATGTCTAGTGCTGAAATCACTTTTCAACACTGATCCCACTTTTTCTGAAACGAAATTATCACTTTTGATTATGTTGATATCCTGGTGGCGAAGATGGGTCGGGGAGAGGGACTTGGGGAATGGGCCGAGCATTGATCTAGGGGGGCAGCTATGCAGCAGGAGCAGCGCCTGATAGGTCTTGACCCTCCGGTGGTCAAGGATGTAGTGTGTATGTGTGTGTGTGTGTGTGTGTGTGTGTGTAAAATCATAAAAATGCAGGTATCATTCACATCTGGTTTACTCTCGGAAACTGTCATGGGGGAGCCAGTAATATGTCATTCTCTGGGGCACCTACTGATGGCACTGACTAGAGGGTGACGAGGTTACTAACATACCATTACTAAACCTACATACATAACGTTACGTAACAACTGTAGATCTGACGTAACCTAACCCAATCAAATCTAACCTAACCAACCAAATTTTACCCAGGTAAAGCTCAAAACCAAACCTAACCTAACCTAACCTAGCCTAACCTAACCTAACTTAATAAAACATATTAACCTAACAGCCACCAAACAGAACTTAAGATGAGCTAAGACTCAGTAAGACTTATCAGAACCCCTACAGCACTACTTGAGGTGGTCTGAGCTGCTGTAGGGGGAGATCTGTTCCGTCCCAGGCCCATTAGGGGTTGTCTGGGGGCACCTGTGGCCTCGTAGTGTCATCCTTAACTCAGCGAGGCCCTCTAGAGTGACCAAGGATGACCTTATACCACCTGAGGGAGGGAAGGAGGGAGAGAATTTTTGTGGAGAGAGAGTTAATGAGTGAGGGAGAGAGTTAATTAGGGAGGGAGGGAGGGAAGGAGGGATGAATAAAACTAATAGGGAGTAGAGGGTGGGAGAGAGCTAATGAGGGAGGAAGCGGATGTGAGAGACTATGTTGATCAGAAAAGTAGAAGTAATAATCATTATGATATAGAGGTTTACATAAGGAATAATATGATCAAAAGAAGAACAATAATAATAACAACAACATAGAAGAAGAAGAAGAAGAAGAAGAAGAAGAAGAAGAAGAAGAAGAAGAAGAAGAAGAAGAAGAGAGAAGAAGAAGAAGAAGAGAAGAAGAAGAAAGAAGAAGAAGAAGAAGAAGAAGAAGAAGAAGAAGAAGAAGAAGAAGAAGAAGAAGAAGAAAGAAAGTAAGTAAGCAAGTAAGTAAGAAAGAAAGAAAGAAGAGGAGGAAGAGGAGGAAAGAAAAGAAGAAGACAACAGCAGAACAACAACAAAAATGTATAAAACAAGACCAGACGAAAGACTACATTACCTCCCGCGCTACCTTCATCACCTTGATGCAGTTTCCGGTTACCTGTGGAATCAGTAATTAGAGGTGAACTGAAAGCAACATTCATAAATGCTTATGGGTTAAGTTTTGAAACTCAAATGGTCTTTTATCCATTTATTAAGAAAATAAACGATTGCACAATAACTGGGATATCACCGTAATTAACGCTATGAGCTGTGAGCCTTAATAATGGACGAAGCTTGGGTATAACTAGCTTCATAGAGCACCCCTCTCAGTGGCTCAGAGAGGGGAGTCTAACTAGCGGTAGCTGGCTACTTAATTAATGGCTGTCACATGTTCAGTTGATGACTACTCACCGCCTATAGGAAAGTTACCGTGGGTGATGTAATTATATAAACATAATGTATGTAACCCACATTTATATAAGTAATACTGTCTGTTAGACAGGGGCATATACAACCTCACCTCACCTCAAGTCACCTGACACAGACCAACAAGAAACACAACACTTACGCTAATTACGTCTCCAGATATAAGAACATAAGAAAATAAGGAGTCTGCAATAGGCCGGTTGGCCTGTGCATGGCAGCTCCTGTCGAGAGTTACAACCACTCTCTATCATCCATGAATCTATCTAGCCTCCTTTTGAAACTTTCCAGAGTTCCAGCACTTACTATAAAGTTGGTAAGCTTGTTCCACTCGTCCACCATCCTATTTGTGAACCAGTTTCTTCATATCTCCCTCTTAAACCTAAGCTTATCCAACTTAAATCCGTTGCTCCGAGTCCTATCCTGCTCGGATATTATAAGAACTTTATCTATATCCCCTTTATTGATTCCTTTCACCTACTTAAATACTTCTATCATATCTCCCCGCACTCTTCGTCTTTCTAAGGAATGCAAGTTAAGTTTCTTTAACCTATCCTGATATGGAAGGTTTCTAAGTCCCGGAATCATTTTCGTCATTCTTCGCTGCACCGACTCTAGTGAATTGATATCCATTCTATAATAAGGGCAACAGAATTGAACCGCATAATCGAGGTGTGACCTGACTAGCGCAAGATATAGTTGCAATAAGACCTCTGCACTCTTATTACTTACACTTCTACATATAAAACCCAATACTCTGTTTGCCTTATTTCGAACATTTACGCACTGTTTTCTAGGCCGTAGGTCCGGGCTTACAAGTACCCCTCGGTCTCTTTCACAAGTCGACTTCTCTAAGTTGATGTTGTTAAGGCTGTATACATTACAAGTATTTGTTCTTCCAATATTAAGTACGCTGCACTTGCTGGTGTTGAATTTCATTTGCCATTTTTCAGACACACCCCTGCAGTTTATTTAGATCCTCCTGTAATGCATTTGCATCCTGCCCTGAATTAATCTGCCGCCCTATTTTGGGGTGTCATCCGCAAACTTGCTTATGTCACTGCTGATCCCAGTATCTAGATCGTTTATGTAGATTATGAACAAGAGTGGGCCTAGTACTGACCCCTGGGGAACCCCACTGGTTACACGGCCCCACTCAGATTTAACACCATCTACGCTGACCCTCTGCGTTCTATCGGTGAGCCATGATTTTATCCAATTTAAAACTTTCCCCTCGATACCATGAGCCTTAATTTTTCTCAGAAGCCTCTGATGCGGTACTCTGTCAAATGCTTTGCTAAAGTCTAAGTAAATAACATCGTAATTTTCGTCATTATCTACTACCTCGAAGACTTTCCTAAAAAACGTCAGCAGATTTGTTAGACAAGATTTTCCCTTTGTAAACCCATGTTGAGAGTCGTAGATTAATTTGCTTTTCTCTAGATGCGATCGGATGCTATCTGCTATAATTGATTCAAGAAATTTCCCCACTACTGACGTCAAACTGATCGGCCGGTAATTTGACGCTGATGCTCTGTCTCCCTTTTTGAATATGGGTACTACATTTGCCTGTTTCCACAAGTCTGGCACAACTCCGGTGTCTCATGATTTTGTAAATAAATTTACAAGGGGTCCGCTACTCTGTTCCCTACACTCTTTCAAGACTCGAGGGAAAATGTCGTCCGGCCCTGGGGATTTTGTCTTCTTTAGTTTATTTATCTTCTTAAGAACATCCTCTTTCCTGACAGTGATATTCTTTAATTTCTCTTCTTCTTTTCCCCTAAATATCAATTCCATCTCTGGAATTTCCTCACGAATTTCTTCTGTGAAAACTGATAAGAAGTAGTTGTTCAATGCTTTGCTTATTTCTCCACTGCCATTTATCACTTCTCCCCTCCCCGACTTTAAAGGCCCAACTTTGTCCTTGACTTCTGTTCTATATACCTGGAAAAATCCCTTGGGATTCGCCTTGGATTCTCTTGCTATTTTGATTTCATAGTCTCTCTTTGCTTTCCTTACATTTTTCTTAACATTCCTAGATAGTTCATTATACCTATTTCTGAGCTGCTCCTCCCCTCCCTTTAATTTCTTATATATTCCTTTCTTTATTCCTATGTCATGTTTAAGTTTTCTGGTCACCCACCTTGGCTCATTCTTATTTGACCTAATTTTTCTGTATGGTATATTTTGTTCTTGTGCTTTATGTAGTATACTAGTGAATATATTATAATCATGATCAATTGTTGTGTCATCTATGACCTCATCCCTTCCCTTCCTACTGGGGACTGACGTGACTGTTCCCAGGTGACCTCACCTAGGTACCTTCTTAATCCCTGATAATCCGCCAACCGAAAGTTTGGGACTGACCGTATTGTCATTGTTTTTTGTTACCCATTCTAGGGTGAACCTAATTTCTCTGTGATCACTGTTACCTAGTTCTTCCCCCTACTGTGATATCTCTGATAATATTTTCTTTATTTGTTAATACTAGGTCTAATATATTGTCACCTCTAGTAGGTTCTGTAATTAGTTGTTTTAAAAAATTGTCCTGTACTGCGTCTAGGAAGTCTTCAGATTCATAGTCACCTCCAATGTTGTCCCCTCTACATCCCCTTGAGGTGGCAGTGTTTACCTCTTCACTGATTATATAGCTTCCTCAGATGGCTCTTATATATAAACACAAGTATGGATAAGGAGTTGTATATTCAAGTTCGACTATATACAAGTAAATATAATTAATCCAGTTATCTGATAAGGTGGATATAATCCGAGGAAATATTGAAACTAAGGTAAGGAGAATGTACCGATTATTGTTATATTATTATTATTATTATTATTATTATTATTATTATTATTATTATTATTATTATTATTATTATTATTATAATAATAATAATAATAATAATAAAGAACCATAAATATATACACGAATTACAATAAAGGTCAAGGGTGAGAAACGATATATGTATGTTGTGTTGCAAAGGTAAGAGAAACATTTGAGACCTTGCAATTGCATGTAAATGGGGCAGAAAGATAAATGACACACTTTATGACAAACACATTACTTAGCTTAAACACAGTGCATGAAAAAAGGTAGAACCAAAACAAATTCCCCCCCCCCCCCCCGCCTCTCTCTCTCACTCTCTCAGTCCGTCAGCCTATCTCAAATAAGTACCTTTACAGGGTGGCCGTAAAGTCCTGGTGCAGTTTAAGATATTAATAACTTAGGTTCTATAGGAGATAAAAGAACCAGTAAAATGCATTGAAGAGGAATTTATTCAAGTGTTTGCTATGACCAAAGAAATTTATTTATTAATGTTTTTCTATCTATCTATCTATCTATCTATTAATGTTCTATGTATCTATCTATCCATTTATCTATATACCTATCTATCTATGTTTCTCTTGGTCCTTCTGTCATTCTGTCTGCGTCGACTTGTCTGTCTGTCTCTCTTTATCTGTTTATCAATCTGTCGGTCTCTCTCTCGGTGCTTGTCTGTGGGAGTCATTCTGTCTGTCAACTCATCTGTCTGGCTGTGTTTGTCTGTGTACTTGAAAAATTCCCAGTCACTATGAATGATAATCCGAAAGGCACAAAAACAGAGATAGTAATTCCAAGTCATAAATACCAACGGAAAAAAATCAAGATAAATCCTAAATTCTCAAAAAAATCTCGATAATTCTGACGTTGACAACTTTGATTCATTAGGTATTTCGTGCAAAATTATGTTTCCTTTTCTTCATTATTTTGTAGAGAGAGAGAGAGAGAGAGGGTAGATTTCTATTTCCTATAAATTAAACACCACCTACACCCCTCTACACCATAAACATGCCCATCTACATCCCTCTTCACCACCTACATCCCCACCTACACCCTTTTACACCACTTACATCCCTTCTATACCCCTCAACACCACCAAAATTCCTCTACACCCCAACTACACCCCTCTATACCACCTACTTCTCCACCTATACCACTTACCACCTATACCCCTCTATATCACCTTCACTCCTCACCACCACCTACACCACTTACACCCCCACCTACACCACCTACACCCCTCTACAGGCCAACTGCACACTCTTGGACCAACAGTATTGCTGTACTAATACCGGGGCCAGGACTGCCTGTTGCTTTTCGTCCCATATCACTAATCAGTTGCTTGTGTAAGACCTTTGAGAGGATAGTTATTGTCAGACTCTTATATAGAATCAGAGAACACATGTATCCTAACATATATGGCTTCACTCATGGTAAAGGTGTACATAATTGCATCACTACGCTTTTAGCTGCACAGTGTGATGAAAGACACCGATACACCACATTTCTTGACCTAAAAGTTGCCTTTGATATTGCCAATAGGCAATCAAAATTGTACAAACTAGCCAAAATGGATATAGGAGGTCGTCTGTTACACTGTATAAGTGTTTTCCTCGCCAACAGAAGGGCTGCTGCACTATTTTAGGGTTACAAAAGCAAAGCTAAAGATATGCAAATTACTCCCCCCCCCCCCAAGGTGGAGTACTTAGCCCTACTTTGTTCAATGTTCTTATAAATATATTACTAAATTCAATACCAGACAGCCAGAGTAATATCACAATCAGCTATGCTGATGATATTCTTTTACATACTAAAACTCATCGTGAAATGCAAACCACCCTGAACCATGTACAGCCAGCCTGTGAGAGCCTCGGTCGTATTATCTTCACTGAAAAAAATAAAGTTTTCAACAAACAAGTTCAAGATAGGTAGCAACACTATTGACCATGTCTCTTGTTTTAGATTTCTTGGTGTCTCCATCCCTTGTACCTTACCTGCCATACAACAGCTAACACGCCAATGTACGGATAGGTTAAAATCCCTTAAATGTGTAGCGGGGTACAGCCCACATTATGGTGCTAATATCAGAATTGGCAAAACAATGTACCTAGGCTATATAATATATCTGGTAGATTACGACGCACCAGCCTTGGTCCTTCGTGAAGGGAAAGTCGTTAACAAATTCAAAATAATGCGAAATAAAGCCTTAGAATTATCCTAGGCTGTTCCATGAGCACTAGAGTACTTAATATGAGGAAAGAACTAGGTATACCCAGTTTCAAAGATGGAATAATAGAAGTCAACCTCATGATAGCCCTGAGGCTTCTGCGTGGTGATCCTAATAACATTGTTTCCTTAAAATTGCTAGAATATGTGAGTCATGAAACTGATGAATCTAAATGGATCCAAACTACAGCTACACATATGAAGATGTTTGGACTAGACCAGTGGTTCTTAAACTGTGGGGTTACATTTTGGGGTATGGGGGGAGGCTTGGTCAGGTTAGGTTAGCATAGGTTAGGTCGGGTTAGGTTAGGTTAGGTTAGGTAGGATCTAGGACTTATGCAGAGGGGGGGGGGGGCGAGGCAAAAAAGTTTAAGAACCACTGGACTAGACCATCGGTACAAAGTTGAGACACAACAGCGCTTCCTGCCACCTTTGCGGACAGTTCCCTTCAATATCACAATGCCACTCTAGCCGCCCATCACGATTAATTACGCAAAGTATTTATCTCCAACACACTGTCAAGGTGAGAGCTCTAGAACACATACACACCCTACAGACTGATGATAACAACACACAGACAATCTACACTGATGGATCTCTTAACAATGGCTGTAGGAGGGTTCAAATTGCTGTCATTGTGACTCAGCCTAACGGTAATTCAACTGAGAAAGGAGTTAGAATTAACAAACTGAATTAGATGCCATACTCACAGACATTAAATTTATTGACACCACTGTCACTGACAGTCTCATGATTACTGATTCTCTATCCTCACTACTTGCCCTTGACACCCTCAACTTAGATGTCTCTTAAGCCAGCAACAAATATGCGAACCTTACTGACCGGGGCGTAAAGATCAAACTGTTGTGGATCCCCTCTCACACTGTTAAATCCAATTTGGGACTGTCAAAAAAGAACACCTTAAAACTATAATCAGGAAAGAGCTTGGTGAATTTGACGCAAAGAGACAAGTGCAAACAAGAAATAGTTATTCCATTGTTTACCATGATGAGATGTGTCAAGTAAAACGTGTATATGGAGCAAGTAACAAGATCATTAGGTTACAAGATGTTTTAACCGCAAGACTATATCCATTAAGCAGATGTGAACAAAACTAAATGTAGTGTAGTCAAACATATGGCCATACACTCCAACACTACTACCTTGACTGTAACCATTTAGGGACAGGTTCAAGCACACTGTTTGTGACATGGCACAACACTTTATCTCTACTGGCAATAGAGCTGACATATTAAGATTGTATACACTTTTTATGCACTCAGTAGCTATATCATTTCCCATGTTTGGAACCAAACACACAATGTGCTTGAATACCTCTCACGAAAATGTGAATAACAAAGTGAGTGGCCAGACATATTGCCTCACACTGCTGTACTCACGCAGTTGCGAATAAGTCGTCCTCTGTGTATGGATCTAAAGTTTCTAAACAAACAATGTATTTGAAATACTCTGTAACATGTTATGCCATAATATCCTGACCACTAGGGACTGTAATCCTTTTGCACTAAAGCTCACATGATGAGTATGGGGTGCACAATAAACTAGTCGCTGTAAGTGGCAAATTTTTTGAAAATATATTACCATCTACACCCCTGTACACCTCTTATGCCTCCATCTACACCCTTCTACACCACTTCCACCTCACCTACATCCCTCAGCCTGTCTGGAGAATATGTGAGGTTCATTATTCACTCTGAGCTCAACTGAGAGTTCCTGTGATATGGTAAGAGTGTGTTTTTGACAGCATTCTCTCTCTTTTATTTCTCTCTCTATTTATTTCTCTTTTTACGTCTTTCTGTCCGTCTCCATCTTTCTTGCTTGTTCTTCTTTCCTCCCTCCCCTCTCTCACCCTTTCTGTCTATTTATCCATCTGTCTCCCTGTCTGTTCCCTATCCTACCCCCCCCCCTCTCTCTCTCTCTCTCTCTCTCTCCTCTTTTTTCTGTTTTCTGTCTCTCATTTCTGTGGTTCAAGAGGCTCACAGGGACGACAGACAGACAGACAGACAGACAGACAGACAAACAGACAGACAGACAGACAGACAGACAGACAAACAGACAGACAGACAGACAGACAGACAGACACAAAAAAGCGGAAAGGATACGAAAGGATACGGGGAAAGAGGGGTAAAGAGAAAGAGAGATGAAAATGGTGAAGAGAGTAGTGAGGGAGAAAGGAAGGGAGAGAAGGCATTAGGAGGAGGAGAGGTGAATGAGAGAGAAGTGAGAGGGTCAAGTACAGGGAGAGTGATGAGTGCGTTGGTAAGAGTGAAAGAGGAATTAAGAGAAAAAACGAGAAAAGATGAAAGGGCGAAATATGAATAAGCGAAAGAGAGGGTGGAGAGAGTAGGAGAAGGAAGCGGGGAAGGGTTGATGAAAGGTGGAGGGAAGGGGAGAGAGAGGAGAAGAGGATTAAGTCATTAAATAACGGGAGATGAGAGGAGGAGGAGGAGGAGGAGGAGGAGGGGAAAGAAGAGGTAGATAATGAATAATTGCGGTAAACAAAGCAAGAATTTTAAATTAGTGCTAGCGAGGAAATGAAAAAGGAGAGAGAGAGAGAGAGAGAGAGAGAGAGAGAGAGAGAGAGAGAGAGAGAGAGAGAGAGAATAAAAGGAAGTTGAGAGTCCAAGAAAATCACAGAGAAGAACGAAAGGAAATGGATGCCAAGAAGAAAAATACAAAAGAAAACAAAGGAATGAGAGAAAAGAAAAAAAAATAGAAGACGAGAAGGAGGATAGAGAGAGCAAATCTAGAACGTCCATTTATACATTTCTTTTCATTTTCTCTTGTTTTTTTCTCTTCTTCTCTTTCGTGTTTTTACTCCCTTTACTGCTTGTTCTTTATGTTCTATTGTTGCTTTTCTTTCTTTATTCTACAAAAGTTTAATTAAACCTACGAATCCACTTTCTCCTTATCTTTCTTTCTTTTTCTACAGGCAGCAAAACTTAAACGTGCACAAATCTTCTTCTTCTTCTTCTTCTTCTTCTTCTTCTTCGTCCGCCGGAGGAATAAAGGGGAAACAGTTTTTGAAGAGTTTAATAATTAACTAAAAGGCTTGAGGCACCGACAGAGGGGAAAGTCTCTGAGAAGCAACAAGTTACTTCGTTAACGGTTACGAAAATCTATCCATCCATCCACCAAGCCATCCATCAATGTATTCATTCATCCATCCATCCATCCATCCGTGTATTCGTCCATCCATCCATCCATCCACCCATCCATCCATGTATTCATCCATCCATCCATCCACTATCACCACAAGCTCGCTCCGATCATTATTCCGTCGTCTCTAGATGGTGAACGGATGATGCCGCTTTACGGGTGAACGGTAGCCAAAAAGAACGTTCCCTGTGTGGCTACGTGGCGTGAGATTATACGTTCATTTATTCGTCATTAAAATAATTAGTGGTATGGAAAAATCTGTCTTAGCTTGACGATACTTTACTTTTAATTTTCAGGTCAGGTAAGGTCAAATCACCACCTGTTTATATACTCTCTGCGACATTGATCTGAACTTGTGTTGTTAAAGCGCAAAGTAAACCATCAATTATCTTAAAAAATGACTTCGTTTTAACTCACTTTACGCACATCAGAAACCTCGTATTACGCACATCGCCTCGTATTACGCACATCACATATCTTAAGGAACTGCTTGGCGTCTTGGTGTCGCCTTTCTGTCAATTCGGGCAGATTCGTCCGGGAGATTCACTTGGTGAGTGTCAGTACTACGTCTTGTCTGTAAAATGAGTCGGTTAAGTCTCAAGTCGGTCTCCTCGGGGTGAGAGGCAGCAACATTCACTCCCTCCCTTCCTCCCTCCCTCCCGCTCTCTCTCCCTTATTATTTCACTATTCTAGGTCATTTTCCTTTCTTTGTTCTCTTTTCTCTTGTTTTCATGCTTTCAATTTCTCTTTTTTTCGCATTCCTCTCTTCTCTCATTTACCCCTTTCATTTTTTTTATCTTTTCTGTTCCTCTTCCATACATTATTTAGTAACTTTTATTTCCCTCATCCCTCTCTCATTCGCTCTTTCATTTTCCCCTTTTCTCCGTACTTCTCTCTTTCTATTTTCACTTTATATTTATCTTTCTCTTCTCTTTCACTCCTATCTTGTTCCCTCTTTTATTCCTTTTCTTATACTTCCCTTTTCACCCAATCTCTCTCTTTCTCTTTAACTTTCTATATTCTCTCTTCTATTCATTTCTTCTTTCTCCCTTATTTTTCCCATTCTCACTCTCTCTCTCTCTCTCTCTCTCTCCTCTTCCATTTCCCTCTCTCTCTCTCTCTCTCTCTCTCTCTCTCTCTCTCTCTCTCTCTCTCTCCCCTTCCTGCCGTGTTTACATTACCAGGATGAATATTTCACAGTCTTACCCACCTGTGTCCCTCCCACCAACTTCCTCCAGTGGGTTACCTCTCTCTGTTTCTCTCGTTTCCCCTCTTCCTCGTTTTTAATAATTCTTCCTTTCCCCCTCATTCGCCTTGCTTGCTCTCGCATTCTTTTTCGTCAATTTATCTTTTATAGGAATTTTTGTTTTAATTCTTTTATTGGGTTTTTGTTAATGTAAATGGTGGTGTTGTTAGTGATGTTTCCTTATTATTATTATTATTATTATTATTATTATTATTATTATTATTATTATTATTATTATTATTATTATTACTATTATTATTATTTTTAATGGGCTTTAAATATATGTAATATATTTTTTCTTTATCTATAATTTACTATCATTATTTATTAGTTTTAATATCTTAATTAATTTATTTGTGGAGCAGCTGTTTCCTTTTACTGGATAAGTTAGGAAGCAGTCTGTTGACAAACTATGATAACCGAGATGTAAAAGGTCATTCGGCCGAAAACAAGGTCATGTGAGTGATAATGAAGGCACTTTGTTGATATAATGGTCACTTAAACGATAACGAGATCATTTAACCGATTACAAAGTCACTCAACCGATAACGAGGGCATTTTGCCGATTGCAATGTCACGTTAACTTGCCTATCCCTAGGACACTTGTTCGAGAAGTCACTGGCTAATAAAGAGATAGTTTTTCAATAATAACCTTTCTTCTCCAATAACAAGGTCAGGTCCGATAAAAGTGTCACATCCGATTCCAATGTCACGTCCACTAAATCACTCTGTCGATAATAAGGTCTATCGGCTGATAACAAGATCACTTAGACGATAAAGGGGCCACTCGGCCGATAATGCGATCACTATATTTCTAGTGTTAATTTTACTTACAGTATGATGAAAATCTCTCTCTCTCTCTCTCTCTCTCTCTCTCTCTCTCTCTCTTATGCCATGTTAAGAGATACTGCGAGGTGAGCAACAAGATGGTACACACTACTTGCTTGTGTGTGTATTAGTTATCGTATTCTTTTGTTAACATTCTAAATAAAAAAATATAAATATAATTTAGGAACACCCAGTAATATTAATAATAGTAGTAGTAATCTTGCCGTTCATGAACATTCTCCGGGCTATTTTCTTGAACATACCAAATTTCAGCTCTCTATTTTAAAACTCGTAGCCGTGTATACCAAAACCACAGAAAAATAGATGTGTTAATAAAGGGGTTCCAATTTTGGTGATGGGGAGAGGGGCGACCACTGGTGCCAAATCCCCCAAAATTCCCACCTGTGTAAGTTTGTAACACTTCTAAGGGAGCTGCGAATCCTGAAGAAATGTAGTGATTCGCGAAGGTTCATACAATAATATTCCAAGTAAGTGAAGTCGGATGAACGCACGTAACTGTTGACTTAAGATAAAACACAAAAACAATGTCTAAGTTATTTCGTGTGGTAGTGACTGTGTTTGACTGTGAATCACTCCATGTTGGGCTTCCTGTATAACAACATTTATTTTTTCAGAGTTATTTACCTGTTTTATAAGAGTGTTTCGGTTATTTCATGAGTGCTTTAATTTATAGTAGGGATAGCAAGTCATTGGGATGGGAAGGAAGGTATTTTATTACCTTTTATTAGTGCAGGTGTGGGAGGGGGAGTTGACGGTGAAGGAAATGGTATCGTAATGTTTGGCTCCCAGTACCACCCCCCCCCCCACTCCCCCCTAGTCCAAATCCACAAAGTTCAACCTTCTGAACACTTCTTGGGTACATGCATATCTTCATATAAAATTTAAGGCTCTATCTTCAAGCCTGTAGCCGTGATTAACGAAGAGAAGAACAAACATAAACTGTGTTTCATGCTGTGATATTATTTGTATTAACTTTAAATTGATATAAAATTCTACGTATCAATAATTTTCTGATTATTCTGATTATTATAATTTTCTATACTTTTTCTCATTCTCTCATTTTTTTATCTTTTCCAACAAATATTACAATAGTCAACAATTCGATTCTTTTTATATTATTTTGCTCTCGTTGTTATACATATTTAATTCATGATGTTATAAACCTCCGGAGAACAGTAAACTCGCTCCAGTAATCTCAGCACATCTACCAACATAAACCAGTGGCGCCATTAAGCAAGGATATTTACTATGTAATATATTTCAGTTCCCAAATCATGGCATTAAATCTCGGCGGCCGCTGTTACAAGCACACAGCGCCATCATTTTAACAAAATTGGTTCTTTCATTTTTAAAGGCTCAAGTCCAGTATTAGCATCATAAAGGCTGTGGCGTTAAGTCATTACCAAACACAATACACCAGACCCAAGTGTACCTCTTAATTCAGGTCAATATTACTCCATCACTGTTATAAACGATTTATGCATATTAAAAAAAAGTTAGCTCGATGAAACCAAAAAAAAAAAAAATCCCATCGCAAGACACAAAGGCCATATTCCAACAGTGGTTTATTAAGTATTCAAACATCCCTTTGTTTAGGATAAATGCTAGTTGAGTGGCACCGGGGTCATGGCCGTGCTAGGGAACAACACCACAAAAAGAGCGTTTCTCCCACTAGAGTCACAGGATAAAGTAAGCCTTAAGAGCGGGTTATGATTATTCCCTGGTTCAACAGGAGTGGCGTGCAGTTAATCTCTGGCCCTAACTCCCGCAGGGCCTCTGTATCTTCTCCCAATAATAGTTGTTAAACAATACATTATACCCGAGGGACCACACTGTAGATTACCTCCCACGGCCAGGCACCGCCCTCTCTCACTCCTCCCTACACGGACACTCCGACGGCGTCCCATGACACTGTTCAGGTATTTCTAGGTTATCCAGAGGTGCTAAGAGTATCTTTTCTCAAGATGTTCCAACGAGGCACCATCAAACAGCACCAGCACCATCACACAGCACCAGGCACCATCAAACAGCACCAGGCACGATCATACAGAACCAGACAACAACACACACCACAACACACAATTAAACACCACCAAGAACCATCACACACCACCAAGCACCATCAAGCACCACCAAACACCATCACATAATACCAGGTACCATGACACATCACCAGATACCCTCACACACAACCAGGTAACATCACACACCATCAGACACCATCACACACCACCAGACACCATCACACACCACCAGACACCATCACACACCACCAGACACCATCACACAGCACCAGACACTATCACACACCACCAGACACCATCACACACCACCAGACACAAACACACACCACCAAACACCATCACACACCATCTGACACCATCACACACCATCACACAACATCACACACCACCAGACACCATCACACACCGCCAGACACCATCACACACCACCAGACACCATCACACATCACCAGACACCATCACGCACCACCAGGTACCATCACACAACACCAGACACCATCACACACCATCAGGCACCATCACACACCACCAGACACCATCGTACACCACCAGACACCATCACACACCACCAGACACCATCACACACCACCAGACACCATCACACACCACCAGTTACCATCACACACCACCAGACACCATCACACACCACCAGACACAATCACACACCATCACACACCACCACACACCATCATGCACCACCAGACACCATCACACCAATAGACACCAACAGACACTATCACACACCACCAGACACCATCACACGCCACCAAACACCATCAAACACCTCCAGGTACCATCACACACCACCAGACACCATCACACACCACCAGACACCATCACACACCACCAGACACCATCACACACTACCAGACACCATCACACACCACCAAACACCATCAAACATCATCAGACCCCATCACACACTACTAAGCACCATCACACACTACGGACACCATCACACATCACCAGACACCATCACACACCACCAGACACCATCACACACCACCAGACACCATCACACACTACCAAACACCATCACACACCACCAGACACCATCACACACCACCAGACACCATCACACACCACCAGACACCATCAAACATCATCAGACACCATCACACACTACTAAGCACCATCACACACCACCAGACACCATCACACACCACCAGACACCATCACACACCAAAAGACACTATCTCACAGCATCACACACCACCAGGCATCATCACACACCACCAGGTACCATCACACACCACTAGACACCATCACACACCACCAGTTACCATCACACACCATCACACATCACCAGGCACCACCACACTTCACCACACATCATCATACACCACCAGATACCATCACACAAAATCAGACACCAGCACACACCACCAGACACCATCACACATCACCAGAAACCAGCACACACCACCAGACAGCATCACACACCACAAGACACTATCACACACCACCAGACACTATCATACACCACAAGACACCATCACACACCACAAGACACAATGACAAACCACCAGACACCATCACACACAACAAGACACAATCACACACTAAAAGACACCATCACAAACGATCACACACCACCAGATACCATCACATAGCACCACACACCATCATACACCACCAGACACCATCACACACCACGAGACACCAACATACACCACCAAACACCAACACACAGCACCAGATACCATCACACAGCACCAGGCACCATCACACACCACCAGGCACCACCATACACCACCAGACACCATCACACACCGCCAGACACCATCACAAACCACCAGACACCACCACACACCACCAGGCACCATCAAACACCACCAGACTCTATCAAGCACCACCAGACACAATCACACACCACCAGACACCATCACACGCCTCCAGACACCATCACACACCATCAGACACCACCACGCTCCGCCAGACACCATCGCACACCACCAGGTACCATCACAAACCACTAGACACAATCACACACCACTAAACACCATCACACAACACCAGACACCATCACACACCACCAAACACCATCAAACACCATCACATAACACCACGCACCATGACACACCACCAGACACCAACACACACCACCAGACACTATCACACACCACCACACACCATCACCTACCACCAGACACCATCACACACCACCAGACACGAAAATGCATCAACAGACACCATCACACATCACCAGACACCAACATACACCACCAGACACCATCACACACCAGAAAACGCAAACATAAACCACCAGACACCATCACACCACCATCAGACACCATCACACGCCTCCAGACACCATCACACACCACCAGACACCATCGCACACCACCAGGTACCATCACAAACCACTAGACACAATCACACACCACTAGACACCATCACACACCACCAGACACCATCACACACCACCAAGCACCATCAAACACTATCACATAACACCAGGCACCATGACACACCACGAGACACCATGACACACCACCAGACACAATCACACACCACTAGACACCATCACACACCACCAAACACCATCAAACACCACCAGACACCATTACACACCAACATACACCATCACACACCACCAGGTACCATTGAACACCACCAGACACAATCACCCACCACCAGACGTCATCACACACCACCAAACACCATCAAACACCACCAGGTACCATCGAACACCACCAGGCACCATCACACACCACCAGACGTCATCACACGCCACCACACATCATCACACACCACCACACATCATCACATACCACCAGACGCCATCACACACCACGAGACACTATCACACACCACCACACACCATCACCTACCACCAGACACCATCACACACCACCAGACACCAACATACACCACCCGACACCATCACACACCACCAGACACCAACATACACCACCAGACACCATCACACACCACCAGATACCAACATACACCACCAGACACCATCATATATCACCATATACCATCACCTACCACCAGACACCATCACACAACTCCAAACACCACCACACACCACAAGGCACCATCAAACACCACCAGACACAATCACACACCACCAGACGTCATCACACACCACCAGGCACCATGAAACACCACCAGACGTCATCACACACCACCAGGCACCATCACACACCACCACACACCATCACCTGCCACAAGGCACCATTACTCACCACCAGACACCAACATACACCATCAGACACCATCACACACCACTAGACACCATCACACACCACCAGACACCATCACACACCACCAAGCACCATAAAACACCATCACATAACACCAGGCACCATGACACACCACCAGACACCATCACACACCGCCAGACACTATCACACACCACCAGACACCATCACACACCACCAAACACCCTCACACACCACCAGGCACGATCACACAAAATCAGACACGATCACATACCACCAGACACCATAACACAGCACCAGACACCAGCACACACCACCAGACACCATCACACACCACCAGACACCATCAAACATCATCAGACACCATCACACACTACTAAGCACCATCACACACCACCAGACACCATCACACACCACCAGACACCATCACACACCAAAAGACACTATCTCACAGCATCACACACCACCAGGCATCATCACACACCACCAGGTACCATCACACACCACTAGACACCATCACACACCACCAGTTACCATCACACACCATCACACATCACCAGGCACCACCACACTTCACCACACATCATCATACACCACCAGATACCATCACACAAAATCAGACACCATCACACACCACCAAACACCATCACACAGCACCAGTCACCAGCACACACCACCAGACACCATCACACATCACCAGAAACCAGCACACACCACCAGACAGCATCACACACCACAAGACACTATCACACACCACCAGACACTATCATACACCACAAGACACCATCACACACCACAAGACACAATGACAAACCACCAGACACCATCACACACAACAAGACACAATCACACACTAAAAGACACCATCACAAACGATCACACACCACCAGATACCATCACATAGCACCACACACCATCATACACCACCAGACACCATCACACACCACGAGACACCAACATACACCACCAAACACCAACACACAGCACCAGATACCATCACACAGCACCAGGCACCATCACACACCACCAGGCACCACCATACACCACCAGACACCATCACACACCGCCAGACACCATCACAAACCACCAGACACCACCACACACCACCAGGCACCATCAAACACCACCAGACTCTATCAAGCACCACCAGACACAATCACACACCACCAGACACCATCACACGCCTCCAGACACCATCACACACCATCAGACACCACCACGCTCCGCCAGACACCATCGCACACCACCAGGTACCATCACAAACCACTAGACACAATCACACACCACTAAACACCATCACACAACACCAGACACCATCACACACCACCAAACACCATCAAACACCATCACATAACACCACGCACCATGACACACCACCAGACACCAACACACACCACCAGACACTATCACACACCACCACACACCATCACCTACCACCAGACACCATCACACACCACCAGACACGAAAATGCATCAACAGACACCATCACACATCACCAGACACCAACATACACCACCAGACACCATCACACACCAGAAAACGCAAACATAAACCACCAGACACCATCACACCACCATCAGACACCATCACACGCCTCCAGACACCATCACACACCACCAGACACCATCGCACACCACCAGGTACCATCACAAACCACTAGACACAATCACACACCACTAGACACCATCACACACCACCAGACACCATCACACACCACCAAGCACCATCAAACACTATCACATAACACCAGGCACCATGACACACCACGAGACACCATGACACACCACCAGACACAATCACACACCACTAGACACCATCACACACCACCAAACACCATCAAACACCACCAGACACCATTACACACCAACATACACCATCACACACCACCAGGTACCATTGAACACCACCAGACACAATCACCCACCACCAGACGTCATCACACACCACCAAACACCATCAAACACCACCAGGTACCATCGAACACCACCAGGCACCATCACACACCACCAGACGTCATCACACGCCACCACACATCATCACACACCACCACACATCATCACATACCACCAGACGCCATCACACACCACGAGACACTATCACACACCACCACACACCATCACCTACCACCAGACACCATCACACACCACCAGACACCAACATACACCACCCGACACCATCACACACCACCAGACACCAACATACACCACCAGACACCATCACACACCACCAGATACCAACATACACCACCAGACACCATCATATATCACCATATACCATCACCTACCACCAGACACCATCACACAACTCCAAACACCACCACACACCACAAGGCACCATCAAACACCACCAGACACAATCACACACCACCAGACGTCATCACACACCACCAGGCACCATGAAACACCACCAGACGTCATCACACACCACCAGGCACCATCACACACCACCACACACCATCACCTGCCACAAGACACCATTACTCACCACCAGACACCAACATACACCATCAGACACCATCACACACCACTAGACACCATCACACACCACCAGACACCATCACACACCACCAAGCACCATAAAACACCATCACATAACACCAGGCACCATGACACACCACCAGACACCATCACACACCGCCAGACACTATCACACACCACCAGACACCATCACACACCACCAAACACCCTCACACACCACCAGGCACGATCACACAAAATCAGACACGATCACATACCACCAGACACCATCATACACCGCCAGACACCATCACACAAAATCAGACACCATCACACACCACCAGACACCATAACACAGCACCAGACACCAGCACACACCACCAGACACCATCACACACCACCAGACACCATCAAACATCATCAGACACCATCACACACTACTAAGCACCATCACACACCACCAGACACCATCACACACCACCAGACACCATCACACACCAAAAGACACTATCTCACAGCATCACACACCACCAGGCATCATCACACACCACCAGGTACCATCACACACCACTAGACACCATCACACACCACCAGTTACCATCACACACCATCACACATCACCAGGCACCACCACACTTCACCACACATCATCATACACCACCAGATACCATCACACAAAATCAGACACCATCACACACCACCAAACACCATCACACAGCACCAGTCACCAGCACACACCACCAGACACCATCACACATCACCAGAAACCAGCACACACCACCAGACAGCATCACACACCACAAGACACTATCACACACCACCAGACACTATCATACACCACAAGACACCATCACACACCACAAGACACAATGACAAACCACCAGACACCATCACACACAACAAGACACAATCACACACTAAAAGACACCATCACAAACGATCACACACCACCAGATACCATCACATAGCACCACACACCATCATACACCACCAGACACCATCACACACCACGAGACACCAACATACACCACCAAACACCAACACACAGCACCAGATACCATCACACAGCACCAGGCACCATCACACACCACCAGGCACCACCATACACCACCAGACACCATCACACACCGCCAGACACCATCACAAACCACCAGACACCACCACACACCACCAGACACGAAAATGCATCAACAGACACCATCACACATCACCAGACACCAACATACACCACCAGACACCATCACACACCAGAAAACGCAAACATAAACCACCAGACACCATCACACCACCATCAGACACCATCACACGCCTCCAGACACCATCACACACCACCAGACACCATCGCACACCACCAGGTACCATCACAAACCACTAGACACAATCACACACCACTAGACACCATCACACACCACCAGACACCATCACACACCACCAAGCACCATCAAACACTATCACATAACACCAGGCACCATGACACACCACGAGACACCATGACACACCACCAGACACAATCACACACCACTAGACACCATCACACACCACCAAACACCATCAAACACCACCAGACACCATTACACACCAACATACACCATCACACACCACCAGGTACCATTGAACACCACCAGACACAATCACCCACCACCAGACGTCATCACACACCACCAAACACCATCAAACACCACCAGGTACCATCGAACACCACCAGGCACCATCACACACCACCAGACGTCATCACACGCCACCACACATCATCACACACCACCACACATCATCACATACCACCAGACGCCATCACACACCACGAGACACTATCACACACCACCACACACCATCACCTACCACCAGACACCATCACACACCACCAGACACCAACATACACCACCCGACACCATCACACACCACCAGACACCAACATACACCACCAGACACCATCACACACCACCAGATACCAACATACACCACCAGACACCATCATATATCACCATATACCATCACCTACCACCAGACACCATCACACAACTCCAAACACCACCACACACCACAAGGCACCATCAAACACCACCAGACACAATCACACACCACCAGACGTCATCACACACCACCAGGCACCATGAAACACCACCAGACGTCATCACACACCACCAGGCACCATCACACACCACCACACACCATCACCTGCCACAAGACACCATTACTCACCACCAGACACCAACATACACCATCAGACACCATCACACACCACTAGACACCATCACACACCACCAGACACCATCACACACCACCAAGCACCATAAAACACCATCACATAACACCAGGCACCATGACACACCACCAGACACCATCACACACCGCCAGACACTATCACACACCACCAGACACCATCACACACCACCAAACACCCTCACACACCACCAGGCACGATCACACAAAATCAGACACGATCACATACCACCAGACACCATCATACACCGCCAGACACCATCACACAAAAGCAGACACCATCACACACCACCAGACACCATAACACAGCACCAGACACCAGCACACACCACCAGACACCATCACACACCACAAGACACTATCACACACCACCAGACACCATAATACACCACAAGACAGCATCACACTCCATCACACAACATCACACACCACCAGACACTATCACACACCACCAGACACCATCACAAACCACCAGACACCTTCACACATCACCAGACACCATCACGCACCACCAGTTACCATCACACACACACGACCAGACACCATCACACACCATCAGGCACCATCAAACACCACCAGACACTATCACACACTACAAGACACCATCACACACGAACAGACACCATCACACACCACCAGACACCATCGTACACCACCAGACACCATCACACACCACCAGACACCATCACACACCACCAGACTCCATCACACACCACCAGTTACCATCACACACCACCAGACACCATCACACACCACCAGACACCATCACACACCATAACACACCACCACACACCATCATATACCACCAGACACCATCACACCACTAGACGCCAACAGAGGCTATCACACACCACCAGACACCATCACACGCCACCAAACACCATCAAACACCTCCAGGTACCATCACACACCACCAGACACCACCACACACCACCAAACACCATCACACACTACCGGACACCATTACACACCACCAGACACCATCACACACCACCAGACACCATCACACACCACCAGACACCATCCAACATCATCAGACACCATCACACACTACTAATCACCATCACACACCACCAGACACCATCACACACCACCAGACACCATCACACACCAAAAGACACTATCTCACAGCATCACACACCACCAGGCACGAGCACACACCACCAGGTACCATCACACACCACTAGACACCATCACACACCACCAGTTACCATCACACACCATCACACATCACCAGGCACCACCACACATCATCACACACCATCATACGCCACCAGACACCATCACACAAAATCAGACACCATCACGCACCACCAGACACCATCACACAGCACCAGTCACCAGCACACACCACCAGACACCATCACACACCACAAGACACTATCACACGCCACCAGACACTATCATACACCACCAGACACCATCACACACCACAAGACACCATGACAAACCACAAGACACCATCACACACAACAAGACACAATCACACACTAAAAGACACCATCACAAACTATCACACACCACCAGATACCATCACATAGCACAACACACCATCATACACCACCAGACACCATCACACACCACCAGACACCAACATACACCAACAAACACCATCACACAGCACCAGACACCATCACCCAACACCAGGAACCATCACATAGCACCAGGCACCATCACACACCACCAGGCACCACCACAAACCACCAGACACCATCACACACCGCCAGACACCATCACAAACCACCAGACACCACCACACACCACCAGACACCATCACAGACCACCAAACACCATCACACACCACGGGGTACCATCGAACACCACCAGATACCATCACACACTACCAGACGTCATCACACACCACGAGACACAATCACACACCACCAGACGCCATTAAACACCACCAGACACCATTACGCACCACCAAACACCATCACTCACCACCACAAACCATCACCTACCACCAGACACCATCACACACCACCACATACCATCGCCCACCACCACACACCATCACCTACTAACCAGACACCATCACACACCACTAGATACCAACATACACCACCAGACACCATCACACACCACCACACACCATCACCTTCCACTTGGAACCACTAAACACCATCAGACACCAACATACACCACCAGACACCATCAGATACCACCACATACCATCACCTACCACAAGACACCATCACACACCACCAAACACCACCACACACCACCAGGCACCATCAAACACCACCAGACGTCATCACACAACACCAGGCACCATGAAACACCATCAGACGTCATTACACACCACCAGGCACCATCACACACCACCAGACACCATCACATATCACCACACACCATCACCTACCACCAGACACCAATACACACCACCAAACACCAAGACACACCACCAGACGTCATCACACACCACCAGACGTCATCACACACCACCAGGCACCATGAAACTCCACCAGACACCATCACATATCACCACACACCATCACATACCACCATACACCATTACACACCACCAGACACCAACATTCACCATCAGACACCATCACACACCACCAGACACCATCACACACCAACACACACCATCACCTACCACCAGACACCATCACACACAACCAGACACCAACATACACCACCAGACACCATCACTCCCCACCACACACCATCACCTAACACCAGACACCATCACACATCAAAAGACACCAACATACACCACCAGACACCATCACATATCACCACACACCATCACCTACCACCAGACACCATTACAGACCACCAGAAACCAACATACACCATTAGGCACCATCACACACCAGCAAACACCATCACACACCACCACACACCATCACCTACCACCAGACTCCATCACACACCACCAGACACCAACTTACATCACCAGGCACCATCACATACCACCAGACACCAACATACACCACCAGACGCAAACATTCACCACCAGACACCATCACACACCACCAGACACCATCACACACCACCAGGCACCATCACACACCACCAGGTACCATCACACACCAAAAGACACCAACTTACATCACCAGGCACCATCACATACCACCAGACAACCAACATACACCACCAGACACCATCACACACCACCAGACACCATCACACAGCACCAGACACCAGCACACACCACCAGACACCAACATACACCACCAGACACCATCACACACCACCAGACACCATCACACACCACCAGGCACCATCACACACCACCAGGTACCATCACATACCACCAGACACCATCACACACCACCAGTTACCATCACACAACATCACACATCACCAGGCACCACCACACATCACCACACACCATCATACACAACCAGACACCATCACACACCACCAGACACCATCACACAGCACCAGACACCAGCACACACCACCAGACACCATGACACGCCACCAGACACCATCACACACCACCAGACACGATCACACACCAAAAGACACCATCACAAACTATCACACACCACCAAATACCATCACATAGCACCACACACCATCATACACCACCAGACACCATCACACACCACAAGACACCAACATACACCACCAATCACCATCACACCACACCAGACACCATCACACAACACCAGGCACCACCACATACCCTCACCTACTATCAGCCACCATTACACACCACCAGACACCAACATACACCATCAGACACCATCAGACACCACCAGACACTATAACACACCACCATACACCATCACCTACCACCAGACACCATCACACACCACCAGACACGAACATACATCACCACACACCATCACACACCACCAGACACCATCACACACCACAAAACGCAAACATACACCACCAGACACCATCATACACCATCAGACACCATCACACGCTTCCAGACACCATCACACACCACCAGACACCATCGCACACCACCAGGTACCATCACAAACCACTAGACACAATCACACACCACTAGACACAATGACACACCCCCAGACACCATCACACACCACCAGACACTATCACACACCACCAGACACCATCACACACCACCAGACACCATCACACACCACCACACATCATCACACAACACCAGACGTCATCACACACCAGCAAACACCATCAAACACCACCAGGTACCATCGAACACCACCAGACACCATCACACACCACCATACGTCATCACACACCACCACACATCATCACACACCACCAGACGCCATCACACACCACGAGATATCATCACACACCACCACACATCATCACACACCACCAGACTCCATCACACACAACCAGACACCATTACACACCACCAGACACCATTACACACCACCACACACCATCACCTACCACCAGATACAATCATACACGACCACCCACCATCACACACCACCACACACCATCACATACCACCAGACACCATCACACACCACCAGAAACCAACATACACCACCAGACACCATCACACGCCACCAGACACCAACATACACTACCAGACACCATCACACATCACCAGACACCAACATACACCACCAGACACCATCAGATATCACCATATACCATCACCTACCACCAGATTCCATCACACACCACCAGACACCAACATACACCACCAGACACCATCAGATACCACCATATACCATCACCTACCACCAGATACCATCACACACCACCAAACACCACCACACACCACCAGACACCATCACACACCACCAGACACCATCACAAACCACCAGACACCATCACACACCACCAGACGTCATGACACACCACCAGGCACCATGAAACACCACCAGACGTCATCAGACACCACCAGGCACCATCCCACACCACCAGACACCATCACACACCACCACACACCATCACCTGCCACCAGACACCATTACACACCACCAGACACCAACATAGACCATCAAACACCATCACAGAACACCAGGCACCATGACACACCACCAGACACCATCACACACCGCCAGACACTCTCACACACCACCAGACACCATCACACACCACCAAACACCCTCACACACCACCACACACCATCACACAAAATCAGACACGATCACACACCACCAGACACCATCATACACCGCCAGACACCATCACACAAAATCAGACACCATCACACACCACCAGACACCATAACATAGCACCAGACACCAGCACAGACCACCAGACACCATCACACACCACAAGACACTATCACACACCACCAGACACCATCATATACCACCAGATACCATCACACACCGCCAGACACCATCACACACCACCAGACACCACTACACACCACCAAACACCATCACACACCACCAAACACCATCACACACCACCAGACACCATCAAGCACAACCAGACACCATCACACACCCACAGACCCCATCACACGCCTCCAGACACCACCACACTCCAACAGACACCATCACACACCACCAGACACCATCACACACCACCAGACACCATCACACACCACCAGACACCATCACACACCAACAGACACCATCACACACCACCAGACACCATCACACACCACCATACACCATCACACACCACCAAGCACCATCAAACACCATCACATCACACCAGGCACCATGACACACCACCAGACACCATCAAATACCACCAGACACTATCACACACCACCAGACACCATCACACAAAATCAGACACGATAACACATCACCAGACACCATCAAACACCATCAGACACCATCACACACCAACAGACACCACCACACACCACGAGACACCATCGCACACCACCAGACACCATCACACACCACCAGACTTCATCACACACCAGCAAACACCATCAAACACCACCAGGTATCATCGAACACCACCAGACACCATCACACACCACCAGACGTCATCACACACCACCACACATCATCACACACCACCAGACGCCAATACACACCACCAGACACCATCACACACCACCAGACGCCGTCAAACACAACCAGACACCATTACACACCACCAGACACCATCACACACCACCACACACCATTACCTACCACCAAACACCATCACGCACGACCAACCACCATCACACACCACCACACACCATCACCTACCACCAGACACCATCACACACCACCAGACACCAACATACACCACCAGACACCATCACACACCACCAGACACCAACATACACTACCAGACACCATCACACACCAAAAGACACCAACATACACCACAAGACACCATCAGATACCACCATATACCATCACCTACCACGAGACACCATCACACACCACCAAACACCACCACACACCACCAGGCACCATCAAACACCACCAGACACCATCACAAACCACCAGACACCATCACACACCACCAGACGTCTTCACACACCACCAAGCACCATCAAACACCACCAGACGTCATCACACACCATCAGGCACCATCAAACACTACCAGACACCATCACACACCACCGCACACCACCACCTGCCACCAGACACCATTACACACCACCAGACACCATCACACACCGACAGACACTCTCACACACCACCAGACACCATCACACACCACGAAACACCCTCACACACCACCACGCACAATCACACAAAATCAGACACGATCACACACCACCAGACACCATCATACACCGCCAGATACCATCACACAAAATCAGACACCATCACACACCACCAGACACCATAACACAGCACCAAACTCCAGCACACTCCACCAGACACCATCACACATCACAAGACACTATCACACACCACCAGACACCATCACACACCACCAACACCATCACACACCACCAAACACCATCACACACCACCAGACTCTCTCAAGCACCACCAGACACCATCACACACCCACAGACACCATCACACGCCTCCAGACACCACCACACTCCATCAGACACCATCACGCTCCGCCAGACACCATCACACGCCACCAGACACCATCACACACCACTAGACACAATCACACACCAATAGACATCATCACACACCACCAGACACCATCACACACCACCATACACCATCACACACCACCAAGCACCATCACACACCACCAGTTACCATCACACACCACCAGACACCATCACACACCACCAGACACCATCACACACCATCACACACCACCACACACCAGCAAACACCACCAGACACCATCACACCACTAGACGCCAACAGACACTATCACACACCGCCAGACACAATCACACACCACCACACACCATCACACACCACCAGGTACCATCACACACCACCAGACACCATCACACACCACCAGACACCATCACACACCACCAGACACCATCAAACACCACCAGGCACCATCACACACCAAACACCATCACACACCACCACACACCATCACACACCACCAGACACCACCACACACCACCAAAGACCATCACACACACCACAGACACCATCACACCACCAGACACCACCACACACCACAGACACCACAACACCACCAGACACCATCACACACCACCAGACACCATCACACACCACCATACACAATCACACACCACAGACAACATCACACACCACCAGACACCATCACACACCACCATACACCATCACACACCACCAGACACCATCACACACCACCAGTCACCATCACACACCACCAGACACCATCACACACCACCAGACACCATCACACACCACACACAGCACCAAAACCATCACACACCACCAGACACCATCACACACACACCAGACACAATCACATACACCACACACCATCACACACCACCAGCACCATCACACACCACCAGACACACCACACACCACCAACACCATCACACACACCGACACCATCACACACCACCATACACCATCACACACCACACCATCACACACACAGACACCATACACACACAACACCATCACACACCACCAACACCATACACACCACACAGACACCATCACACACCAACAGACACCATCACACACCACGAGACACGATCACACACCACCACACACCATCACACACCACCAGACACAATCACACACCCCCAGACACCATCACACACCACCAGACACCATCACACACCACAAGACACCATCACACACCATCACAAACACACACCATGACACACCACCAGACACCATCACACCACCAGACACAATCACACACCACCAGACAACATCACACACCACCAACACCATCACAACACCACCAGCACCATCACACACCACCAGACACCATCACCAACACACACCACCACACACCACCAGACATCAAACATCATCAGACACCATAACACACCACTAACACCATCACACACCACCAGACACCATCACACCACACAGACACCATCACACACCACAAGACACATCACACACCATCACACACCACAGACACCATCACACACACCAGACACCATCACACACCACCAGACACCATCACACACACACCAGTACCATCACACACCACACACATCACCAGCACCACCACACATCACCATAAACCATCATACACCACCAGAACCATCACACTAAAACAGACACCATCACACACCACCAGACACCATCACACAGCACCAGACACCAGCACACACCACCAGACACCATCACACAACACAAGACACCATCACACACCACCAGACACCATCATAAACCACCAGACACCGTCACACACCACCAGACACCATGACACGCCACCAGACACCATCACACTCCACAAGACACTATCACACACCACCAGACACCATCATACACCACAAGACGCCATCATACACCACCAGACACCATGACACGCCACCAGACATCATGACACGCCACCAGACACCATCACACACCACCAGACACGATCACACACCAAAAGACACCATCACAAACTATCACACACCACCAGATACCATCACATAGCACCACACACCATCATACACCACCAGACACCATCACACACCACCAGACACCAACAAACACCACCAAACACCATCACACAGCACCAGACACCATCACACAACACCAGGCACCACCACACACCATCACCTACCACCAGACACCATTACACACCACCAGACACCAACATACACCATCAGACACCATCACACACCACCACACACCATCACACACCATCACACACCATCACCTACCACCAGACACCATCACACACCACCACACACGAACATACATCACTAGACACCATCACACACCACCAGACTCCAACATACACCACCAGACACCATCATTAGACACCATCACCTACCACCAGACACCATCACATACCACAAAACGCAAACATACACCACCAAATACCATCACACACCATCAGTTTTCATCACACATCACCAGACACCATCGCACACCGCCAGGTACCGTCACAAACCACTAGACACAATCATACACCACTAGACACCATCACACACCTCCAGACACCATCACACACCACCAAGCACCATCAAACACCATCACATAACACCAGGCACCATGACACACCACCAGACACCATCACACACCACCAGACACTATCACACACCACTAGACACCATCAGATACCACCAAACACCATCAAACACCACAAGACACCATTACACACCAACAGACACCATCAAACACCACCAGGTACCATCGAACACCACCAGACACCATCACACACCACCAGACGTCATCACACACCACCAAACACCATCAAACACAACCAGGCACCATCGAACACCACCAGACACCATCACACACCACCAGACGTCATCACACACCACCACACACCATCACCTACCACCAGACACCATCACACACCACCAAACACCATCAAACACCACCAGGCACCATCAAACACCACCAGACACCATCACAAACCACCAGACACCATCACACACCACCAGACGTCTTCACACACCACCAGGCACCATCAAACACCACCAGACGTCATCACACACCATCAGGCACCATCAAACACTACCAGACACCATCACACACCACCGCACACCACCACCTGCCACCAGACACCATTACACACCACCAGACACCATCACACACCGACAGACACTCTCACACACCACCAGACACCATCACACACCACGAAACACCCTCACACACCACCACGCACAATCACACAAAATCAGACACGATCACACACCACCAGACACCATCATACACCGCCAGATACCATCACACAAAATCAGACACCATCACACACCACCAGACACCATAACACAGCACCAAACTCCAGCACACTCCACCAGACACCATCACACATCACAAGACACTATCACACACCACCAGACACCATCACACACCGCCAAACACCATCACACACCACCAAACACCATCACACACCACCAGACTCTCTCAAGCACCACCAGACACCATCACACACCCACAGACACCATCACACGCCTCCAGACACCACCACACTCCATCAGACACCATCACGCTCCGCCAGACACCATCACACGCCACCAGACACCATCACACACCACTAGACACAATCACACACCAATAGACATCATCACACACCACCAGACACCATCACACACCACCATACACCATCACACACCACCAAGCACCATCACACACCACCAGTTACCATCACACACCACCAGACACCATCACACACCACCAGACACCATCACACACCATCACACACCACCACACACCAGCAAACACCACCAGACACCATCACACCACTAGACGCCAACAGACACTATCACACACCGCCAGACACAATCACATACGACCAAACACCATCAAACACCGCCAGGTACCATCACACTCCACCAGACACCATCACACACCACAAGACACTATCATACACCACCAGACACCATCAAACACCACCAGGCACCATCACACACAGCCAAACACCATCACACACCACCAAACACCATCACACACCACCAGACTCTCTGAAGCACCACCAGACACCATCACACACCCACAGACACCATCACACGCCTCCAGACACCACCACACTCCATCAGACACCATCAAGCTCCGCCAGACACCATCACACGCCACCAGACACCATCACACACCACTAGACACAATCACACACCAATAGACATCATCACACACCACCAGACACCATCACACACCACCATACACCATCACACACCACCAAGCACCATCACACACCACCAGTTACCATCACACACCACCAGACACCATCACACACCACCAGACACCATCACACACCATCACACAGCACCAAAAACCATCAAACACCACCAGACACCATCACACCACTAGACGCCAGACACAATCACATACGACCAAACACCATCAAACACCGCCAGGTACCATCACACACCACCAGACACAACCACACACCACCAAACACCATCACACACTACCGGACACCATCACACACCACCATACACCATCACTTACCACCTGACACCATCAAACATCATCAGACACCATGACACACTACTAAGCACCATCACACACCACCAAACACCAATACACACCAACAGACACCATCACACACCACAAGACACCATCACACACCACCAGACACCATCACACACCATCACACACCACCACACACCATCATACACCACCAGACACCATCACACCACTAGACGCCAAAAGACACTATCACACACCGCCAGACACAATTACACACCACCAGACACCATCACACACCATCATACACTACCACACACCATTACACACCACCAGACACCATCACACCACTAGACGCCAACAGACACTATCACACACCGCCAGACACAATCACACACCACCAAACACCATCAAACACCGCCAGGTACCATCACACACCACCAGACACTATCACAAACTACCAGACACCATCACACACCACCAGATACTATCAAACATCATCAGACACCATAACACACTACTAAGCACCATCACACACCACCAGACACCATCACACGCCACGAGACACCATCACACACCAAAAGACACTATCTCACACCATCACACACCACCAGGCACCATCACACATCACCAGGTACCATCACACGCCACCAGACACCATCACACACCACCAGTTACCATCACACACCATCACACATCACCAGGCACCACCACACATCACCATACACCATCATACACCACCAGAAACCATCACACAAAATCAGACACCATCACACACCCCCAGACACCATCACACAGCACCAGACACCAGCACACACCACCAGACACCATCACACAACACAAGACACCATCACACACCACCAGACACCATCATAAACCACCAGACACCGTCACACACCACCAGACACCATGACACGCCACCAGACACCATCACACTCCACAAGACACTATCACACACCACCAGACACCATCATACACCACAAGACGCCATCATACACCACCAGACACCATGACACGCCACCAGACATCATGACACGCCACCAGACACCATCACACACCACCAGACACGATCACACACCAAAAGACACCATCACAAACTATCACAAGCCACCAGATACCATCACATAGCACCACACACCATCATAAACCACCAGACACCATCACACACCACCAGACACCAACAAACACCACCAAACACCATCACACAGCACCAGACACCATCACACAACACCAGGCACCACCACACACCATCACCTACCACCAGACACCATTACACACCACCAGACACCAACATACACCATCAGACACCATCACACACCACCACACACCATCACACACCATCACACACCATCACCTACCACCAGACACCATCACACACCACCACACACGAACATACATCACTAGACACCATCACACACCACCAGACTCCAACATACACCACCAGACACCATCATTAGACACCATCACCTACCACCAGACACCATCACATACCACAAAACGCAAACATACACCACCAAATACCATCACACACCATCAGTTTTCATCACACATCACCAGACACCATCGCACACCGCCAGGTACCGTCACAAACCACTAGACACAATCATACACCACTAGACACCATCACACACCTCCAGACACCATCACACACCACCAAGCACCATCAAACACCATCACATAACACCAGGCACCATGACACACCACCAGACACCATCACACACCACCAGACACTATCACACACCACTAGACACCATCAGATACCACCAAACACCATCAAACACCACAAGACACCATTACACACCAACAGACACCATCAAACACCACCAGGTACCATCGAACACCACCAGACACCATCACACACCACTAGACGTCATCACACACCACCAAACACCATCAAACACAACCAGGCACCATCGAACACCACCAGACACCATCACACACCACCAGACGTCATCACACACCACCACACACCATCACCTACCACCAGACACCATCACACACCACCAAACACCATCAAACACCACCACACACCATCAAACACATCCAGACACCATTACACACCACCAGACACCATCACACACCACCACACACCATCACCTACCACCAGACACCATCACACACCACCAAACACCAACATACATCACCAAGCACCATCACACACCACCAGACACCAACATACACCACCAGACACCATCACACACCACCACACACCATCACCGACCACCAGACATCATCACACACCGCCAGACACCAACATACACCACCAGACACCATCACACACCATCAAACACCATCACACACCACCAGACACCATCACACACCACCACACACCATCACTGACCACCAGACACCATCACACACCACCAGACACCAACATACACCACCAGACACCATCACACACCACCACACACCATCACCGACCACCAGACATCATCACACACCACCAGACACCAACACACGCCTCCAGACACCACCATACACCATCAGACACCATCACGCTCCGCCAGACACCATCGCGCACCACCAGGCACCATCACAAACCACTAGACACAATCACACACCACTAGACACCAACACACACCAACAGACACCATCACACACCACCAAGCACCATCAAACACCATTATATAACACCAGGCACCATGACACACCACCAGACACCATCATACACCGCCAGACACTATCACACACCACCAGACACTATCACACACCACCAGATACCATCACACACCACCAGACACCATCATACACCGCCAGACACCATCACACAAAAACAGACACCATCACACACCACAAGACACCATAAGACAGCACCAGACACCAGAACACACCACCAGACACCATCACACACCACAAGACACTATCACACACCACCAGACACCATCATACACCACCAGACACCATGACACACCACCAGACACCATCACACACCACCAGACACCACCACACACCAAAAACGACACCATCATAAACTATCACACACCACCAGATACCATCACATAGCACAACACACCATCATACACCACCAGACACCATCACACACCACCAGACATTAAAATACACCACCAAACACCATCACACAGCACCAGACACAATCACACAAGACCAGGCACCATCATACAGCACCAGGCACCATCACACACCACCAGACACCACCACACACCACCACACACCATCACGCACCTCCAGACACCATCACACACCAACAGACACCACCACACACCACCACACACCATCACACACCACCAAGCACCATCACACACCACCAGACATTAAAATACACCACCAAACACCATCACACAGCACCAGACACCATCACACAAGACCAGGCACCATCATACAGCACCAGGCACCATCACACACCACCAGACACCACCACACACCACCACACACCATCACGCACCTCCAGACACCATCACACACCAACAGACACCATCACCTACCACCAGACACCATTATACACCACCAGACACCATCACACACCACCACACACCATCACCTACCACCAGACACCATCACACACCACCAGACACCAACATACATCTCCAGACACCATCACACACCACCACACACCATCACCTACCACCAGACACCATCACACACCACCAGACACCATCACACGCCACCAGACACCATCACACACCACCAGACACCAACATACATCACCAGACGTCATCACACACCACCAGACACCATCACACACCACCACACGTCATCACACACCACCACACACCATCACCTACCACAAGACACCATCACACACCACCAGACACCAACAAACACCACCAGACATCATCACACACCACCAGGCACCATCACACACCACCATCCGTCATCACACACCACCAGACACCATCACAAATCACGAGACACCATCACACACCACCAAACACCATCACACACCATCAGGCACCATCACACACCATCAGACACCATCACACACCACCAGACACCATCTCACGCCTCCAGACACAATCACACACCATCAGACACCATCGCAAACCGCCAGACACCATCGCACACCACCAGGTACCATCGCACACCACTAGACACCATCACACACCACTAGACACCATTACACACCACCAGACACCATCACACACCACCAAGCACCATCAAACACCATCACATAACACCAGGCACCATGACGCACCAATAGACACCATCACACACCACCAGACACTATCACACACCACCAGACACCATCACACGCCACCACGCACCCTCACACACCACCAGACACCATCACACAAAATCAGACACCATCACACACCACCAGACACCATCACACACCATCACACACCATTACACACCACCAGACACCATCACACAAAATATGACACCATCACACACCACCAAACACCATCACACACCATGATCCACCATCACACACCACCAAATACCATCACACACAACCAAGTATCATCATACACCACTAGACACCATCACACACCACAAAGCACCATCACACACCACCAGACACCATCACACATAACCAACAACCATCACACACCACCAAGCACCATCATACACAACCAGGTAACATCATACACCACTAGACACCATCACACACCATAAAGCACCATCACACACCACGAACCACCATCACACACCACAAGACACCATCACACCAAATCAGACACCATCACACACCACCAGACACCATCACACACCATCACACACCATTACACACCACCAGACACCATCACACAAAATATGACACCATCACACACCACCAAACACCATCACACACCATGATCCACCATCACACACCACCAAATACCATCACACACAACCAAGTATCATCATACACCACTAGACACCATCACACACCACAAAGCACCATCACACACCACCAGACACCATCACACATAACCAACAACCATCACACACCACCAAGCACCATCATACACAACCAGGTAACATCATACACCACTAGACACCATCACACACCATAAAGCACCATCACACACCACGAACCACCATCACACACCACAAGACACCATCACACAAAATCAGACACCATCACACACCACCAGACACCATCAAACACCATCAGACACCATTACATACCACCAGACACCATCACACAAAATATGACACCATCACACACCACCAAACACCATCACACGCCACGAGACACCATCATACACCACCAAACACCATCACACACCACCAGGTACCATCGAACACCACCAGACACCATCACACACCACCAGGCACCACCACACACCACCACACACCATCATACACCACAGGACATCATCACACAAAATAAGACACCATCACACACCACCAAACACCATCACACACCACCAGACGCCATCACACACCACCAGACACCATCACACACCACCAGACACCATCACCCACTACCAGACACCATCACACACCACCAGACACCATCACACACTACCAGACACCACCACACACCTCCAGACACCATCACACACACCACCAGACACCACCAGACACTTGCCGACACCATCACACACCCCAGGCACCATTACACACTACCGGACACCATCACACACCATCAGTTACCATCACACGCCATCACACACCACCACACACACTCACACACCACTAGACACCATCACACACCACCAGGCACCATCACACACCACGAGACACCATCGTACACCATGAGGCACCATCAGACACCACTAGACACCATCACACACACCGCCAGACACCATCACACACCCCCAGGCACCATCAGGCATCTATTTTTACGTAACTAGTTCGTAACTACTAACTAGTTCTCTGAAAGTAATTATCGAATATTAACTACCCCTAAAACTACCCATAAACTAAATAATTTACAAGCGTTAACTAATGCTATAAGATTAATAGCCGTCTATTAACTGACCCCCTTAAAATCAGCAATTACACTATTAACTATGTTTACTAGCGCCTTATAATAGTGAATTATTGTCTATTAACTAACCCCCTAAAGTAGTTATTGTCTGTATTAAGTAACCCCTTATATAAGTAATTGCTCTATTAACTACCTGAAATTAATTATTACTCTCTATTAACCAAATCCTTAAAATACGTAATTACTGTACTCTCTATTAACCAAACCCTTAAAATACGTGATTACTCTCTACTAACCAAACCCTTAAAATATGTAATTACTCTCTATTTACCAAACCCTTAAAATATGTAATTACTCTCTATTAACCAAACCCTTAAAATACGTGATTACTCTCTATTAACCAAACCCTAAAAATACGTAATTACTCTCTACTAACCAAACCCTTAAAATACGTAATTGCTCTCTATTAACCAAACCCTTAAAATATGTAATTACTCTCTATTTACCAAACCCTTAAAATAAGTAATTACCACCTATTAACTAGCCCCGAGATAAGTAATAAGAGGCCTTTAATTAGCTCCTTGAAACAGCTCATTACCGGCCATTACCTAAGCGGGATTCAGGGTTGCCAACATCCCCAACACTTCTGATTACGTGCGGAAGAGTGGAAGAAGGGCGTAAGTCACGGCTCTCACAACGTGATTATGGAGTTAATGGAATTTTTGGCTCATTAACCACCTCCTCTGTGAAGGCTAATTTGATTTGTTCCTTTAATTCGCAATCTTTTTTCCATCGCTACCTGGGAAAATGGACATTATTTTTTTCAGGGGCAACTTCAGTATTTTTATTTTATTTTTTCATTATTTTGGTAATTTTTTTTCCTTTTTTTTATCTTATTTTATTTTTGTTAAGACTTTTTTCTTTACTTTCTTGTCTTGATTTATTGTTGTAAAAGTGTTTTTTCAGTATTCATTTGTGTTTTTTTTAATAATTTTTAATAGTATTCATCATTTTTTTTTTGGGGGGGGGGGGTAATTTTCCCCCTATTTCTAATTCATCAAGTTTAATTTTGTGAAGGAATTTTCCTTATCGTGTTTTGTTTGTTTTATTGCATGTTAGTAAAGAAAATTAAATACATATTATCCTAATTTAGCTTAGAAATATTATATTTTAATAAAGAAAAACAAACTATTACTATTACCCTGAGCCGTAACAACTGTATATAATTTTCGGTTTTGTCTGTCTGCCTGTCTGTCCCCCAAACTACCTCGAGAACTGGTTGGCAAATTACATCAAAATAATACTCACCATATGTTGCCATGGTAACAGTTCGCACGAAGAAAACACTTAGGGTTTTAAGGCGGTTAAGGGCATCGTATAGAAAGAGTTAAGTTATTGTACTAAATCTGCTAAGGCATTGTACTGAGAGGGTTAAATTATTCGACTGAAAAGGTTAAAGTATTGTACTGAAAGGTTTTAGTTAATGTATTAAGAGGGCCAAGGCATTTTACTGAAAGGTTAAGGCATTATTCTGAAGGGGTTAAGATATCTTACACCACGAGCTAATTCATTACATTCAGTGAGGTTGAGGAACGTAATGAATAGGTTAAGTCAAGTTACTCAAGGGGATTAGAGTCGTAATGAAGGGGTTAAATCTATCCCGTCCTTCCTGACTATGAAGTCTAGATGTCAACTGTCAGGCCCCCCCCCCAATAAAACAAACAAACAACAACACAAACGCAAACAACTTCATAAGCGTTGACCAGTCTGTGTAATAACTTCACTATTACTAAGTAAGTTAATTATCCCCAAAAAGACAAGGAGACTCATTTATAAGACACGAAAATGTGCAAGGTTAACGCCGCACGACACAGCTTAACTTATTAGTATATATTGCCTTTCAGATTTTTTTTTTTCAATTCTCGTCGGAATAATTATTGTCTTTGACTTAACATAAAGATGACCTCCTGATGGCTGCGAGGTCAAGAGGTCAAGAAATAAGGTCACGGATGATAGGTAAGTTGGCAGCAGGATGGTTGTAGATCATAAGCGCCCCCAGTAGTAATGGGCCACAGCCTGACTTAATCTAACCTAATTATTGGGACTCAGACCTATTTGGCTCGGGACCTATTCGATTATTCAACGAAGTGATGGGTAATTTATTAATGGGCACACCAGGGGGTTCAAATATGCTACTATATTGTATTCATGAACCTTTGTCAGGAGGTCATATCAGGGGTTCAAAAGTGACACCATAATTTGTTTTAACCTGAGTGTATATGTATGTGAAGATACCTACAGAATATTTTTAAATTCCTAAGAATCAGTAGACCTAAATACTTAAAACTAAGAATCAGTGTTACGCGAATTTTGAGCACTTGAACTTAAACACGTACTGAAATTCAAACATGTTAGGATATATATTTATACTGTATATATTTCTCCCCACACAATAAATATCTTTACACGCAAGAGTGTAAGCCATATTGGAACCCCTGACAGCTTCAGAAGGTTTACAACAGTATAGTGGCACCCTTGAACCCCTGATGTGAACCCTAAGGAAAGGTTCACAACAGGAACAGTGCCACATTTAAACCTCTAATATGACTCTTTACCAGGCACATAATTCAACCTAACCCAACACTTACGTTCGTCTTATTATGAGGGAACGACAGTGTTGGCAAAGGGCTGGCGAACGTTCATCTGTCGTAACGTTCATTAACGGGTCATTTGGGGGTTAGGGAGAAAGCCAGGCGATGTACATTGTCCGCATTGGCGCTGTTATGTCGAGGAACGAGGATTTCCCTAATCAGTGTTTATGATCTCTCTCTCTCTCTCTCTCTCTCTCTCTCTCTCTCTTTCTCTCTTTATCACCATTCTTCAAACTTTTTCTCTCTCCATTCTTGACTCTGTCTCTATATTTAATATATATCTTCCTTTCTATCTGTCTCTGCCTCTTTCTATCAATTTTTCACCCTCTCTCTCTGTCTGTCTGATTCTGTCTCTATCTGACCGTCTCTGTCTCTGTCTAACCCTCTCTTTCGATCTCTCTATATATCTCTCCACTCTCTCAAAAATCACAAAATTCACCCATATTTTTACCTCCAACAGATCAATAAACCTGTCTACCTTCAGTAATATTTCCTCACCGCGACTTATATTTTACAAGTCTCTCTTCTCTCTCTGACGTTTATAGCCTTAAGGTAGTAGAGGTTGTAAATCATCTACACTGTGAGCGACTAATTAAGATTCCCTCTTCATTTACTAGATTAAAAAGAAGTAAACAAAAAAAGAGAGAACTGTTCTTGGGCTCTTCCCTCCCTCAGGGTCTTAGGATGTCTGTCTTCATAATGTGGTGTGTGTGTGTGTGTGTGTGTGTGTGCTTGCTTGTTTGCTTGTGTGTGTCTGTGTGTGCAACAGTGCATTCATCCATCGGCGTGTGTATGTATCCAATTGCATCTATGAGTGACCATGCATGTGTGTGTGTGTGCGTGTGTGTGTATTATGCAGGTAGATATATATTAACAGGTGTGTCAAGCAGTCAGTGTGTGGTGCCAGTGGGGGTAATTGATCAGTCAGATGTGTTAGTGCCTCTTGACCGCTGACCTTACGGAATGGGGTGCCACATGGCTCACTTCTCAACTAGGTCAACGGGAAACACCTTGCTCTCCTCACACACACACATATATAATTCCACATATATGTTCGGGTATATGGTTCAACATCCTATATGATTACACCCATTCATTCTATTTATACTGGATATCTGCACAATAAAGCCATCTGCCAACACTGACAACTTTGTTCCCTTCTACCAACCCTGACAACAATGACCCCCTAATACCAACACAAACCCATACAAGAGGACCCCCCCAACCAACACTTACCTACGTCCCCTACACCTGTAATTAAGTCCTACCTGGGCCAGGCCTGAGGCAGGAGCGAAGGAGGGCCACGTCAACAACACAAAGCCTATTTAGTAAAGCTATTAATTTCAAAAGTGGAGAACCTCCCTTGATTTACCGACGTAGGTGGAGGGAACAGGGAGAAGGTAAGGAGAGAGGGAGTGGAGTAGGGTGGGGTGAAGGAGGGTAGAATAAGAGAGAGAGAGAGAGAATATGATTTTATGGGGATGATTGTATTAAGATACGATTATTATTGTTACTACTACTATTGACACTAATACTTCTGCTAATGACAGTCATTATGATAATAGTAATAATGAAAGCAATGATAACAAGATATAATAATAATAATAACAACAACAACAACAACAACAACAACAACAACAATTACAACAACAACCTACTACTACTTTTTTTTTTTTTTTTAAATTGGCCTCCAGCCTCCCCCAATAGCC